>CM062251.1:12343582-12674961 GCA_031216285.1 Syzygium syzygioides | reverse complement strand
GATGAGTGTTCATGCTAGACACCATAGCTACCTCACGAATAGGCTCTTTGTCTTTCCTCCTAGGATAAGGCTTTCGTGTTCTTGTTTCTTGAACTTTCTTCTCTTTCAATCCCCACTTGATTCTTTCAACCACTTTTACCAATATGATGAATATTTGACAACCTGACACATGTAACTTATCATAATATTCAATTAGTAATGATTTTAAAAAGAGCTCAATAAGCTCCTCGCTTATGGCAAGTTTTACTTGCGAAGCCACAGTTTTCCATCTCTGGGCATAAGCTCGAAACCTTTCATTCTTTCATTTCTCTATTCTGACAAGATCCTTTCTAGTTGAAAATACTTCAACATTAAATTTGTAATGGTGGAGGAATTCTCCCACCAAATGATCCTATTCTGTGAAATCTTCTATGTCAAGTGCAGTGTACCATGCTAGGGCCACTCCTCTCAAGTTGTCTTGAAATGTTCTAATGAAAAGTGGCGTGTTGTTAGGGTAAAACCGTGGACCTACTTGGTCAGGATAATGGCAAATGTAACTACCGCGTCAAACACACCTCTTCTCTATGGGCATTTAAAGATGAAGTTATCATGCCTAACGGATGAGGTGGCATGGATGAAGTTTCAATTAACAAACTAAATCTCAAGGAAAAAGAAGATCGAGAGGAGAAAAAGAAGAAAAAGACTCACTGAGATGATAGGTAGTTTGTTTGCAAAGCACGGAATCAAGGCGAAGTTGTGGACTTCTTGGGTCAAGATAGTGGCCGGTACATTTACCGTGTCAAATACAAACCCCCTCCCAGGGCTTTTAACAACGAAATAATCACACTTGATAGTTGGGGGTGGAATGGATGCCGATGAAACCAATAGGATCACACCATTTCTAATCAAACTTGATGAAGTGGATAAGTATGAGAAAGAAAAAGGTCATGTTGAACCAACTATCATTCAACTTTCAATTGATCAACTAATGATTGAGAAAAAGGAGGCACAACCTATGATTATTACTTTGTCTCCAAAAGAAAAGTTTGATACTAACTGCGTTCCTTGGGATTACGCACCTAAATAAGTTGATGCTATAACTCGATCGGGAAAGTGTTATGTCCCGAAGGAGGGTGATCATGAAAAGAAAGGCATAACCGAAGAAGATGTGAAGCCTGTTAGTCATGAAGACAGGCGAGTATGAAGTAATTAAACAGCTAAAGAAGATGCTGACACAAATTTCCTTACTGGATCTCTTTAAAATCTTAAAGAGTCATAAAATGGTGCTTATGAAACTTCTTAATAAAGTACATGTTCCAGAGACAATCAATGAAGTGCAATTGGAGGATTTCGTTGGTACTATTCTTTTGAAAGATCATATCGTTTTCTCTGACGAAAATTTCCCGATCGATGGATGTTCATATAATAAGGTCCTATATATTGCCGTCAGATGTCGGAGCAAAGAAGTATCACGTGTGTTGATTGATAATGGCTTTGTACTTAATTTGTGTCCGCTAAGCACACTACATCGCTTAAGGATCAGTGAAGAGTTCATTAAACCTTTTAAAACAAATGTGCATTCGTTCGATGGAATGAAAAAAGATGTTATTAGCGATATTGAGCTTGAGGTAAATATAGGTCATGTGCCCTTCTTAATTGATTCTTAAGTGATGGATATTCCGAGGACTTTTAACCTACTGCTGGGAAGGCCTTGGATTCATATGGCCAGTACTATCCCTTCAAGTCCTCATCAAAAGGTTAGATTCATTATTAATGGCAAAATGATCACTGTACATGGAGAGACAAATTTCTCCACTTATAAGGAAAGTGCAATACCATATATTGAACCTAAGGTAAAGAAGAACTGAGCTATCATTTCTTCGAAATGATTTCGATGGTGCGAATCCCTGCCGAAAGTATCATAAAGTCCTAGAACTCTCAACATCATCTGTTATCTCGGGGAAGGTGTCATGCCAATATGGATTCACTCCTGGTGACAGACTTAGATCAAAAGCCTTACGGATCAAGGAACCTATTATCCTACATGGAGAGACAAATTTCTCCACTTATAAGGAAAGTGCAATACCATATATTGAACCTAAGGTAAAGAAGAACTGAGCTATCATTTCTTCGAAATGATTTCGATGGTGCGAATCCCCGCCGAAAGTATCATAAAGTCCTAGAACTCTCAACATCATCTATTATCTCGGGGAAGGTGTCATGCCAATATTGATTCACTCCTGGTGACAGACTTAGATCAAAAGCCTTAGGGATCAAGGAACCTATTATCCTACTTACCACAAAGAAGAGACATGGAGTAGGCTATATCATAGAGAGCTCTAATAATCACAATGGAGGTCAAGGTCAAGGTCAAAAGAACCATAGAAGCTATGGAAGCCGAGGTGATCGTGTTATTAATCCGTCAATATGGAAGGAAAAAGTTAGAGAGCTTCATTATTATCATATCCACATCAATAAAACTTTTCCTGGACCCTCCAAGTTGCTTCAAGAGGAGGATTTACACACAGAGAAAGAATCTATTTTACTTGGCTTGTTCAAGGGTTCAAAGGAGGGAAGAGCGATAGCCTACACTCAGTGACCAACGGTTGGTGTTTCAAATTTCTATATTCTTTCTCTCTAAACCTCAATATTACCACCATGGAATACCATCGGGAGGAAATAGATGAACTAATTGCACTACAAAAAAACACGAAATTTGCGACGGAAATTTGCGATGAAATTTTTTCCGTTGCAAATTGCGACGGAATTTGCGATGTATTAAATTTTCCGTCACAAATTTGCGACGGATAATACATTCCGTCGCAAATTTCGTCACAAATTTGCGACGGAAAAAATTTCGTCGCAAATTTCCAACAAATAATAGTACCGTCGCAAAATCAGTCGCAAATTTGCGACGGCAATGTCAGTCCGTAACAAATTTGCGACGGCAATGTCTGTCCGTCGCAAATTTGCGACGAAAACACCCGTCCGTCACAAATTCGCACTTTATTAACCCGTGACATTCTCTCTCTCGCTCTCTCTTGCTGTCTCTCGCTCTCTCTCGGTCTCAGTCGCTTTTCTCCCTCTTTCATATATCCGAAATCAGAAAAATCCGCGCATGCACGTATTAATCTCGGCGAAGATTTTGTACCGGTAAGTGCAAAATTGCTAGCTTCATGACTATTCGTCGTTGCATTGTAATTTTTTTTAATATATGTTTATGTTTATTTTTTTTCCGTATCTGCATCACCGGTGTAATGACCGGCGACCGGCGACCGGCGAGACCTCGCCGGCCTTCGGATGTGCAGAATGGCCACGCCGTTTTGCGACGAAACCATTTTTCCGTCGCAGATACAATAATCCGTCGCAAATTTGCGACGGAGATAAAACGGTTCCGTTGCAAATTTGCGACGGAAGAGTTTCTCCGTCGCAAATTTGCGACGGATTTGTGTAATCCGTCGCAAATTTGCAACGAATAGCGGTTTCCGTCGCAAAATTTGCGACGGATACAATAATCCGTCGCAAATTTGCGACGGACACATAGTTCCGTCGCAAATTTGCGACGGATTATTGTATCCGTCGCAAATTTGCGACGGACACAATAAAACGGTTCCGTCGCAAATTTGCGACGGATTATTGTATCCGTCGCAAATTTTGCGACGGAGATCTTTTCCGTCGCAAATTTGCGACGGAGGACCGTATTTCCGTCGCAAATTTGCGACGGAGAGCTTTTTTCTATCACAAATTTTGCGACGGACAGCCGTTTCCGTCGCCAATTTGCGACGCATTCTAGTATCCGTCGCAAATTTACAACGGAATTTTCATTTATTCATAACAAATTTGCGAGGGACGACTTCCGTTTCCATCGTACATAAAAAATTATTAAAAAATATTGATTATTATGTGATTAATCTTGTTTCGGTTTGTGCCTAATTGAAGGTCTCGCAATCTAAGTAGACTTTGCAATACGTGTCAAATTCATCACTTTGTCCTACCAATTTTTCAGTCAAATATTTAGGTAAGTCTTCTTTACATTGTAATTTTTTCTATTTTTGCAATTAATTGTTGCTTGAATAACAAAAATTATAATTTCCAAAATTCTATAGTTTTAATTCAGAACAATAGATATGATATTTTGAATATTTTACCAGAATTTTATATTTTAATACAGACACAATGCAAAGAGAAAGGGCTTGGATGTATAATAAGAACTTACCTGGACGTCAAGGATTGACAGATGAGTTTCGTACTGGGTTGGAACTATTTTTAGAATTTGCTAGTAGTAAATATGAGTTTATGGATGGAAATAAGTTAAGGTGTCCGTGTAAAAAGTGCGGTAATGGTAAATTTCTTGTGTGTGATCAAGTTAGAGAACACCTTACTAGATTTGGGTTTACTCCGAACTATTATAATTGGACTTCCCATGGTGAACCATTTATATCTGACGAAGGATATGGAAGAAGTGACCAATTTTCAGTTAGGGAAGAATGTGGCTATTATGAGCAATTGAACCCATACGAGAGGATGGTGATTGATGCAGCTAGTTATAATTTTGTCCCAGAATCAAATCATGCAAGTACTAGTTTTACTCCTACACGTGAACAAGTGGGTACTAGTCATGCTTCACAATTAGAAGATATAGGAGTAACGGGTTTTGAGGAGAATGTGTATAATGAAACTTTTCAATCTAATCAGTTCTGGGACGTGTTGAAAGCAGCAGATGAACCTCTATGGGCAGGTTGTGAGGACCACACTAAGTTATCGGTGACAGCCCAATTATTAAATATCAAGGCAGAGCACAATGTGTCTGCAGATTGCTTCAACTCTTTTGTTGAAGTAATGCGTGAATCATTGCCTCGTGATAACAATATGCCAAGTGATTTTTATGATATGAAAAAACTAGTAGATAACTTAGGTCTTCCGGTTGTAAGAATTGATGTATGTAGTAGGGGTTGTATGATATATTGGAGAGATGATGTAAATACAGAATCTTGCAAATTCTGTAGCCAACCTAGGTACAAGATTAACAGGAGGCCGGGTCGTAATCAGAAGCGTAGACCATGCAAGAAAATATTTTATTTGCCATTAATCCCCAGATTACAAAGGCTTTATGCGTCTAAAGCCACTGCTGAACACATGACTTGGCATGCAAATCATGCAATAGAAGAGGGTCTAATGTGTCATCCTTCAGATGCGGAGGCATGGCAACATTTTGATAGAACATACCCAGAGTTTGCAATGGAGCCTCGGAATATCAGGTTAGGTCTATGTGCCGATGGATTTGCTCCATTTGGGAAAACAGGAAAAAATTATTCATGCTGGCCAGTTATCTTAACGCCGTACAATCTTCCACCTGATATGTGCATGAAGACACCTTATATGTTTTTGACATTGATCGTGACAGGGTCGCAAAATCCGAAAAAGTTGATAGATATTTATATGCAATCATTGATTGAGGAGTTACAACGGCTATGGGTTGAAGGTGTCCCGACGTATGACGTTTCTACTGATCAAACATTTGCAATGAAGGCTGCCCTTCTTTGGACGATAAATGACTTTCCAGCTTACGGAATGTTATCTGGATGGAGTACAGCTGGGATTTTAGGATGTCCGATATGTTTGGAGAGGTCAAAGTCATTTAGATTAAAACATGGAAAGAAGCCTTGCTATTTTGACTGTCACAGACAATTTTTGCCGGTAAGTCATCCTTTCAGAAGGAATAAGAAAGAGTTCATCAAGAATAGAACTGAAAGAACGCGTCCACCATTGAGGTTGACCGGCGATCAAATTTGGGAGCGTGTGCAGGACTTTGCAACCGTTGTTGAGAACCCGTACGGCACGACTTTTGCGTACGGAAGTTCGCATAAGTGGACAAAACGCAGTATATTTTGGGATCTACCATATTGGAAGGCACATCTTATTCATCATAATCTTGACGTCATGCACATAGAAAAGAATGTTTTCAACAATGTCATAAATACTGTGATGGATGTCGCAGGAAAAAATAAAGACAACTTGAACGCAAGGAAAGATATGAGAGATATTTGCGATCGGCCAATACTAGCTGTGGATGCAAGCAGCAGGGGACCAAAACCGAAAGCAGTTTATACATTGGATAAGGAGTAGAGGCGAGTTATTTGTCAATGGTTGAAATCTGTGCGGTTTCCTGATGGATATGCTTCGAACCTCGAGAGATGTGTTGATTTGAATGAATGCAAGTTGACAGGTTTGAAGAGTCATGATTGTCACATTCTGATGGAAAGACTAATTCCAATAGCTTTGAAGGAAGTTCTACCGAATTTTGTATGGGGCGCCATTACAGAATTAAGCAATTTCCTCCATGATATTTGCTCGATAGTGTTAAAAACATCGCACATGGAACAACTAGAGAGAGATATTCCAATTATTCTTTGCAACTTAGAAAGGATATTTCCTCCAGTGTTTTTTGATTCGATGGAGCATCTGTTAGTTCACTTGCCTTATGAGGCCAAAGTTGCAGGTCCCGTCCAATTTCGATGGATGTATCCATTTGAGAGGTAATGTTTTTTTTTAAATACAGTTCAAATTAGTTTATCATATAATATGTTCCGATAAGCTTCTTTCTATTTCAACTAGATTCTTATATCATTTGAAGAAAAAAGTAAAAAACAAGGCACGTGTTGAAGTTTCAATTTGTAATGCATATATTGTTAAAGAAGTGACAACATTTGCATCATACTATTTTGAGCCACACGTTCAGTGTAAGAGTCGGAGGGCAGGCAGAAATGATGAGTGCCCCATTGATCCTAATTGCACGGCATTCTCTATTTTCAATTATATGGGTCGACCAAGCGGCGCATGTCGGTTTCGTTACTTGTCAGGCGAAGAATTTCATGCAGCCCATACTTATATTTTACTGAACTGCCCAGAAGTCGAGTCATACTTCAAGTAAGTGTAAATTTGCAAATATATGTTTTGCGTGTCAAATATTTGCTAATAATGATATGGTTTTTAATATTAAGATTTTCCAAACTTCAATGTTTGGACTACAACCAAATGAGTTTGACCGTTTGTGCGATGAACAATTTGCAGCATAGTTCAAGACATATGTAAGTTGCCTATGGATCAAAACCAAGTTATTAAAATTATATACATCATTTAGTAAAATATATATTATTGACGTTGCATGTGTAACTTTAGGTTCACAGTAATTATAATGAATTTGGAGGGCAAGGATTGCTATATTATCTGTCATGGGGTCCACAGTTAAAAGTTCAAAGTTGGCCAGCACATTTCATAAATGGATATAATTTTCATACTCAAGAATACGGCATGGGAAAATCCACAATGAATAGTGGTGTGTCTATGCGGTCATCCAATTGTGACAGTTGGAAAGATGATTTTTATGGCTTGTTGGATGAAATCATAGAGATAGAGTATCTTGGACCATTAATGATGCGTGTTGTGTTATTTAAGTGCACGTGGTTTGATCCCGTCAAAGGAATGAAGGTGCATACGAAGTTTAATTTGATTGAAATAAATCACAAGAAAAGGTATATGAAGAATGAACCATTTGTGTTGGCACAACAAGTAATTCAAGTATGTTATGCATCATATCCTAGATTGAAACGTGACAAAGCTGATTGGTGGGCTGTATGTAAAATCAAAGCACGGAGGAAAATCGAGGAACACTGGAAGGATAGAGCCTACCAACAAGAGGAAGTATGTAGCACGGTTGAAATTGAGGAATATAACATACCAACTTTACGAGATCCGTGTGGAGCAATGATAGATGTGGATCCAACTGAAATTTGCGAATTAAATGTACAAAAATGTTATGAATCTGATTTTCAGACAGATGACGAAGACGAGGACGAAAACGAGGACGAGGACGAAGACGAAGACAAAGATGAAGACGAAGACGGAGAATAAAATTTTTTTCACAAAACACTACAGATGTGTAATTATTAATGCTACAAGTGCTATTTTGGTTGTTATCATTATTGTTCTTGTTATTATTGTTATTGTTCTTTTTTATTATTGTTATTGTCTATTATTCTTGCTATTTTAATTTATCGTCTGAAATTTTGTCCCTAAATGCCGACAAGTCAAATATTATTAACGTGCCGTAACATTTCCGATATTCTAATTTCCATTGCAAAATTTGAGATTCCAAAATTTTGGACTGAAAAAAAGACATAGCAAATTTAGGACCCTAATCAATGAGACGCTAAATTTTTGACAGAAAAAAGACGTCACAAATTTACAATGATTATTTTGTATGCGCAAAATTGCGACGGACTCAAAACCTGTCTATCGCAAATTTTCAATGGAATATACTGGTTCATCGCAAATGTTGTTATGGATTTTCTACCGTTTGAAATTTGCGACGGAAAAAACTCGTCCGTCGCAAATTTGCGATGGACGGGTGGTGTCTGTCGCAAAATTTGCGACGGACGGGTAGTGTCCGTCGCAAATTCGAGAACGAATTTCACATCGTGCGTAATTGAAATATTTGCGATGGACTGACCATATCCGTCGCAAATTTGCGACGGACATACCTTGTCCGTCGCAAATGTGACGAGGGAAGTTTTCCGCCCGAATTTTCGGACGGATTTTTAGTTTCCCGTGGAAATGTTTTTATCAAAAATTTGCGACGGACATGTTAGGTCCGTCGCAAATTTTCGTCTGTTAAATATTTGTGACGGACGAGCATTTCCGTCGCAAATTTGCGACGGACACACCCTGTCTGTCGCAAATGTGACGAGGGAAGTTTTCCCGCTCGAATTTTCTGCCGGATTTTTAATTTCCCGCGGAAATTTTTTTATCGAAAATTTGCGACGGACATTCTACGTCCGTCGCAAATTTTTGTCGGTGAAATATTTGAGACGGACCTACATATCCGTCGCAAATTTGCGACGGACTTACCTAGTCCGTCGCAAATTTTGCGACGGATATGTAGGTCTGTCGCAAATTTGCGACGGACTTATCGTGTCCGTCGCAAATTCTCAATAATTCTGCCCGACTTCATTCCTTCTTCCTTCCCCGACTCCCCCTTCCCCGACTCAGATCTCGCAACAAATTGCAGAGATCCGTCGCCGCCCAGCCGTCCCCCATCGCCGCCGCCCTCGCGGCTCCGCCGCCCAGCCCCGCAAGGCCCCCCCGCCCGTCGCCGGTCTCCCTCGCGCCCGCCCCGCACCCCCCGCCTGTCGCCCGCCCGTTGCCGGTTGCGCCGTCGCCCCCGCCCCCACCCCCGCCATCTCCCCTCGCCCCGCCCCCCGCCGGTCTCCCAGCCCCGCTCCGCCCCGCCCCGCCCCCCGCCCTCGCCCCCGCCCCGCCTCCGTCGCCCTGGCCGCCGGCTAGCCGCCGCCGGCCCCGCCTCGCCCTCGCCGTCTCCCCTCGCCTCGCCCCCACTCCGCCCCGCCCCCGCCCTCGCCCCCGCCCCTGCCCCGCCCCCATCGCCCTCGCCGCCGGCCAGCCGCCACCGCCGCTGTCGTCACCACCGCCCCGCCGGCCAGCCACCGCCGCCGCCGTCATGACCATCGCCGCCGGCCAGCCACCACCGCCGCCGTTATCACCATCGTCGCCGCCGCCCTCGCCGTCACCCATGCCCGTGCCGGGACCGCCACTGTTTATTCCGCCTGTTTTTATTGTCCTTGAACCAAGTAAGTCAACTCTCTAATTCCTAGTTAGTATAATTAAGTAATTAGTCGGATTTGGTTAGGGATTATTTAGAATTACTTTTCATTTGCTAAATTACGGGTCTATTTCACGATTGCATGTGGCTTTGATCGATAGTCGACTGGTTAATTTGTTTATTATGTGGATGATTAAGCGTTAAATGACGATAGGATGATTGATTAAGCGTTTTCATAGAAAATGCTTGAAAATTAAATAATTCTATAAAAAATCATGAAAAATTATGGAAAATTTAAAAAACGGTATATGCTGACAACAAATATGAAATTTGACCGTAAAATTTTTTTAAAATTTTTAACAAACTTAAATTTCATAATATCACAAAATAGCAGAAATTAATAGTGCCTACCCATTTTCAGTGAAATTGAGATTTTTTAACGTTCCGAGGAAAAAATTATTCAAAAATTTAAAATTTCTATAACCTGATAAAATGGCTTAACATAAATGTGGTAACCCATTGTGAGGGAAATTTAATTTTTTTGAAGACAAATTACAAAAATTTAAAATTTAAAAAATGCACAGAATTGCCTAGAAAACATGTGGCCATCAACTTGCAGTGAAATTTAAATTTCTTTAGATGGCAAAAAAAATTAGAATTTAAAAATTTCAAAAAATTTCACGAAATGACTTATAATACCTGTGGTCACCCACTTTTAGTTATATTTAATTTTTTTTAACGTGCCCTAAAAATTGTTAAAATAAAGAAGGACTAAAATTTGGGAATCTTTACCTAATAGTTTAGACTATCTGTGGCCACCCAATTTTAGTATGGAATTTTATTTGTCACGGAAAAAATTTTATATTAAAATTAATAATTTATAAATTCATAAAATTCTAAAATTTGCACAACTTTACAGAATGTCTTAGAATATCGGTGGCTACCAACTGTTAGTGAAATTTTTTTTTAGTTCCCAAAAAAATTTAACAATAATAATAATAATTTCTTTCTTACAAAACTTTACAGAATGACTTAGAATATTTGTGGCCACTCACTTTCAGTGAAATTTAAATTTTTGTACGTGGTAAAAAAAATTTAATGAAAATGCATGCGATTCATATAGTGATGTTTGATACATGTGGCCACCCATATCGTGCTCATACATTGATGTTTAATATGAAAATGAATGGGATTCATAGTATATTTGTTTGTAGGAAATTGCACGTCATAAGCACTCGACATTGGCTCATTTCAAGGAAACTTTTTCTCAGTCTTTCCATAAAAATGGTAAGCTTCGTCATGTACATTATTATGTGTTCGTAATACGTGTCAATAGTTCTTTACATGTTCGTATAACCTTCCTACATATCAGTTTAAACGTGGAGGTCACATGTCTAGAAGACAAGGCTCTTCCTCGTCCTCGTCCCCGTCCCTTTCCTCTACTCCTGTCCCGGCATCTAACCCTTAACCACAATATGGTCCGTCACAATATGGCCACGTTGGCCCTTCCTCTCACGCTCAACAACATGTTACGGGACTTCACCACATGCCAACTGAACGTTCTCCAGTTCAATCTCCTGTAGCTCCCCCTCCTTCCGTTCCACCCCATTATTCGGCGGAACAATCGAATATTGACGGGAACAGAGGTCAAGAAGATAATCGATTCTTCATATGCCCATTTGGAGATTCGTAAGTGCTTCATTTTTATTTTAGTATATGTCATATTTAGGGTTTTAGATATTGATGTTAACTGAATTATCCATGTTGCACAATATTCGTATGAATACAGATTCACGGATGCTACGTCTGTTGTGAGGGAATTGAACAAAATAGTAAGAAACTTCTGGATGGGAGAGTATATTAATTACAGAAGTGTTCCACAAGAAGTGAAAGAAATGTGGTGGAATGAGTTCAATGTAAGTTTTACATATTTTATTTTCTCACCAATTAAGTTTGGTTTAGTATATTGATGGTCAAGAATGATGTAAAGGGACCAGAACAGCTTTGTAGTTTTCGATACCTAAAGGACAAGATATTTTCCCTAACATGAACTTTACAAAATCTGTCTATATGTGTCTGGTGCATGGTTATGGATATGTGATCATCATAATAATTTCCAATTTGTGTTTTCATTCATTGCAGCGGAAGTTCACGTGGGACGAAGCGGAAGACAGTGAAGTGAGAAGAATTTTCGATAAGAAAATCAGTGATTTTATGCGAAATGTTATGAATAGAGCGAAGAGCAAGCAAGCGAAGCCGTCTTTCTTTACAGCTGACAATTGGGTGGCAATTAACACATTTTGGGCATCTGAACAGAGTCGGCAACTCTGTGAGCAGAATAAGAAGAATCGATTTTCTAGTTCTAGTGATGGATCGGCCACATGTGCTGGGGGCTCTATCAACATTGCGGAGCATTGCAAACAACTGGTAAGTCTTTTAAATGAGTTATAAGTTAATTTAATTCAATTACTCAAGTTTACATTTTGTAGGCACATGAATTGGGGACGGAACCGACATTTGCAGCTACATTTGAACGCACATTTCAAAAGAAAGACAAGACATGGACTGGCGATCGAGCAAAAGCTGTTAAGGTATGTAAGTTTATACTTTGGCTGATATGTAAACTATAATGCAAAACCGTGAATGCTTTCAATATTTATGGTATATATATATATATATATATTGATTTTATTTTCATCTACATTATTAATGTAGGAAAAATATGATGATCTTTTTTAATAAGCAGTGCTAGTGGTAGTGATGATTGTCCTGAGTCCCGGCCACCAGTTGATAATATGGCATTATGGATGGAGGCAACGGGTGGGGCGAAAAAAGGAAAAATATTTGGGCTGGGATCGTTGTCAAAGATGTACATGCGGAATAGTCCTGGAGCTGGAAGTTCATCAGCCGCTGGGACTGATCGAAGGAAGGCACAAACAGAGGAGCATTTGACCCATGGAGTGGATCGTCTGAATACTTTACTTGTTAAGAAGGATGAACAAATATATGACTTGCAAGAACAAATGAGAATAGTTATGCAACACCTTAACCTCCAACGCAATGTCGGGCCTCTTGTACCTCCAGCCAATCCAATAGGTGATGACCAACACATTGATGCCGAGAATGCTGATGCTGATGCTGATGATGATGATGATGATGATGATTTTCTCCAGTCTCCCTAGGTAAAATTTTGAGTAAGCTTGCTTCGTAATGCGGGTTTTTCATAATTTCACTCATATTCATATGTAGGAACATTTATGTTCGTCCTGAAATGTATTTTTGTTATTTTACACCTAGTTCCACATCCATGCTTAAACGCTGTTTTTATATTTTGGACTGATTTATGTATCGATATTTCCTTAGGTCTTGACAAAGGTGACTACTTTTGGTGTCCTGCCATCGTACCAAAGCCGCCTCTTCTTCTATATGATTTTTTTGCATCTTCTATGGTTGTCCCGTATCTTAGTTCATGTTTTGAATGTATTGTAAGATTGGATATCAAATAGTATCATGTCAGACTCTATAACTTTCCTTCTGTTATTTATTTCAATTATATGTCATTGTGGCTAATTTGTCAGAATTTATGGTTTGTTTGTTTTTTTGTTTCAATTATATGTCATTGTCTCCTTTGACTGATATGGACAATAATTTATGGTCGAAATGATGTAAAAATAACGACAAATATTTTAAACCGAATTTTGCTATTATTAAAGTTTGTCGCTAAGTTGCAATCAAATTCGTGACGAATTTTCTGATAATTTTGCGACGAATTTTCCAACGAAATTTGCGACGAAATTTGCGATGAATTTTGCGACGATTTTGCAACGGAATTTGCGACGAATTTGCGATGGAATTTTGCGACAAATTTTGCGACGGATCATGTCCGTCGCAAATTTCCGACCGAATTTGCGACGAATTTGCGACGGAATTTTGCGACGAATTTTGCGACGGATCGGGTCCGTCGCAAATTTGCGACGGAATTTGCGACGAATTTGCGACGGAATTTTGCAACGGATACTGTCCGTCGCAAATTTCCAATGGAATTTGCGACGGAATTTTGCGACGAATTTTGCGACGGATCGTGTCCATCGCAAATTTGCGACGTAATTTGCGACGAATTTTGCGACGGAATTTTGCGACGAATTTTGCGACGGATCTTGTCCTTCGCAAATTTGCGACGGCATTTGCGACGAAATTTGCGACGGAATTTTGCGACGGATTGTGTCCGTCGCAAATTTGCGACGGATTGTATTTGTCGCAAATTTACGACGAATTTTGCGACGAAATTTGCAACGAATTTTTTTCCGTCGCAAATTTGCGACGAATTTTTGAATTTTCCGTCGCAAAAATTTGCGACGCCCGATTAGCGACGGATTTTTCCGATTTGCGACACCTTTGCAAAATCCGTCGCAAATTCGATTTGCGACGGATTTTTCCGAAATTTCCGTCGCAAATTTCGTCGCAAAAAACAAGTTTTTTTGTAGTGTTGCTTCACTTCCCAAAGAGAAGGGGCTCCTGGCTCCTTATCTGTGTCTTTAACAAAACTTCTGGTTCCCAATCACCGTCCTTCCAAATGTCATCACATTCCAGAGGCACTTCAAAGCCAAAGACAGTGACATTGCTCTGGCCTCTCTGCCCAAAACAGGAACCACCTGGCTAAAAGCCCTGGTGTTCTCGATTGTAAATCGCCGCCACTTCAATACCTCGAACACGCCCATGCTCACTTCGCACCCCCATGAACTCATCCCTTTCTTGGAATTCGCCTTGTATGCAAATAACACCAAACCCAATCTCAATGACTTCCTGGAACCACGGATCTTGTCTACGCAGCTTCCTTACCCATGCTTGCTTGAATCCATGAAGCGATTGAATTGCCAAATATTTACATTTGTCGTAATCCACTGGATATTGTGGTTTTTTCGTGGCACCTTTTCAAATCTTTGGTGCGGTCAGAGAATTAACTTGAGAGTTCAATGGAAGAGCATTTTGAGACCTTTTGCAAAGGAAAAATAGGGTTTGGACCCTTTTGGGATGACACCGTGGGGCATTGGAAAGAGAGCTTGGAGAAGCCACACAGTGTTGTTTTTGAAGTACAAGGACTTGAAGGAAGATGTCGTAGCACAAGTGAAGAAGGTGGTAGAGTTTGTGGGACTTCCATTCTCTACCGGGGGGAAAAGAAGGAAGGTGTGATTCAAGAAATAGCTGAAACGTGTAGCTTGAGGAAGTTGAAGGACCTGCAGGTGAACAAATCTGGCAAATTCATGCCGAACTTTGAGAACAGAAGCTACTTTAGGAAAGGAGAGGTGGGTGACTGGGTTAACAATCTCAATCCTCCCATGATAGCACGTTTACATAGCATCATGGAAGAGAAGAAGAGTCCGTTTGGGTTAGAGTTCAAAACGTGCTAGTCGTCCTTCGAATATTAATTTTCCAGTTGAGTTGGTATTTGGTACTGAGAATATTAATAGTACTGTCCTTATGATTTGAACTCGATCTTTCTTTATCTTGGATCTCCCCACAAATACTAGTGTGCGGAAAAGATTCAATGAGCAATTGCACACAGAGACCTCGATTTTTCTGTTGCTAAAAGAATAAACAAGTATCAAAATGAGATGAGGACTGGATAGAAGGAAAGCATGTCGTGTCTTTCTCTCTTAGACTGAACCATAAACGATCAATTTACTCCAGCGTCTACGTTACAAAGGATGAGTTATTCTGATGCATGAGAGCCTTGAAGGTCCAGTATTCGGTGATTTGTGACCTGAAGGCACCCAAAAAACAGAAAAAAAATCATTGTTTCGCGTAGAATAAAAGATTTGGAAAAATATTTTATAAGAAATAATAACTTGTATCGCTTGAAATAATTAATCAATGAAAAAAAATTTATGCATAAATATTTTCATGAGCAAAGAAAATATTTTTCATTTATTCATTTTTGTAAGCAATAAAAGCAATCTTTTTATTTTTATTTTTAAAAATACTCCAAATCATCCATTTTCGCGAAATAAACACATCCCTAGTTGTTGAATATTCCGATGATGGACAATTTTGGCTGCTAACAATTAAAGGTCTGAAGCTTCTATGAGCTACATTCTGCATTCAAGAATCATGACTAGTCCTATCATAGCACAAATCTCTTTAGTTGTCATAAACCAACCATGTGTCTTGGAGCATAAGAGCTAAGGGGAGAAAACCTTGAAGCAATATAAGTACACGTCACCTCTTAAAATAGGCCTAAAAAGCGTAGTCTGATCCTTTTGCCGCTATTTCCTGATGAACGCCTAATACTCAGTAGCTATATATATATGGATACTTGAAAGAGATTTTGCAGCATACTCTCATGTAAACGTACAAGAGTATGTTCGGGATATATACGTAATTTCAAGGGAGTTTTTTTTTTTGGTCGGTTTCAAAGGAGTTCAAATGACAAAATAAATCACAACCTTTGCAAGGATTTTTCAATTTTATCTCAACTTTTAAATCCCGTAAATAAAAAAAATACAAACCTTTCGATTTGGTTTCAAATCTATTCCGGAACTTTTGACACCACATGTAAGAGGGGTTTTTCCATTAGATTACTACACAGCACCGCCACTACTTTTTTTGAAATATCAGAGTTATTGAATATAATTAGGAGCTGGGAAAACATTGATAGTATTTAAATAAATTTAGTGTGGTCCGTTGTATAGGTTGATGTATAATGGAATTCTTTGCTACTCTTCCTATGAACGTAAGTTACACCAACTGAACCTCGAATATCTGGTGTTTGCATCAGTTTCTTGTTCTATTTATTTTGCTATTCGATCAATTGTTTCTGCAATACTAATAATGTATATATTGAAGTTAAAATTGTTATTTCTTTGTTAACTTACAGACAATTGACTGGACCAATAAGTTATTAATCATTTTTTACATATAAACAATATTTCAAATTCACTATCGGTTGTTCAAATTTATCATGCGCAGAACAAATTTCTGTTCTGTGGCGCACACAACGTTAGAAATGTGCATTACCACGTTAATCATGTGTTTGATGCCCTCATTGACGTCACCTAATCCGACATAAACGTTTCACCTACCATCGTGCAATAATTGAGCCGGGAATAATTTGAGGTCTGTTACCATTCTTCGCCTGTATAAAACAGGGACGAAAGAAAATGGAAAACTGGACACTCAACTAGCTACAAACAGATTAGTGCTTGACATTCATCTGCTTGTTTCGATTCTTACTCAAACATCAATGGCACACGAGCAACTTTCTTCGCAGTCAGCCGTCGTAGGTACTGAAGAACAGGACCAGGAGGCTATTGATGAACTAATTTCTTCACTTCCCATAAGCAAAGACTTGGTTCGTCCTGTCCATCGCCTTTACCAAAACTTTTGGTGCCCGATCGACGTGCTTCCCAACGTGATCGCGTTCCAGCGGCACTTCAAAGCCAAAGACAAGGACATTGTCCTGGTCTCTAATCCCAAATCAGGAACCTCCTGGCTAAAGGCCCTAGTGTTCTCCATCATTAACCGCTCCTGCTTCAACATCTCCAACACACCCTTGCTCACTTCGAGCCCCCATGAAGTCATTCCTTTCATCGAGCTTAAGCTGTGGCCCAACCTTGACGGCCTTGCGGAGCCGGTGCTCTTCGCAACGCACATCCCTTATCCATCCTTGCCGGAGAGCATCAAGCAGTCGGACTGCCGGATCATTTACATCTGCCGAAACCCATTGGACACCGTGGTTTCCTCCTGGCACTTTTTACTCGAGAAGGCGCAGTTTGAGAACCAGCCAAAGTGGTCCTTGGATGAGCATTTCAAGACCTTTTGCCAAGGGCAAATCTTGTTCGGGCCCTTTTGGGATCATATCATAGGGTACTGGAAAGAGAGCTTGGAGAGGCCACACAAGGTGATGTTCCTCAAGTATGAAGACTTGAAGGAAGACATTGGAAAACAGCTGAAGCAGGTGGCCGAGTTTGTGGGGCTTCCCTTCACTGACGAGGAAGAGGAGGGAGGTGTGATTGAAGAGATAGCCAAAATGTGTAGCTTGAAGACCCTCAAGGACCTAGAGGTCAACAAATCCGGCCAATTACCGGCTAAGAATGTCAAGGTTGAGAAGAGAAGCTTTTTTAGGAAAGGCGAGGTGGGTGATTGGGTTAACCATCTCACTCCTTCCATGGTGGATCGCCTCAATAGTATCATCCAAGAGAAAATCAGCCCCTTTGGGTTACAGTTCAAAACACATTGAGTGTTAATTATTTTCACTTTCTCTGTGTGTCATTAGAAAAAAACGATGTTAATAATGGATGGATCTGCAACCCTCCTTAGTGGTGTAGTAGTATAGAGAGCTCAAGAACCTTGACTTCTCTGTTGCGAGAGATGAAACTGATATTTGATGCTGATTATGTGTAAGGATAGGAAACAAGAACTATTGGTTGCACTGGTCGAGTACATCTGATACTGTAAACCACTACAATCCTATAACAGTTGCACGTGTTGTCCACCCGTTTAGTCAATTAGAGATCATGTATCCTTAAATTTACTGTTAATTAATCCATTTTTCAAAATGTAATCCAAAAATATTCGCGGTCCCATATGATTTCTCATATATGTAAATACTAATCCGTCTTTCTTTTTCTCCTTAATCTTGGATTAATTCATTTTCTCCTGAATGATAAGCAAAGGATCAAACATTTCCACAACATATGGGAGTTAGGTACGCGCGACTAATTACTGTTAATAATTGCGCGCTACTGCTTCGCAGTTTCATTTTAATAACAAGGAATTCACATCATGATGATTTATATTCACACATCACCTTATACACGATTCCACAACATATGCTTCAATGACAAATTAAACAAATCATTGCATACTCTCTTTCTCTCTCTTATGTACGTAACAAGATGGTGCTCTAATAGGATTCAACTGTTCTAACTTTTATTAGGTTTTTCTCACTTTACTAGAGTTATCAGCTTTTATTTGTCTGAATTACCAAACCATTAAATTTAGCAACTCTCTTTAGAATCAACGACTTCTATTGGAGCTATTACTAACTTTTATTCAAATTAAGTGACCGATAAGTTTTGTGTTATCAGTTCTTATTTGAGTTAGTTACCGACGTAAGTTTGGTTTGTTTAAATTATCATTTTTTCTTATTTTTTTACAAAAAAATCTTATAATTTTAAATTTTGTTTACCAGTTTCACAAACATGCGCAACTATTATACATGATTATTAATTTTTATTTAAGCAGTTAACCGTTTGAAAAGAAAAAGAAAAGAAAAGGATAAAAATAAAGAAATTTAAAAATTTAAAAAAAATTGCAAAAATTGTCCATGTTAGCTCTGGCCACACCACGTAAGACGGTCAATGCTGGCTAGACCGCCACAACAACAATTCTAGCAAAAATTGACCAAAAGGAAAAAATTGGCAATTCATTAAAATGTTCAAGACTAGTTTGGAAAATCATCAAAAGGTTGAAGACAAAATTGGTACAACTGAAAGGTCTAGAACTAAATTGGCAAGTTGTCAAAATGTTTATAACTAAATTACATGTTGACACCTAAATGTTGACTAATCATTTAATGATTAATTTGCACAGAAAATTAGGGATTAAATTTTAACTCCTAAACAAAAATATCAAGATCACATAGCATATAGTTTAGAATCATAAAGTTTAATTAGATTTCGTATTGGACTGACAATGGCAAATAAGTTCAAATTAGTCGTGTGTATCTAAATCGCACATCGAGCGATACTCGGCTAGGCAATAGAAAAAGGGGGCCGAAAATTAAAAGGCATGACAGGCTCGATTGAACTTAATTTGATCATAATTCAGCCCATTAAAGTTTAATCACAAGTTGACTTTAGGTTATTAGAGCCCATCACATTGGAAAAGGGGCTTAAATTAAGCCTGCAGTAGCAAGATAAACCTGGGTTACACTATAAATACATGTCAGATTTCGTATTGGCTTGGCTTGTCTAGCTATTTGCCTCGGACCTTGCAGCAAAAGCAGAATCTTCAGTAATTCCAGGCCAGCGAGCAACTTTCAGCAAAGTTCAATCACTGCTCAGCAAGATCCGAGATTATCCAGCGAAGTGCCGCGTTCCTTGCCGCGATCTTGAATTCGTCGCTCCATCTTCACGCATTATTCATCACTCCGCGATCCAAGTTTGGAAGAATTCCAGTATAGTTCAATGCTTTCGCAATAATTGCTAAGTGGAATGCAGGTCTGAAGATAAAACCAACAAATAAAAGTCAAAGAAAGAGTCCAGGTGGTGAAATTCAGAAGGCAGATTTTTGGTCAAGGAAAAGAGGATATTAAAGTGGAAATTTGAACGTGAGGAGAGGCCAAATCAGAAATCACGTTTTGCCAATCATGCATCTCACGATCGTGACCTTGAAGCGTCCATCGACTCAACCAGTGTTCATCTAGCCACCACCGTGGGCCGAGTCCATCGAGAAGTACCACCATCACGAGTCACCGTGAGCTACCTGGACCTCGACACCCGTCGTCGTGGCTGCCGATCCCCGATCCACTGGTGATTCGAATTTGGAAATTATTTGCAAAATTAGGTAAGATTTTTGGCCCAATATTTCCAGAATATTTAAACTCCTAATCTTTCGATATTTTGAATATTTTGCATGATTTTGTGGATTGCTTGATATTATAGGGATAATGTGTGTAATATCCGCAATATTTGAAAATACAAGTTTTTCTAATTTAGCAATGTACCTGGACAACTATCTGCCTTGACCTTGAGGTGCGATACGCGGTGATACGGAAGATTATTATCTTATACATACTCACTTGGATATGATAATGAATCTTATTTACTTTTCAAATTCAAACGGTCGGCTTTTCATCGATATCCATGACCCTATGGATATGATTGCTAGCCCGAACCATTTTCCAATTTAAACATGATAAGAAATATCTTACGGATTGCTTGGATGGTCAGCGTGTGATTGTTATCTCGTGTGTGATTTATTTTCCTTTAAAAAGAAAATCCAAAAATGTTAGTTAGAATCTAAATTAGAAATATTGCATGTTTAGGATATCCTGAATATATCTAGAAGATATGATTGCTTCTTAATTTAATTTAGGATTTAGGGTAGTTTATTTCCTAGTTTAAATTTGGGACTCTTCTAGTCCTAATAGATTATTTAGGGTATTTTATAATTTCGAATTTCATAATAAAAAATACGAAAAAGAGTGTCATTTTAGGGTAAGTCAGAGTGTCCGCTAGAATAGATTACATGTTAATCTAGGCATTTTTATTATTCCGAATTTTAATGAAAAATACCCAAAAATACATTATTTGCCTGTCATTATCATTAGGTCACTTCGTCGCATGACATATAGCTCATATCCTACGTTCCGTTAATTGCATGTCATACAATGCATGTCATGGCACGTAGGTTAGTTTTCATTTAATCAAGAGAAAACCCAAAAAAATACGTCGAGTGAGTGGCTTGTTACTTAGAAATCATATTGGGGCTATTTATATGATTTTCTACCTACCATTGTAGATGCTTACGTTGCTAAAAGGTACATTGTTCTCCTAAGCTAGTAATTTATTTACTGCTTTATTTATTGGGTGTTACTTTGGTGGATTGCGCACCCGCATGATCACCCTACATCCCACATGTTAGGAAGTAATAAAATGGATCCAAATTGCCTGCTCAAACATTTTTCACGAAAGGAAAAGGTACCAAAAGGGCGTTAGAATAATCTAGCGTAACCAAGTCCCCGTACTCACAATCATTGGTTCGTAGAAATAAAGTATATCTCTCTATACATTATTTGGGTTTCTAATCGACCCACCGTAAATAGATTAGTGGCGACTACGAAGTGAAAATCATTTGCATGCTAACAACTTGAACCTTAAGTCATGAATTGATAGGGCTTGGGAGAATCCGAGTTGGGCTTAGACTTAATAATAGGTGGTGCACCCACGGAAGGTTAGGTCGCAACATTGTAAAATTGAAAGGTTTAATATTGAATTGACTACCATACAATAGGATTAGAATTTTCATGACAATTTTCCCACCATAAAACAATTACAATCCGAACCGAAGTTGCAAAATCATGAAAGGGAATCTATTTAATAAATTATCGATTTCTTGTGAATTCCCTGATCTAACGCAGATGACGTCCTTTGATTATATGTGACATACAATAGGTCAACATACAAAATGATCAGAAATTCTGGCGTTTCAATTAAACCCCATTGTATGTTATAAATCTTTTGATCACCAGAAACCAAAATATGAGTCTTTTAGGATATAAAGTGGGTGCAGAAACGGTGGAAACATTTGAAATATACCGCGAAAATGTATTATCTCTTAAAAATAGGCCTAAAAAGCTTATTTAGAATCCTTCGCACCTCTATTTCTTGATGGAACCTCAAATCTTGGAAGCTCAATATACGTGATCACCTCTTATTATATAAATCCAGAAATTGAGAGCGACCGAGTTTATGCCTGAAGAGGACACAACTCAAATTAAGCCTCATCAACCACTGAATCATGGATATGCCAATTTTGACTAAACCTGGCTCACAAACCACTTGCGAGTCCCCCAAAAAATGGCATTCTAGCTTCTTACAATGCGCAAATCTTGGGTTTGGTGCAATCGGCGATAAAAGAGTTTTAACTAGCACCATATTAAAATTGATGAAGGTGTGCGCACAAGAAATTAATAGAAATAACCTATGAGGAATCAATTAGGGGGTTCGTTATTGCGAGATTTGGTGCAATCACTATCAACAATTATAAAAACTTAAGTTGTTACATGAAGACATGGTATAATATTTAATGACCCCTCGCACTTAGGTTCTTTGATATCATGTGAGATTTAAGATCACTGCTAACTATATTAAAACTTAAGTTGTTAAATGAAGACGTAATTTAATATTTAATTACTCTAATGATTATTTTTCACATGTGTTTCGAGGTATGCTACGCCTATAAAGTAGTGAAGTCGCCAAGCTCTTAGGGATGCACATTCCTTACTCATCCTTGCCAAAGAGCGTCAAGCAGTCAGTATTTGTCGAAACCTGTTGCACATTCCTTGCTCATATGAATTTACCAACTTTATTATTTCAATTGAGCTTTCTCAATAGAAAAGCTAGTAATTAAAAAAAATACATATGAGTAATCAATTCATATGAGAATTGATAGCTAACGAGTCGATAATTTAATTGGAGAAAAGTTGACAAGGCACTTAAATTAAAATGAGTAATTTCATTATAACAATTGCCAAAGTTAAGTATATTTGACAAATGTAAACAAAATTTGGTAAAAGGTAAGAAAAGTTGATAATTTCAAAGAAAAGTGATCTTCGCTAATAACTCAAATGAGAGTTGATAATTAAAAATTGGTTGGTTACTTAATTTGAGAAAGTTGATACTTGACTCTAATTTAGGTTAGTAAATTATTTTTAAAAAATCAATAAATTTAAGGTGTTGCTAAGAAATCCAAATAAAAGCATGCAAATGATAACAAAAGTTGGCAAATTATAAAGAAAATAAACATTGGTAATTAATTCAAATGAGAGTTTGTAATGATAGGTGGCAATTTAATAATATATGGTAAGCAAATCATAGGAGAGCTGGCAATAATGAGTGGGTGTTAACACTTGAATTTTAATTACTGCACAAAATTAGAAGTTAGTTTTTTAACCCCTAAAACAAAAATAGTATTATTTAATTGCATGGCATATAAATATTATTCACATTTTGATTGATAGGGTTAATTAGAACATATTTTTCTTTAAATTTAAAAAATCTTGTCAAAAAAATTCGACCTAACCCTCTCCTTTTTCACCTAGGGCCCGACCCCTTTCCCTTTGTTTTTCCTTTTTGTCCCCTTTTCTTGCTCAAGCTGGACCTAGACCACTTCCCCCTTCATGCAAGCTGACCTGGCCTAGCCCCTCTTTCGTTCTCTCTCCCTCTCTCCTCTGTTGCCGTGGATGAACCATAGCTGAGCAACAAAGGCGATCGCCAAACAACCAAGTAAAATTATGCAGCCAAACGTGAAGAGCAGAGAGAGCATGTGACGTTCTGAATTTGATCTACTTTCATGATCAATGAGATGGATATGTATTTCTCATTTTGTTTTGGTAAGTCTCGCCCAGAACTGATCACTCTCGGGATACTAATCAATAGGGAATGGCTAGTTAGAAAAATGGTACGTGGACCCAAGAACTCGACCGTGAATCGACCTTCGATTCTGAGGAACAACGAGAGAATATTTTGGGCCAATGTGGGTAGATCCAAGGAAGGGTCGCGGATCGATTTGCCAACGACGTACGATCGGGCCGTGGATGATTTCGCATGACCAATTGTATGCGTGACGAACGATCCCAAAACTTATTCTAAACGATCACGACCTTCGAAACTAGTGATGGATCCTCACGTTTTCTTGGTGATCAAGGCCACGATGACTCGAGTAACCCTAGGTCGATACATATAACTCCTAAAAAGCTGCTTGTTAGTAAGAGACTAAAATCGTAATTGAGTGAAATGGATCGTTGAGTTGATTTCCGAAGTTGAGTGTGGAATTTCACGAATGTATACGACTAATTCATTGGATGACGTCACAAGACGCGTGGCCAACCTCGTTATCGCTCGAATTTATCGGAAAAGCACAATTTGGCTCGGATGTGAAAAATGACCGTTTTGCCCCGAGGATTAAGTGTGTTCATTTTAATCAAGAAGGGCAATTTGGCATTGGGAAGCCCCCTTAGCCAGAATTAGAGGGCCAAAATACCCCTCTCCCTTTTGCTCTCTTTCCTCTTTTGCCCCTTGGTAATAGTGGGGTTGACCATTTGTGGCCTTTGGATCTAGTGAGACTTGATGTGTGCTTGAATTGTGACCCTTGGATGAGCTGGATAGTGGTGAGGGTAGGATTGTAATTCTAGCAAGTTGGTTGACCAACCCCCACTCTCTCAATTTCATAAACTCTCTCTCTCTCTCTCTCTCTCTCTCTCTCTCTCTCTCTCTCTCTCTCCCCCCCCACTCACACTTTCTCACCCTCACTCTCTCCCTCACCTTCGGCCGAGCTCTCTCCCCCTCCCCCTTGCGCGTCGCCTTGCTTGGCTAGCTGCCGCCGTGTCTAGTCGTGCCGCCGCTATACCATCACCATCTGTCTAGCTGTCCAACGACCTGCTGCTGCTTCTCGCAATTTTTCCCCACTACCGAGCTCTCTTTCTCTCTCTCCCGTTCTTCCCCTTCCGACCAACACTGACGCCACTACCTCCGACCAACACCACCAACTGCCTTGTACATCGCCACCCCCAGCCCGTTATGGCTGTCCGCTGCCTGAGAGTCACCGTCCACACCACCGACTGCCACTGCTCCCCTGTTTGCTTGTCTCACTGCTAGCCATCGTTTCTCTCTCTCTCTCTCTCTCTCTCTCTCTCTCTCTCTCTCTCTCTCTCTCTCTCTCTCTCTCTCTCTCTCTCTCTCTCGTTCGGCACCGACGACCTCGACACCACCCTAGAGCCTCACCCCCACTGTCATACGTCGCTATCACCACAACCAGCACCTGGTTTGCCGCCGTCCAGCCGCCCGTTTTCGCCGTGGAGCCGCGATCGCCAGGAGTACCCTGCTACCGCTCGTCCGGCACCCTTGCTGCCCCCTTGCTCAGCCTTGTTTACTTAGGACTAAGCGTAAGTGGAAATCCTAAACCCTATCTAGGCTTTTGTGCATTTTAAGCAAGTTTAGGGTTTATTTAGGAAGAGTTAGGGGTTATTTAGTGGCTGATGGTTAGGACTGATGAAGAGGTGTTCTTGATTGGCTAAGGTGCTAATTTAAGGGTGAATTAGAGGTGGACAGCAATCGGCTTGTTGGTTGAGAGGTGTTGGCTTGATTAGACTACGTATAGTTAGTCTATGGTTTAAATGTGGAATGTTATGTGTGCTATAGTTAGACCATGAAGTGGCGGGTTCATGCCTGGCTTGAAGAACCGTGTGATGTTGTAATGTTATGATGGTCGTTTGGTGTGGCTGTGACATGAGGTTCATCGTGGGTCATTGACATGCTTGATTTCGTGCTTAATTGTGCTTAATTTCAATGAGGTATGTGTGCATTATGTTGTGGGCCGTGGCTGGATACTTTTGATTGGTCAATGATCATGTTGATATGTTTAATTTGAATGGATAATGCGAACATAATTAGTGCCTTGATTGTTTAATTATATGTCCATGATTTTATGCACGTTGAGTAATGACATGGAATGTGGATCATGTGAGTGTATGAGTATCATTGAGCATTTGGTCACCTAAAAGCCATAAGGTGTCGCTTACGCAAGATTCAAATAATAATTGGTGAAGTGTGTTTGTGTGGCCATATAAGCCCTGATGCGTTTAACGCGGGGTATTGAACCCGTCCTGAGGCGTTTAACGCGGAACGATGTCTGGTTTACCGGATGATGACCAACCTGAGGCGTCGTTCACGTGGGTTGTGTCATAGACTTGAGACGTGTTATGCGAGTCCCGAGTAGTGATGGATCTGATGCGTTTAACGCGGGTTGGATATTAACTGGAAATTGGCTTGTGTGCAAAGTGTGCATTACTTAGTGCAAGCATGTGAATGGCAAGTGTTCGTGGCCAAATGATAATGTGTATGTGCCATGATGGGTTTTTATATTATTATTATGTGCCTAACCTGCAGGGTTGATAATGTGCTTGATTTGGGCCTAAGGGCCTAAGTTGTTTGATTACTCGACTGTGCGATTGGATAGTTACTTGTCTGGATGTGCATATTAGCCTAGGTTAGGTTTAGGGAGCCTACTTACTGAAATTCGTTCTCACTGTTCTAACCCAAACATTTCAAACCCTCGACCTTGAGGATGGCTAGCATACCGCTATGTTTTGGGATCTCGGACCATATAAAGCGTTTGGTGATCGAGTATCCCGATTGGAACGGGGAGGCTTATATTAGATTTTACACTATTGTATGGGTTGATGAGGGCAGGCCACAGCTCAAGGCCCATCCTTACCTTAGTTGGTGCTTTCAAGACCAGTCCGACTTTTATGGACCCCTTAGGACTTTTGACGTTTCAATTGATGGGCTAGGTTGATGGGACCTGCATACAGCTGATGGGGAGGTAGTGAGCCCCGATTCTGTGTCTGAGGCGGATTCTGACTCCCGGCCCATCATCATAGAGTCCGACATGGAGTGGAAGTCCGATCCCAATTTGGAGTCGATGGAGTTGGAGTCAAAGCATGAGGAGGACCCTGGAGAGGTGCCGGAGCCCGAGGATGATTCTTAGGATGAGCCATTAAAGGTCAAGTCTGAGCCCGAGTCTATGGATTCCGAGTTCGAGTCGTCCGACGATTCATTTGAGTCTTCTAGATTCCACTCGAATTGGATACCACCTAGGGATTAACCATGAGCATAGTTAGCATTTAGAGCCGAGACTTTTTGAAGGGAGCCCTTTTTGGATATAGTACCTAACTGTCCCGAGCCACGAATCCCTTTTTGATGATGGTGGCTTGCTAACCCATTTTTTGGCCTATGTATCCTTAAGTTTCAAATGGATGTTGTAAATTATCTTTTGATGAATATAAGTATGTGTTTATGAAGTATGTTGCTGTATTTGTCATGTATGTCTTCTGTTGCTATCTTGATCTTGTTTATTTGTGTTTGGGTGTATGATCGTTTTCACATGTGGATATTCTTTGATTCAGGGTTTTGGGTCGGCAACGAGTCCCGAGACGTCACGTTCGATACGACCGAAGAAGGGACGCGCTTGCCATAGGGTTCGGGGTGTGACAGAGCAAACATTGAACGGCCATAGAGAGGAGGAGCAGGTGGCCGCTAGCCAGCATAAAAGGCGAAGAGAGAGAGAGAGAGAGAGAGAGAGAGAGAGAGAGAGAGAGAGAGAGTGAGAGAGGGTCGGCCATTTCGAGAAAAATAGAGAGACAGAGGGCAAATAGAGTGAGAGTGAGTGAAAAGGGGCGTGAGAGAGTATCAGCCAGCCTCGCTGTCGGCTACAAGCCGGCCGACGACTTCCTAGCCAGAATCGAATCGGTAAGCTTCTCGGACCCCTTTGTTTTGCCCTGTTTTTTGTGTAGGTTGGCCGAAGTTCGTGGCCATGCGTTTCGTGCGAACTCCGGCCCAGACCGTCCCTACTCCCAGTCCAGGCGTCATCATGGGGGGTGAGTTGTGGTTGCCAGAGCAAGGCTAAGCCCCAAGAAAGGTCAAGGACCTCTTGTTTTAGTTGTGCACACCAACTGATTGATGAAATGCCTGAATGAGATCCATTTATTTTGGTCCTTGACTGATGATGTAAAGGTCGACTCGGAAGTTGTGACGCTTGAGATAGCCTTCTGGTCTCCATTCGAGATTGAACAGAGGCCAGAATTCGGCCTAGATTCGACAACTAAGCCTTCAATTAGAATTAGGCTTGAGAGGCCCCAGCTAAAGGCTTGGCCAGTGGTCGTCATGGCCAACTAGAATGATGGCGGATCAAATGGGGCCCCAAGACCTAAGGGCAAGCCGAGACAGGCACCAACCAATGGCCGAGCAAAAGGTCGGCCAACCGGCCATCCAGCACTCTTTTGTAAATTAAGGCAAACAATCCGTTGTGATATGATACCTAATGCCCGTTTTTTCCTTGCCATAACTTTAAGTCTACTTATCTACATGTCTATCTATCTTGGACCCAGCGCCAAGATTGTATGTATCTTGTTTCAAAGTTATCCTCGATGAATCGACAAGAAATGCATAATGATTTTATCGCAATTCACCCAGTACAGACATAAACAATTACAATTCAAACTAAAATCTCTCAAAGTCATGGAAGAAACCTAGAGCACTATTCTCACTTGCCTAATAAGGATTAAACATAAATACTCGTGCCCGGACACAGATAGGAAAGTTACTCAAAATGCCCGGCGAACCTCGAATATGACCCAATCCAGGCCCACCAAATCCGAACAGATAGTGTGTGCTATTATATAAAACTCTCTGATGCATTCATCGAGTCACAAGTTTATCTGCTTAGTCAGAAAATGAGAGGGACAGCGTTGATATGGACCGACCGGGGAACGTGCCCACGTTTATCAAATTCAACATTTGCTTGGAGTCTACGATAAGGAAATATTCTGTTACAAAGATATGGAAACTCAACTAATTGGTCTTTTTTCTAGTGTATAAAGCAGTGGAAAACAGGAATGGAGAGCAACCACTCGAATTGGCAACAAACCATGGTGGGTCACATTCACAAGCGTATTTCGCACTGGAAACACCAAGTAATTGGGAGAAGGTTTTCCAATTTCTGTATTTTTCTATATATTTCTGTGTATTATGATAAAGAGGACATAAGTCCATTTTATAGGTTTTATAAAATGACTATAAAAGTTAACGGGATATTATAACATCAATTCTAATCAGGAATACGTAGAATCAAGGGATATATATATATATATATATATATATATATATATATATATATGCAATCCTAAGAGATATGAAGAATCAAGAGAAATATCTTAATTAACTCTAGCATGCCCTTAAACTCAAAGTGACGTCAACTGGAGTTTCAAGAAAAATTCCAACCTAACGGTAGAAAATCGGACCGGCGGGCTACAAGACAACAGTCTGACATGGCTGTTGACATGGTTTAAGTGAAGGCTACACGGTGAAAAGCGGCCGCGTCGGAGGAACAGAATTGAGGATTGACGTCGAGAGAGAAATAATAATAATAATAATAATAATAATAGAAAAAAACAATGAAACGAAATGCAAGGATGCTCCAATGTGTGCACCGGGTGCGATATGCACACCGGTGCAATCAAAATTTCCTCAACGACTGCCAACTTTGATAACATGTCAGAAAATGATATTTTAACAAAACCCATCCCAAATCTTCTTACAAGAATATATTATTTAGAGAGGTCTAGCCACAATACAAGTGGAAAAATTGAATATGTATTTTGATAACTTGGAGGATAAAAGAGACCCAAGGCATCTTATCGTAATAAAAAACCAAGCAAAGCGGTATCCCGATGGCGCACCAGAAACTTTCTTCGCAGTCCGCCATTGTAAGTAGTGAAGAACATGACCCGGAGGCCTTTGATGAACTAATTGCTTCACTTCCCCAAAGGAAAGGCACCATTCGTCCTTTCATGTGCCTTTACCAAAACTTTTGGTGCCGATCGTCATGCTTCCCAATGTGATTGCGTTCCAGCGGCACTTCCAAGCCAAACACAAGGACATTGTCCTGGCCTTTCAGCCCAAATCGGGGACCACTGGCTAAAGGCCCTAGTGTTCTTCATCATTAATCGCTCCTGCTTCGGCATCTCTAACACCCTGGTGCTCACTTCGAACCCCTATGACCTGGTCCCTTTCTTTGAGTTCCTGCTCTACGGAAGCAAACCAAGGCCCAACCTTGACGGCCTAGCGGAGCCGAGGCTCTTCGCGACACACATCCCTTACCCATCCTTGCTGGAGTTCATCAAGCGGTCGGACTGCCGGATCATTTACATCCGCCGGAACCCGTTGGCCACCGTGGTTTCCTCTTGGCACTTCTTCCTCGAGAGGGCGCGGTCGGAGGAGCAGTCACAGTGGTCCTTGGAAGAGCATTTCGAGACCTATTGCCAAGGGAAAATCTCGTTCGGGCGCGTTTGGGATCACATGATTGGGTATTGAAAAGAGAGCTCAAAGAGGCCACACAAGGTGTTGTTCCTCAAGTACGAGGACTCGAAGGAAGATATTGTGGGACAGTAGAAAAAGGTGGCCAAGTCTGTGGGGCTTGCCTTCACGAAGGAAGAAGGGGGATGTGTGATTGAAGAGATAGCCAAAATGTGTAGCTTAAAGAGCCTCAAGGACCTAGAGGTCAACGAGTCCGGCAATTTACAAGGGAAGAATATCAAGGTTGAGAACAGAAGCTATTCAAGGAAAGGGGAGGTAGGTGATTGGGTTAACCATCTCGCTCCTTCCATGGTGGAACGCCTCATAGCATCATCCAAGAAAATATGACCCCTTTTGGGTTGGAGTTTGAAACATGCTCAACATTTTAGCTGCTTTCTACCCCTTCTTTCTCTATGTATAACTACAAATAAATGCAAGCAAAAATGGATGGTTTTCGCAGTCAGCTTCTCTTTGTCTTGCTTCTCCCCGTTATTTGGTTTGTGTAGAGAAATAAGTCTCCATTGAACTAAACAAACCTCGACTTTCTCTGCACTAATGACCGGTCAGGTATGTGGAATGCTGTCAAGTTGCAATCTTTTCTTTAGTTAAATTCATTGTGAACTGCAATCTTTAATATTCTAACAGCTCATCTCTCCATCTTGTGTCCAAAATTTACAGTAGCGATTAATGAAAAACTGTAGATTAAAGATAGTCGTATAAGCATTTCTTATCTCGTTACTTTAGTGGGAGAGCTCTATTGTTCTATGACGTGATTTTTTTTCCGTACTAATAAATTTTTAAAGAGTTAATAATTATCAAAAGACCGTTAATAAAAATAATTTTTAATTCTATATGTTTTGGTAATTTCTAGATAATTTAAAAATGCTTCTATTGAATTATAATTTTTTTTGACAATTTACAAAGTACTGATTTTTCTTATATTTCACCAACTTTTTATTGCCTTCTTAGTAATGCCTTAAATTCACTAACTCTTATATGAATTTCCAAATTTTTATTTGATAGACATACTAATCAGTAATCACCGAAATACTTACCAAAGTTTATTTGATTTTTTAAAATTTATTAACTGATGTAGTCGTTTACCAACTCTTTAATTTATCAACTCTTATATGACTTACTAACCTTTATCTGTGTCACTTGCCAGTGTTTCATTCATTAATCTACCATACTAACTCCAATATGAGTAGCTCACGCAAATAGCATCATGCAAGAGATGATGAGCTCCTTTGGATTACAATTTAGATTTGTTGAGTGTTAATTACTTTCACTTTCTCTTATGACCGAAACAAAAATTGCTTTCGTTTCTCTACGTGTATCGTTAGAAAGAGAGTAATTAAGAATCGATGGATGCTATATCAATTGTACAAATGCCAATTCAGTCATAATCTCTCAAATTGGCCAATTTAACCCTAAATCTTGTGACAAATTACCAATGTAATCCTTCCGGCCAATTTTGGTCCGAAAACTCTAACATAATCAATTTTTTAAATTTTTTCTTAATTTCTTTTCCTTTAATTTTATTTTTTTCTTTACTTTTTCTTTTCATTGTTACCGGCGAGGTAGACCTGGGCGAGGGCAACTCACCCTCGCCAGATCCACCAAGGGCTTGACCCTCACGTCCCTCGCCAACCACAATAAAGTATACTATCCCTATGCATTTGATGTCGTTACTTAGCTAGAATTAGTTCCATTTAATTTTTTACTTCTTAAATTCAATTAAAAATTTCATTTTCCTTTTAGAAATTGTGTGCGACAATTTACAAACAAAATCTTGGTACAAGGCATCGAATCAAAAATTGATATGAAAGGTTGGTTTTGCGTTAACTTTTGTTTTCTATCGTGCTAAATGATTAGATTCCACAAATTAGTTTTCTTTTCGACCTTAATTTTTGTGATTTTACGGTATAAGGGGCATTCTTAACAATTGATTATGCAAATTCTATATTCTGGTTTCCAAAATCCCACACTTGAAATGTGTGGTAAGCATTTCTTTGTCACTTGATGGCACCGTCTTCCTAGCATGGCCTTGCTTTTGGTTGTCCGGATTTTTAACCACAATATGATTAGATCGGATAGGATATGAAATCTAAGGATTTTGTCATATCATATCTAATGTTTGGTGAATCACAGTAATAAAATCGGATACTGTCATATTTTATCACGTCCATTATTTGTTATTTATGACATGTCAATATAAATGAATCTAAAATTGTATAAATGAATATTGTAAAAATCTCTCACAATTCATTGTCAAGTCTAGTAAGAGAGTAAAAATATGATCATTCACTTTTGTGATTACGAAAAGTATAGTACTTGGACTCCCTCGTCATTTTCATGGAACTTTAACATGAACTAAAAAACTATGGAGTCATGAAGTTTCAACGTGAACCAGAGATACATAGGAGTAGGATACGAGAGAGGGTAGGTTTTTTTAGAAATTTCATTACCCCTCATTTTTTGAGAATTAGAAAGATTCTTTTCAAATTTGAATTTGTTTATTAAAATCTAGGTTCTTTTACCTCATTTTTATTTACTCAAATTTTTTTTAAATTTTTTCCATCTCTTTTTAAATTTTTTTTATTCCCTTCCATCAATCCTTTATAAAAATTTTATCAACTTATAAACTATACTATTATACCTAAATTATGTAACGATATAGATATTAAATATATATTATAGAGTAGAAAGCAATTCAATTATATAAATAATATAGGAATATATACAAGCTAAAATTATTTTTTTTGTTAGTCTAAATTATCTTTTTAATATTATAATTCAAATATTATTTTATATTTAAATATTAATTTATTTTTATTATTTAAAAGGCTTGTTTAGAGAAAATAGCTTTTATACTATAAATATGAGAAATCCTATCCACCTTTATCTTACATTTTCCCGGGATAATTTCATTCAGGCTATATCCCCCATATATTCGGCTTTATCCAATCCTGAGCATGAACCAAACAGATGATAGAATAAATGTTATCATATCCTGAATTTTAGCCTCACTACCAAACACAAAGTATAAGGGGCATTCTTAACGATTGATTTTGGAAATTCTATATTCTGGTTGCCAAATTCCCACACTTGAAATGTGTGGTCATCATTTCTCCATCACTTGATGGCACTGTCTTCCTAGCATGGCCCTATTATAAGTTTTCAATTAGGGTGAATGATACGATCTAATCGTGTAACACTATTTCATCACACTGGAAAATAATATCATGACAACTAATCATTTTTCCCCGCCTTAACTTTGAGTAGTCTACTCATCCAAATGCGAAATGCGTCATCAATTTTATCCCGATTTAATTCATGCTGGACATAAAATTTTGTAGAAGCCAAGCGATTAAATAATAAATTTGACAGAATAAGAAAATAAATTGGACACCAGATTTACGTGGTTCGGTCGTAGTGACTTATATCCATGAGAAGAGGAGCAACGAATTCCATTATAGATCAAATAATACACTGGATATTATAACCACACTCGAGTCACTCAAACACTATAAGTGTTTTCCAAACTCCAATTATATTCAATAACTCACGCAATATTTAGCCCCACAATTCCTCGTGAAATAATCTCTCGATCTCACAAAGGAATTGACACAAATTCTTGCCACAAGAATTTAATCGACTACAACACACTTGGATATCTTCATGGTGTAATTCACAAACAGAAGCTCCTCATTGATACTCTTCACAAATAACATTCTCTTCTTATTTATAGGCAATAATTAGATTCAAATTAGGAAACCTCTTTTTAGAAAATCTTTTCCAATTAGAAAACCATTCAATTAGAAAACCTATTCAGAATAGAAAACTTACTTATATTAGGAAACTTCTTTATTCAGGCTCAAACTCGAGATATATTTTAACATAAACGATTACGTTCTTAGCCGAATGTTGTAAAGTCATGAAAGGAAAGCAAGTGAATAATTTTTCGATTCATTGCGAATTCCATGATCTAACGTGGATGGCCTAGTTTGACCATACGTGAGAAGCAGACTTACTTTGATCCATGAAAGGGAGCTCATGATATGTACCGCCCAATCAGTACACAAAATGACCTGAAGTTCTGGTGTTTCAATCAAGTCCCACCGTATGACGTATGTCAGTCAGTCATAATAAACCAAAGTATGAGTCTTGTAGGATATGAACTGGTGCAGAAGTGCGGAAAGGAAAATAAAATTGAGGTATCCCACGAAAATGTGTTATCTCTTCAATATAGGCCTAAAAAGCTTATCTACAATCTTGATGGAACCTCAAATCTTAGTAGCTCCATAAATGTCACCTCTTGGGATAATTGTCTAAAAAGTCATAAACCTACTATACGGCAGCCATTTTAGTTATAAACCCTTCAATTGTGTGTTTTTTTTTTTTTGGTAACCCAGGAACCCCCCGCACGGCCGACAGCCGGAGGAGTAAACCTGGGGTGACGCTAGCGCAGGACCCACCACCACGGCGTCACACTTAAGAATCCCTAATTGGCGTAACCCTTCAATTGTGTTAATTTAGTCATAAACCCGTTATTTTGATATTTGGCTAGAATGACTACATTAGCAAATCGTCTAAAGTTTTAGGTCCAAATTGACAAATCATCAAAAGGCTAAGTACTAAATTGGCACAATTGAAAAGTTTAGGACTAAATTGATAAATCGTCAAAAGGTCTAAAATTAAATTGGCGTAATTAAAAGATTTGAGATTGAATTAGCTTCTGTACAATAGATTTATGACTTTTTGGACAATTTTCTTGTCACCTCTTGGCTCTTAATATATATAACCAGAAATTGAGAGCGCTGTTTCGCCTGAAGAAGACACGACTCAAATCAATCCTAACAAACTGCTGAATTTATGGATACGCCAATCATAAGTGAACCAGCTTGCAAATGAATCACCTGCTAGTCTGCCTAAGAAAGGCCTTCTAGATTATGACAGTGCGTGAGTCATGTGTTTGGTGCAATCGACATCGCCTGAGGGTCCGATTGAAGAGTTTCACCTAGCATCATATTAGAATTAATTTAGGCGTGCCTATAAGAAATTCATAGAAACAACTTGCAAGGAATCAATAAGGGGGTCTATCAATATTCACGTGCCTTTCGAAGGTATGCAATGTATTGAATGTCCCACTAACAATGGTTGGTTGGACTGCTGCTCTGTGATCGACAATAGTTTTACACTAAAGGACCCCTGCTTTTTTAATAGTTTTTCACTATTCCATTGCACCGCTGGCTTTCTTTAGAGTGGAAGTGGTTGGTTGGACGATCTTGGCCTACAGTTTGCATCATTGATTGCACTGATAATCATCGACCTAATTACATCAGTCATGTGCCTCACAATGTGGTTAACCATATCATTTGTTTTTCCTGAAGCAACCTCCTCACGGTTAACACTAAATGGGAGTTTGGTGCGACTTCCCTCGTTTGCTCTTCAATGTGGCGTCTTGAAATGTCAACATTTCCCACACGGTTTTCTTCTGCCGATCGTGGAGCGGCTGAAGATTCAAAATGCACAACCCCTCACATGTTGGCAATGGATTGTCGCCAGCAGCATTGTCGATTACCTATTGATCTAATTTTTGCCATAGCAATTTCGTCATATTAACAACAGAGGTCCTAACGGGCATACTAAAAAAATATTTCATCCAAAAAGTAAAAGATTTTTCACCAAAAAAATTGATTTTTTTTTTATGAAAAGGGATTCGTTGCCAATTTTTGGATGGAAAATCTGTACGGCTCATGTCAAAAGCAAGTAAAAGACAAGTTATGAAATTTAAAGAACTATAAAGTTGGAGAAGATAACGAAGGATTAAAACTGTAAATAATAGTGTTATGGTATCAATGGTTGATTGATCGCCACTACAAGAGTTCACTGTCAGTTTTTATATCCCACTTAACAACAGTTACAAACAAATATTTATCACACTAATTACAATTTATGCTACACATTCCCCGAGTTTTTAGCCGTGCTTTTTGTACTCTAGTAATTTTCATCCAAAACAAAGTTATAACTTCCAAGATCACCGAGATAACCAACTGACACGTGGTACTAGAACCGCCGCTTGATATTGGAGTCGATACATCATTGCTGTCTTTTAACTCAAACACTCAGCAAAAAAACTGAAGTAGTGGACTAGTGATGAGCTTTGTCGACTGACAACGGTCTTCCTTGATAATCTACTCCATGTTCGTTGTCAATGACTTTACTGATGACCCGTCGATTCTTCAAGTCAATTGCCTTGATGATTAGTTGATTATCCTGACCAAACCTTAGTATAGGCAATTGAGTTCACCACTGATCAGTAATAAAGGTTGGCAATTTTCTAGTGCAAGCACTTCACAAAAAGAGAGGGTTCCTGGCTCCTAATCTATGCCTTCACAAAAACTTTGGGGTACCCAACCACCATCCTTCCAACAGAGGCACTTGAAAGCCAAAGACAAGGACATTGTTCTAGCCTCTCAGCCCAAAACAGGAACCACTTGGCTAAAAGCCCGTGTTCTCCACTTCAGTATCTCAAACTTGCCCTTGCTCACTTCCAATCCCCACGAACTTGTTTCCTTTTCGGAATTCACCTGGTATGCAAATAATAGGAGACCCAATCTCATGACTTCCCGGAACCAAGGTTGTTCTCCACTCCCGTTCCTTACCCATGCTTGCTGAATCCATCAAGCGATCGAATTGCCACTTTCACACCCCAAGAAGGAAAATAAAAAAAAAGCTGTAGTGGAAGACAACTCAAATCAAACCCAATCAACTGCTCAATTTAATATATGGCAATGACTCAACCAGCATGCTAATGATTAATGAAGCACCAGAGGCCCCCCCAAAAAAACGTGAATCCCATTAAGATTGATTAAGGTGCGCACACCAAAAGTCATCTTTATCTCAACCATTAAATCATCAGGATCTCACGTGGGGCTCATTAGATCGTTTTTCTCTTGTAATTGGTGGTATGCGACAACTATAAAGCAGTGAAAAGAAAGAAATGAAAATCATCTAGTGTTTCGCACTGGAAACACCGTGGGAATGGGAGAAGGCGAGCAGCAGACAATTGATGAGCTAATTGCTTCACTTCCCCAAGAGAAAGTTCCAAGCCTTCCTCCTTGTTGCCTTTTCCAAAACTTTTGGTGCCCGATCTTCGTACTTCCTAATGTGGTCGCGTTCCAGAGGCACTTCAAGGCCAAAGACAAGGACATTGTTGTTGCCTCTGACCCCAAATCGGGGACCACCTGGCTAATGGCCATAGCATTCTCCATTGTCAATCGCTCCCGCTTTGACGTCTCAAACACGCCCTTGCTCACTTCAAGCCCCCATGAACTCATCCCTCGCTTTGAGTTTGACTTGTTCATGCATAACTCGAGATTCGATCTTGATGACATGGAGGAACTGAGGCTCCTCTCTACGCACCTTCCTTATTCAAGCTTGCCGGAGTGTGTCAAGCGATCGGACTGCCGGATCATTTACATCTGCCGGAACCCGTTGGACACCGTGATTTCCTCTTGGCACTTCTACCTCAAGATGGCGCGATCGGAGGAGTGGCCGGAGGGGTCCTTGGAAGAGCATTTCGAGATCTATTGCCAAGGGAAAACACCGTTCGGGCCCTTTTGGGATCACATGGTGGGGTACTGGAAGGAGAGCTTGGAGAGGCTACACAAGGTGTTGTTTCTCAAGTATGAGGACTTGAAGGAAGATATCGTAGGAACCCTGAAGAAGGTGGCCGAGTTTGTGGGTCTTCCCTTCACTGAGGAGGAAGAGGAGAGAGGTGTGATTGAAGAGATAGCCAAAATGTGTAGCTTGAAGACCCTCAAGGACCTGGAGGTCAACAAATCCGGCAAATTACCTGGTAAATCCATAGAGAAGAGAAGCTTTTTTAGGAAAGGTGAGGTGGGTGATTGGGTTAACTATCTCACTCCTTCCATGGTGGATCGCCTAAATAGCATCATGCAAGAGAATTTGAGCCCCTTCGGATTGGAGTTCAAATTATGTTGAGTGTTAATTACTTGCAGTTTCGTTATGTCCATCACTATAAATATATTAAAATTGGATGGATTTGCAGTCCTCCTTATTGGTGTACTATAGAGACCAAACAAGTATCTGATATTGTAAACTACTACAATCCGACACTTGATGTTAGCGAACGAGATCACAATCTGCTGTATAGCTCATCCAGGAGCACACTGAAACAAAGTCTGAACATCATCAATAGAATTACGAAACACTTAGACTACTCCCGCAAACAATAACTGGCACCCTGTCACTACAACCCTATGAGATACAAAGTTCGGGATTAATTGATCTAACCAGCAACATGAGTGACAGATAATCCACTTACTGGTAATCCATGTTTTTTTCTTTGTTTTTGAATATGATGGTCCTTTGAGAACTGAATAGGAATTTTGAAATTTGGGGATGAGAGAGACAACACTAAACTATCTTACTGCTGCTACGCCAAGGAGATGTAAAGAACCAACAGTTAAGATTCATTGAGCACATCACTCTACTCTCGTGCTAAATCAAACTTGGGCATTACCTAACCACAAACACGAAATTGGTCGAACCGTAAGTATTGAGCAGAAATACCCATGCAGGTCTAAAACTTGCTCATGCCCTACCAACACAACAGCCAACATTGGAGTCAGTCCCATCCGGCTTATTAAGTTGCCAATTAAGGCAAATGATCCGGTTTAAGTGCGTAATATCAATCCCCATAATGGAAAATCATATCATGAAACCCAATTCATTATTTTCCCGCCTCAACTTTGAGTAGTCTACTCTCAATTTTGTCCCGACATGGTTCATGCTGGACATAAATGATTATGATCCAAACCCAAAGTCGCAAAATCATGAAAAGCAACCTATCGAATCAATTTTCAATTTCTTGCGAATTCCCTAATCTAAAGTGGATGGCCTGGTTTGACCATTTGTGAGATGTGGACTTACTTTGATGTATGAAAGGTAGCTTACGATATGGTAATTCTATAATGTTGTTTTTGTTAGTAACATTGTGCGACTACTAACCTGAACGACAAGTACATCAATGGTAATTTGCTAACAATGTAAACAACTTGCGAACATGATGTGTGATAAATTATAGAGTTTTTTAAAGAAATTTATAGCTAGAAACAAAACTCCGAGGTAAAATAATAACTTACCGGTGAAAGTAAGATCTTAAACCGTAGATCCACTTACAAGGTTGTCAGTTGTCAGTTGTCAGTTATAAGAGGAGCAAGAATTGTACGAATTTTTAAGAAATTTACTGTTAAAAAAATATTTGCTGGTGTGAGCAGTAACTTGCAATAAAATTTATTAACTTACCGATGTAGGTCCGTCTATAAGTTAATTAGTTACCAACAAGGTAAGGAATTTGTCATTTCAAAATAACATCGAATTTAGTACTCTACTAATGAAACAAGCAACTCACTACCCGTTTTACTGTAGTAAGTTGCGAACAATTTGAGGTATTTACTAACACCAAATAAAACAGTGAATTATTAAACTTTCAAGAAATCTAGCATTGAAAGTAGAACCCTACCACTGAAGTTAGTAGGGTAACAGACAAATTAGTAACTCAACATGCTAGTGTATGCTTGCTCTTTGGATAGTAGGTTACTGACCAAGTAAGGAAATTACTAACGTCTAAATTTTGAGTCAATAATAAGTTAATAGACTGTTTACAAATTTGCCATTCTAATTAAATCTTACAGCTAAAGTTAGTAACTCACCAATCGAATTAGTGACTTCCCAATAATACATGCTTGCTTTTTGGGAAGTAACTTACCAACGAAGTAAGGAAATTACCAATGTCTAATGCAAGAGCAAGATATCAAGCTAATTATTTTTTGGGTCATTGCAAACGAGATATTACTAGTGAAATAGTTATATACAAACGACTAATCAACTAGCTTAACATTTTGAACAAAAAAAAAACACTAGCTTAACACTACGTGTGATACTTAATACCAGTTTGTAACACATTGTTACACCTCAAATCCTACAGGAATAGCGGTAGTGACAGGATTCAGGGTGTGAAATGCCAATCCTTTTCTTCACCTGAAGAATGCAACTTCAAATCATATAAAAAAAAAATCCAACTCCCAAAAACCCCCATCGATATCACTCGCGCTCTATTGGCCGCTAACAGAGGAACCTAAAAAGATTGGGAATAAACGGGGAGGAGCAACCACATCTCAGTGTGTCATGCCTCAAATCCTACGAGCTCATAACATCTTACTAGGTCGATAAGAATACAACGTCCCAGGCCTCGTCACCGACCCAAACGAATTACTAACAATTAAGCACATGCGGAAGCGAATTAAAACACCCAAACAACATTTAATGAACGGGATAGCAAAGGAGACATCAAAAGCATAAAGCAACAAACCACTTTTATAAACATATAATTAATTACAAAAGGAATAATATACAAGCCTAACTAGAGACCTCAACTACGAACTATGCTCAAGCAAAAAGGATCGGGTGGTTGGGTTAGCTTAACTTTTCTACTAAAAGAGGGCGCTCCATAAAGACGGGGTGACTAAGCCTATCGTCAATCATTGCGGTACCCCGGAGGCGTCCCCGAATCCTCCATGTCATCATACAGCTCAGGATTCGACTCCTCAAGACTGGTGTCAAAATCGATGACGGCCCTGACGGGAGGATCTATCTCTATGGGGTCTCACTCCCCTACACCATCATCAGGGGGAACATCAAATCCTCGGAGTGAACCATACAACTAATCCCCATCTCGATAAAACTGATAAAGTTTCTTCAAAAACAATCATAGAAAATCAGAGAAATCATATAACAGAACAACATCAATCGGGAAATCACATAATAGAATATAAAGTCATTATTCCAAATTCTAATCCAATCTTACGAAGTGATTTTCACCTAGCAAACAAAATTCGATTCAAGCATAAAACCTATCAAATCAAAGCTCAGGAAGTACAGATCAAATCTCTAGTTGAACACTTTTTCAGATTCCAACATTTTTTAACTCGAATCAGTACTGAAAGCATGTAGGGATTTCACGGAATAGGATTTAAGAACGCCTATCTTGTTCAATGAAATTGCTAAGCTCAAACGAGCTATTTAGGCCATCAAGGAACTCTGAAATGGCGCCAAAAATAGCTCCTGATATCTACGTCACAACGCAAGACAATCAAAGTGAGATGGTGATCCGATGACAAAGAACAAACAAGAAGTAAAAATGAGCTTAAAATGGAACTCCGGTGGCTTTTCCGACAGAGGCCGGCCACCATGGTCTCGAGGAGCCTCCGGGGGACGTCGGAGGTGTGGTGATCCACCGGAGATCGGCTGGCGTGGGCAGTAGAGAGCCCTGGCTGAGAGAGAGAGAGAGAGAGAGAGAGAGAGAGTTTAGCGAGAGAAAGTAAATCTGAAAAATAAGACCCTCTTGATTTTTTGAGGGAAAAGCTTATATATCCCCTATATTTAAATGCTAGCCCTTGGATTGATTAAATAGCTCAAATTGCTTCCTTAAGAGTTAAGAATATTCTTAAAGACTAAGGATAGATGACATGACACAATGGATGGTTATGATGCACTCTTAATGGATGGTCATGATTGTTTGCTTGATCCCTAAGGAAATTTGCTTATCCCTTAAGAAAATTGGATAAAATTTGATTATATAGGCATTTTTGTAATTTCACTAGAGGTATTTTAGTAATTTTAGGCAGAAAGGGACCGGCGGGCCTTGACTAGTCGGAATGGACTGCTGGCCGCCCGAATTTTGGCCAAGAAACGGCCGGCTCAATCGAGCTTGTTCAATTCCGGTCAAACCGGGTTGAACCGGTTCGGTTCTTGACTCAATTTTGCTCCAATTTTCTGCAATTTCATCCTTATCATGATTGATTGACCCAATTAAATTGAATTTGATTAAATTGGATTGAACCAATTTGAAATATAAGTACAAATTGATTAAATTTGACTTATTTGGCCCAATTGTTCTTTAATTTGAGTTAAATTGAATTGCCAAGTTAGACTAATGAACTTAATTGGACTCCAATTGGCCAAATTAAACTTCAATTCATCAAATTGGATGTTAGTCTACAATGGGCCAAGTTGAATTGCACTAATTGGACCAATTACTCTTGATTTTTTTCAATCATTGGATCACTAAATTGGTCAAATTGACTCAAATTAATATGAGTTTTTCAAAATTGATTTCGGATTTGAGTTGTATATAAGAAATTAGGCTCATCTGTGGCTTAATTGCACAAATCATAAACAACAGATCAGAACCCCTGATTATGGCTCAAATTGGGGGCTTTCACTCTTGGCTTGGAATTCTAAAATTGATTCGAAATTTGAATGTAATTTGACCTCTAGATCAAATGTCATGAAGGAAACTATCCTAAAAAATGAATAGAAATGAAGTAATTTTATTTTTTGTCAATTTTAACCAAATTTTGTAAATTGGGGAAATTTTATTCTAAACTGATTTTTATAAAATTAATGATGCCAAAATAAAATGAAACAGAAAATGATATGATTTACGGGTTTTGAATTTTTTCAATTTTTTGAATAAAGTGTTGACCAAAAGTCAACACTTTAGTGATTTGTCACCAAAATGCCAATTAATTGGTCAAACTTTAAATTTTTTGAAAATTGATAACGAAAAAGTGAAATTGACATTATTTTGGGATTTTTTATGTAAAAAACCAAATTTTAACTTTGGGTTGACTTTTAGTCAAAGTTTAACAAAAAAAAGTCAACTCAAAAGTCAATTTTTTGAATTTTTAAAATTGAAATGCAAAAAGCTAGAAAATGAGAGGCTAATGCTAATTCAAATGTTAAATGACTATTTTTTTTATTTTATTGAGAATCGGGTTTTGTCGCGATCAGAAACCCTAATCTCAAGTTTTATATTTCAAGATGTATCGACTAAAAATCAAGTGTCAACACAAACTAGCTTGTAAAAGAAAGGTCTTCATTATTATTTAATGGGAAAAATTGCAATCCATTTGGCAAAACGACATAGTGGTGATTTTGTGATGTGTTTGTGTTAGTAAAATTTTGTAACTGGTAACCTATTCGATAGGTACTTAGACCAAAAAAAAAAACCTATTCGATAGGTACATCTGAAAAAGCCAGCCTGTTTGTATCCATTATTTCGGTGGTAAAAATTTATAAACTACTCTCCGCATCCGCTTGTTTGATTATAATGCACTTTGTGATCTACTCCTAGATATCTTACATTTGAGGATGTTAAACATGTAACTCCACGAGGATGTCGCTATCTACTTGACTAGCTTACTTGCGAAATTTTAAAGCATCTTCGTGATAGGGTGCTAGATATGAGGGTGATAAAATCCTTATGCCATTGATCAGGTACGAACTACTTGCCCAGCCCACTTGTAAGACTTCGAAGCATTTGCTTTTCTTACTACTCTAGTAGTAAAACCTTAATTAACTGCCAAGTGTGGGGTGATAATGTCACTATCTTGTTGGTAATTGACGGGCTCACTTATTAAATCTAAAATTACTTGGTACTCTACTATTGCATACAAAGAATTTTACTAGGAATTTGTATTTGCAAAATAGTTATTTTGTTCATAAGTGAAGCCGTTAACCAATACTACAATTAAAGTACATAAGCAATTCGTAATCTACTAGTAGAAATATGCTCCCACTTGTAAAAGCGAATGGTTGTTTGTAATTTAAAGAGTAATTCAACCGAATAGAGCGATTATTTCAGTAGTGTATGTCACTAACTTATAGAGCCAAAAGTGTCAAAAAATTCCTAAACCTTTTGCATTTGTGCTAATTGAGTCCTAAACTTTTTTTTTGTGCCAATTTAGTCCTAAACATTTTGTATTGGTGCCAATCGAGTCCTAAACCTTTTTTTAGTGTCAATTGAGTCCTAAACCTTTTACGTTGGTATCAATTCAGTCTTAAACCTTTTGCATTGGTGCCAATTGAGTCATAAACCTTTTTTTTTATACCAATTGAGTCCTAAACCTTTTGCATTGGTGCCAGTTTAGTCCTAAACCTTTTTGAGCTAAATTAACCAGAAGGATTGAATTGGCACAAATACAAAAGTTTAGGACTGAATTGACATAAAAAAAAAGGTTTAGAACTCAATTGACACTAATGCAAAAGGTTTAGGACTGAATTGGCACCAATACAAAAGATTTAGGACTGAATTGGCACAAAAAAAATGGCTTAGGACTCAATTGGCACCAATGCAAAAGGTTTAGGACTGAATTGATACCAAAAAAAGGTTTAGGACTAAATTGGCATCAATGCAAAAGATTTAGGACTTTTTTTACGCTTTTCTCAACTTATAAATGTTGGTACTCGTGAAATTCAAATAATGTAAATACTCTACTGAGAATTTTTAACGTTTTAATAGTTATTTTTTTCTAAGTTACAACTGCTAATTAACCAAGACACTAGTAAAGTAAGCAATTCGTAATCTGCCAACGGAAAAAAGCGCCCACTTGTGAAAAAGAACCATTTTTCCTATTCTGCAAGGGTATTTCAACCAAATAAATCGATTGTTTTCTTAGTAAGTTACTGCTAAATTCAATGTTGCTACTTGTAAAGTCAAAACAGTGTTAATAATCTACTGAAATAGTGCTAAAATACTTATTTTTTGCATAACTTACAACCATTCACCGACATTACTAGTAAAGCATTATGTAACTCAGTAATCTACCAGCAAAAATACGTGCCACTTGTAAAAGCAAACGATTGTTCGTATTGTAGGAGGGTATTTCAACTTGGTAAAATTGATTATTGGTTAGTATGATACAAATAAACGTCATTACTCATCAAATCTCGTGACAATGTTAATAATCTGTTAAGAATTTATAGTAGTGAAATATTTATTTAGCTCCTAAGTTATCAGTTAACCAACACTAACAGCAAAGTAGGTAAATCAATTCGTAAATCTTGTAGTGGAAAAACACATGCACTTGTAAAATTTAAAAACAATTGGTAATGTATTATTAAATTTGAGGACGTTAAAATTGATATTTCATTATTAACTGGCTAGTCACTTTTTACTTACCAACAATATTTCAAATTCACTATCCGTTATTCGAATTTACCATGCACAGAATAAATTTCTGTTCCGTGGCGCACACGATGTTTAGAAATGTGCATTACAATGTTAATCATGTGTTTGGTGCCCTCTTTGACGTCACCTTAGCCGACAAAAGTGTTTCACCGAATATCATGCAATAATTGAGCCCAGAATAATTAGGGGTTTGTGATCATTCTTCGCCTGTATAAAGCAGCGAAAAAAAAGTGAAAAGCTAACACCCACTAGCTACAAAAAGATTAGTTCTTCACACTCACCTGCCTGTTTCCATTCTTACTCAAACATCAATGGCACTCCAGCAACTTTCTTCGCAGTCCGCCATCGTAGGTACCGAAGAACATGACCAGGAGGCCATTGACGAACTAATTGCTTCACTGCCCCAATGGAAAGGCGTATTTTGTCCTTTCCAGTCCCTCTACCAAAACTTTTGATGCCCGACCTACGCGCTTCCCAACGTGATCGATCTCTAGCGGCACTTCCAAGCCAAACACAAGGACATTGTCCTGGCCTCTCAGCCCAAATCAGGGACCACCTGGCTAATGGCCCTAGTGTTCTCCGTTGTTAACCGCTCCTGCTTCAGCATCTCCAACACGCTCTTGCTCACTTCGAACCCCCATGATCTCGTCCCTAGCTTCGAGTTCCAGCAGTTCGGAACCAACCCAAGGCCCAACCTTGACGGGATGGCAGAGCCGAGGCTCTTTGCAACGCACATCCCTTACCCATCCTTGCCAGAGTGCGTCAAATGGTCAAACTGCCGGATCATTTGCGTATGCCGAAACCCATTAGACGCCGTGGTTTCCTCTTGGCACTTCTATCTCGAGACGGCGCGTTCAGAGGAGCAGCCAGAGTAGTCTTTAGAAGAGCATTTCGAGATCTATGGCCAAGGGAAAATATCTTTCTGGCCCTTTTGGGATCAAATGATGGGCTATTGGAAGGAGAGCTTGGAGAGGCCACACAAGGTGTTGTTCCTCAAGTATGAGGACTTGAAGGAAGATATTGTGAGACAGCTGAAAAAGGTGGCCGAGTTTGTGGGGCTTCCCTTTACTGAGGAGGAAGAGGAGGGCGGTCTGATTGATGAAGAGATAGCCAAAATGTGTAGCTTAAAGACCCTTAAGGACCTAGAGGTCAACAAGTCCGGCAACTTACAAGGGATGGATATCAAGGTTGAGAACAGAAACTTTTTCAGAAAAGGCGAGGTGGGTGATTGGATTAACCATCTCACTCCTTCCATGGTGAATCGTCTCAATAGCATCATCCAAGAGAAGATGAGCCCTTTTGGCTTGGAGTTCAAAACATGTTGAACATGTTTGTTGCTTTCGAACCCTTCTTTCTCTATGTACAAATAGAAATAAATGAAATCAAATTCGAATGGTTTTGCAGTCAGCTTTTCTTGTCTTGCTTCTCCTCGTCATTTGGTTGGTGTAGAGAAAGGAAAGGTACAATTCCCGATTGAAGAAACCTTGAGTTTCTGTGCGCTAATGACCAAAAATGTAGGGATGGAAGCTGATGAGTTGCATTCTTTTCTTTGGTTAAATCATTCTTGTCGCGACCTCCCCGAACCGACCCCAAAGCCTACGGGGTTAGGTTAATGAATTGCTAAGTTAAACCTAGCTTGAGCTCTCCCAAGCTCATACCAATTCGCGACTTAAGTTTAAGTTGTTAATATATAAATCGATTTCATCTAGGAGTCGCCACTAATCAGTTTTAATAGGTCGATTAGACACCTAAGTAAAGCACGGGAGAAAAGCGAGGTTGCAATCCCTTTTTTTGGTTTTTGGAGTCTCTATCTTTTTCTTTTGGAAAAAAAAATCAGAAGGCTAAGTAAGAGGGAGAAAATTAAAAAGATAAAATAACGTCAGCAATTTCGATTAGCCAAATTAAACAGAGTTAACAAAATTACTTGATTACACAAATTTGACAATATTTAAAATCCGATTGCACTTTTTCAAAGTTTTAAGATTCAATCGCACTTTCGTGATAAGTTTTAAAATATAAGATGCACTTATCCCTTATAAAAATATTAAGAAAGCCTTCGTCCCATGTAAAGAATGAGTTCATTATATTAAAAGAAAGGATTAATACCACGAAAAACCCTAAACTGGTACACCTATGATAATTTTACCCAAAACTAATTTTTTATTACTAAAAACCCCAAACTGATATATCTATGATAAATTTATCATCGATTTCTTTCTCTTAAATTTTACTGTCAAATTGCTTTGTTTAATGACACACGGTAGTTAACTGATATACCAGTTTTATATTTTACCCTCCATTTGCCATAGGTGTACCAGTTTGTGATTTTTTGTCGTATTAATCCAATTTAACGGAAACTAACGAATGGTAAATTTACCACAAATGTACCAGTTTTGGATTTTTAGTAGTCAAAAAATTAGTTTTGGATAAAATTATCACAAGTATACTAGTGGCAAATGTACCATGCTCCGATACCAATGAGGGGATCTATGCTGGGAATCAGGGAAAATAAGGTCAGTTTGCAATAGATATGCTATCTCGCACGAGCGAACCTCGAGATTTTTTGTAGTCAAAAAATTATTTTGAGGTAAAATTGTCACAAATGTACCAGCTTGGGATTTTTCGTGGTATTAACCTAAAGGAAAATATCATATACATTTATGAACACTTACAATAATAAGATGTAGGCAACTTAATCAAGTAGATGGAATTTCCAAGTATATTGAGGGTGCTATTTGGATTCTAAATCACATAAACAAAAGAAGAGCTCTCAACTACCATGCACTGGTCCCAGGGGTCATCGCTCTCACCTCACAGTTTCTTTCATTCCCACTCAAACTTTGGCATTCACCAACATACATTAACTCCAAATCTCATTAATTTCACTTGTTTGGTACTGATCTCTCCACCTCCTTTAGTCCCTCTCATTTTACACTGCTCTTGTGTCTTCCTTGTCTTTCTCTCACATGTCCTCCTCAGCCGACCCGCCGGTGGCGACCGGAGTCGGCCTTGGATACGGCATCGCCATCGCTGTGAGCCTCCTCATCCTCATCTCCACCATTATGCTCGCCTCCTACGCCTGCGTCCGCGTCAAGTCCCACAACCTCCGGGCCACCTCCGACGGTGACGCCGACGCGGCAGACTCAAGGCCGCATGCTGCAGAGACGGTGGTGGCGGTGGGGATGGACGGGGCAGCAGTAGAGACGTACTACCCGAAGCTCGTGCTGGGGGAGAGCAAGAGGCTGCCGAAGCACAACGAGGGGGGCCATTGCTCGATATGCTTGGCTGAGTATGAAGCCAAGGACGTGATACGGTGCGTCCCCGAGTGCAGCCACTGCTTCCACGCCGACTGCGTCGACGCATGGCTCAGGGTCAACGCCACGTGCCCGCTGTGCCGGAGCTCACCAGCTCCCACGCCGCTCTCGGAGCTGGTCCCCCTGGCCATCAACCCCAGGTGACATTGGTCGGGTTGAGTTCTTTCGTTTTGTCTCGGTTTCGGGTAATGTCTTATATGTAGTGTAGTTGCCAGTCTCTGAGAAGAAACACGAGCATGCATGGTGCTTTCGCCTGTTCTTTTTCTTTTCCCCGAGGATGGTGAAGGATCTCCAGTAATCCGTATGTACTATGCAATGTAGCTCAATAGAGAATATTCAAGAGAGGATTTGTTTCACAAATCTTATCACAAGTTTTGTACAAATCTTTAGCCGTTGATTCAAGTTTCCCCCTAACGTTAGCCAGTCATTGTTACCATTCAATCTGAAGGTCGAGTGGAGCTAAAACAAGCTGATTGCTTTAGATTGGTACCCTTCAACAGCCATTCGATACAAATGGAGCAGAAGATCCCACACCAGACGAGAGAAAGCTCGCACTGCCCATCCGAAGTGAATTGCAAGAAATAAGCGGCCAAATTAGAAGATCAGGTGGATGCGTGTCTACATCTGAATGGAGCTTAGGCTCAACTTTTTTACTAAACTTATACTAGTCAGTGGCAACAGAAAGCACGAAGTCATGTCCTGAGTGATCGGGTCGGCTCTTTGGACTGATCTACAAAGTCAAGGGTTCCTCGAGATTTGCCCCCTTATTCCATTATCCATAGTTCTCTTGTCTCTAGAAAATTGGAGGGGGTATAAGCTCTATGCAATCCAAAATGACCCCATCGGAAGCTGAGACTCATTCTTTGGATCAGAACAGTTTCTCTACCTTCAATTTAATATCCGACCTGTACGTACAGATGTAGATCTGAGTCATATATGTAGTTATTGTAAACCACCCGTTTCCCACTCGACCAAAAAAAAAATAAAACCACCCGTTTCCCTTCAAAGTTTCAGATTGGCCCACAGACATTAATAATAAAAAAAAGAAAGAGACACCGAAAGGGATGGGAATAGATGGACTGTCCCGGCCTTGTTTAGTGTCGTTGGCCGACACTCGGCAGTCCACATAAATGACCTGTTCGCACTTTAATATTCGCTTCACATGGGCCGAAGAGTCCGTTGCCGGCGACAATTAGGCGTTGGGACGAGGGAAAGACGACCAAAAGGGGCGACGCTGTCCCAACCAGTCAAATAGAAAAAAAGCTTCTTTCCCAATGGTCTGATTTGGTGTGTCCGCTTCGTCTTCCTTCAAGATGGCAAAGACTTCTTTTTGTTTTCTTTTCCTTTCTGCACATCCTGCTGCTTTAATGCTCACAACCCAGCCAGGACTCTAATGAAAGGGAGAAGTGCTTGCAAAGGTCGGATCCGTGAATGGCGCGTGACCATATCCATCATTTTCGGCAGTTGGCACGAAACAATTAGCTGTACTTTTATTAGCTGTTATGGTCATATGCACAATTCCTGAGGACAACATCGTCTGGTTTTTCAGACAAGGAAAAAATTCATCGAGTATCGAAGAGGAAGACACATGTCAGTTTCCCTGAGACACGGCATCATCCTTCGGAAGAGCGACATAGTTGATAGGAATGACAGTATTAGACTTGCGGCCGTCTCTGCGCTCCTTGCCGCTTGAGAGCACTCCATGACGGCCTGGGATGGCACCCCGTCGACTTCCCTGGAGGGTATTGGCGGTGGTGCTCTGGCCGAGCGGTTTCTTGGGCCGGGAACCGAAGATGGCTTCTTGTTCTGCAGCAAGTTGCTCCTGTAGTCGTTTCTGGTCCTGTAACCGGCAGAAAGGATGCAAAAGCAAGATTTAATACGCAAGCTCAGCTTCAAATAACAAATGTCAGAGCGGAAGCTCCAAAATGAGAAGGAAGACATAGTCGAACCTCCAAGATCCTTTAAAAAATGATAATAGGAGAATAAATGGTGGCATTTTTAGCGTGAAATCGAGGAAATTTAAATCCGTGCGTCATGGACATTAACATACTGAAATGCAAGCAGTATTAGATTAGACTACTTAAGCTTACCCGAAATCGACGCTTTTCCTCTTCTCTCTCCTGCCGCAACATTGAGTACTCCTCCAAAGTACATAAGAGGGGATCCTGAAATTATCTAGCAGTTTTAGTCAAACTACTTAAATGCTAAATTGTACATGAAACGGAAGATGCGTGAGCTGATTGATTACCTTATCATACAAGAAAGGAATCCCTTTCTCTGATTCCCAAGCTTTTATTCTTGATGTCAAAGTTTCAATAATAGCTAGTCAAGAAAATTTATGCTTTGTATGAGCATGTAAACACCCATCCAAATCAAAAACAGTAAAATAAACGCTTTTTGTCAACTGCACACCGAAACCTTACAGAATACTTCATTTAATGACACAACTACTATCCATCAGAAGGTTATAAGCTTACAACATAACACGAGGAGTTTCCATGCTGTCACGAAAATGCTGCAATAGCTTGATTCCGGCAGTAAAAGAGGATTTCTCTTGATAGAGTCTGTCACTTCTATGAGGTACAAACTAATATTTATGTTCATTAATCGAGTCTGAATGTTAATCAGCAATGGTATTGATTGACATATAGTTCCACTTATGAATCAAGGATGCACCATGCCAGCAATCATCGAAGACTCAGCTACTGTTATATCAGCATCTGTAGAAGATGAAAAGCTCACATGGGATTTTGCTGACCAGGATCCGCGCTTTCTCTGCACGTTTGAGGCTTTTATGTGCTCCCCTTCCAGCAGAATAGCGATTTTCGTCCTACAAAGATAAAAGTAAAGTGAGTAACTAAGGATTCAAAAGGCTAATGCTTGAAACATGATTGCCTAAGAGCAAGTATACGGCTCAAAGGCGTTACTTGCTCTGAATCTCCTAATGAAGGTCTGAGTTAATGATAAAAATTAGCATAGATTGGAATAGACTAATCAAAAGAGACGTGAGTATCTCCAGTGTTTGTACCCATGAAGTCTAATTTTATGTCTACGCAATAAATCCTGGTTCACGAGCTTAAGCAGAAGAAATTTCTCTGGCATGTTAATTACCTTTTCTCCTCAAAGAATCATCTAGTAGCAGCAACAAGTTCACATGCTATTACTGAGGCTTGTGACATAACAAAAGGCCCAAGAGGCAACACTAAGGATGTCAACGGGTAGGTTTGGGTTTCTCACCATGCTTAGGCATGGATGTGGCCCCACCCTATTGCCACAACAAGGAGGTTGATGGCACATATATTTCATACCTAGTACTCATGATCCAGATGTAAGCAAGATTATCATCACTCAACATACAAATGTAAAATTTGGAAGAGAAAATGGAAGTCGGTGATGTGGAAAGAAAACATTAACATATACTCAGTGAAAATGAACGTTCCAAAGACGAAAAAATGTCATAGAGCTGTTACTTTCTCAAAGCATTCAATATTTCTTCTTTCATGTTTTGACAGTGCCTGGGCTTCACTCTTCAAGTATGGTATCTCCAAAATACTTGACATGCCATTTGTAAAACCAGTACAAAAGCTAGAGTACTGAATGTATCTACCACCAAACAGTGCCACAGAGCAATACGAAAGCTTTTTGAAAGTTGATACCTTTTCATAATCATCAAGCCATTTCTCCTCTTCTGCTGCATACTTCCACTTCTCCACCTTATCCAAAATATCCTTCCTGCTCAGAGCTTGCTCTTTTGCTTTTGCAATCTGGTCGTCCATGCTTGAAAGCAGATCAGACATATCAGCATTGCCTGCAAGTGCATGTTAAAAACAAAATTTAACAATTCAGTGCAGGTATTTTTGTTTAGCCTCAGAGCAAGTGTGCATTTTGATTTCCTCCCAAAAGAGGGGCCTTAATGTAAACAAGGTAAAAGATGCATGCAAAAGAGAGGACAGAGGAATATATCAAGAACAAGGAGACTGCTAATGGTAAAAACATCATACTGGATATATGTACACGGGAAAAGGGTTGGAGGTTGGAACTCTGTCACAACAAATTTCTATTTCAAACGAGTTGAAATTGATGGCTAAAAATGACAACTGAAATGCAGAGATGAATATTTCAGGAATGCTTCTTCATCCTGGGATTTGATATATATGCACATCGTGGAAATTGCTAAATAACTTGAGGAAGGTTATGCCAATAGAAAGTGGTACTAGTCTTATCACTGTGGAAAATGAAAAAGGGAATTATGAGTGAGACCTGATTCTATAAGGCTGATGAGAATCTGTCTTGCTGCATCACTATCCACATCCATATGAACACCTCTGTAGATTTCTTCAAGCTCACTTTGCCTCTTTAAAACAAGCTCCTTCATCTTACTGGCCTTTAGCACATTCAACCTCTCCACTTCAAGCTCAGCCTAGAAATAACAGGTTTAAGCATGTTTACAGAAATCCTAAAAACAACTTTTTAAATATGGTAGGCAGTTATTCGTGAAATAAACCTTAGGTCAAGATTTCACCTGCTCAATGACTTCTGGAGCGAGGGATCCTGACCTAGACACCTCGTCGACATTGGAAGAAATTAAACTGGTGACGAAGTCATATTTTTTCTGTTCATCAGTAGGGGTGTCCATAAGGTTCCACAGCTCCATGAGTGTGCTCCCTAGATTTTGAAGCTACAATTACACCAAAAAAGTCTCTTCATTTGGATGATATCAAAAAATCTTATAGAAAACTAGATTATTCAGTTCGCCAGCAACAAGTATTAGCCTTGAGGGCATTTTATTAAGCTCAAGCTCAGGAAGATCATTAAGACAGTCAATAGGCCAGAAAAAAGTAAAGAGAGGAAAGATCTAATTGTACTAAGTAGCTGTTACAGGTGAAATTTTTAAAGAGGAATTAGATTAACTGCATACTTATCCATTTGGACAGAGTAGTGTATTTTTCCCTTGTCATTGCTTGAAGGCACAAAGAATGCAACCAAGTCTTAAAAATCCATGCGGTTCCATCAAAGACCTTGCTAATACAAGCATGAACATGGGCAAAAACAACCTTAGAGATAAGGCAGCAATAAGACGTTTTTACGTGCTCTGATCAGGAAATACAAGTCCGATGTAGCATATACACATGTAGAGAATTAAAAACTCATAGGAAATATAGCCATCAAGTCACCTTCTGTAGTCTCCGTTTTTTTTCCTGTTTTAGGGAATGGATCGCACTTGTCAGTCTAGCAACAGTGTCATTGCTTATGCTTTTAACCTGGTCACCTTTGCAGCTGCTCAAACTTGGATTAATTTCATTGACAGTCTCAAAAAAATCAAACGACAACACGACTGACAACTGATGGATGGTGTTGATATCACTGTTCACTCTTTGTAAGCGGATCAACTGCAACTCAAACAAAAGGATTGTTTAATTTTAAATATTTCCCAAATTTTCCCCTGGGTTTCACAAAATCAGTGTACGAGTACAGAGAAAAGAAATGTAATAAACCTTCTCCTGTTGAAGCTCCTGCAAGTGTGATTTGAATTCCGCCAACTTGTTTAATGTCCAATCACATTCATTAACTTGCAGAGAAGTAGAATCAATAGACAGTCCATCGCCTGCTATCTCTGCACATATCCGGGCAATCTGCAATTGTGTCTCTGAAAATTCCTTCATTCTTTCGTTTTTCTTCAGCCTCAAGTCATCCAGAACAGGTTGTACGGCAGAGAGTTGCTTTTTGAGACTACCCTTCCCCTTCATAATCAAGTGATATCTCAAAGCTCAGCACTTATCTTTACAAAAATATTTACTTGGAGAACTGGAGAGAACGAACCGAGTTTATAATTCTACAGTAGGCCCAGGTTCGAGAATAAAGAATTTTCTCCTCTCTTCCCCCAGATTTTCTTTTTCAGTTGAAAAAAAAGCCTTTCACTTCATTGATGTAAATTAAAATGCTATGAAGCAATTTGTGCGACGATTTATTCTTGTAATTTTCAATCCCCGATCCTGTACTTCAATCGGTAAAAGGTCGAAAAGGTTAAAACGATGATTTATTCATGCAATTTTCGGTCCCCAATCCTGAACTTCGACTATTGAAACGTTGAAAAGGTTAGTGTGAGTACCCGCGCGATGTTTGTGCACTCCCCGAGGGCAGAAATAAGGTTGGCTATTTCAGCTTCAGACTCGGCTAGCGATTGATGCAGGTCCGCCTTGTGCTTTCTGGTTTTATCGACCTTCCAGCGATAAATATCAAGACACTCCTGCTCCAGCTGCAGAAGCATTTTATCCCTCTCGCCATCACCCTCACCGATCTCATCCCAAATGATCTGCCGTATAGTAATTAAATCACACGGAAAACTACAGCATGAGCAGGGGAATCCGAAAAAAGGGGGGACAGCGAGAATAAGAGACAATGTTCAAACCACACCGACAGAGCCGCTCAATTCCTTTCCAATCCTACCATCTAGCCATCCTTCGATTCTCTACAGACAACTCGGGAAGCCATTCCAGATCAGCCAAATGGCTCACAGAGCAAACAAGTCCCCTACATCAACTGAGCAGTAGTAATTTCTTTGTCCTTCGTTCGCTAGTTCGCTGAGCATAAGCCCTGGAATAGTGGAATGTATCGCGGCGTAAAACGAAACAACGAATGCAACCCGAAAACCCCTCGCTGCCTCGACACCACGAGGACAATATCAACCTGAATCTTACAGAGCAAACCAAGCCGGGAAACCCGAACCAACTCGAGAAAGATCAAAAATCGCCGATTTGCCAGCGCGAGCAAGCAATGGGGGGTGGGGGGTGGGGTGGGGGTGGCGGCGGGCAACGCGAGGAAGAGGGACTGACCTGCAGCTCGTGGAGGAGGGAGCTACAGGTGGTGCGGGTCCGCGAAGGCGCAGGCTGCGTATCCGCCATGTCGGATGACATCCCGGAGCTCGGCGGTCCTCGGAAGACGACGTCGCCGGTGGCTCGAGAAACCCTAGAACAAGAAGAAGGAGGAGGAGGAGGAGGAGGAGGAAGGGAGATTCTGTCACGTCGGAACCGGAGAACCCGCGCGTTTATGAGGACGAGAGGGGGAGAGAATTGGGAAATTTTTCCTCGTCGGTTACGGATCGAGGCATTTTTTTTTTTGCCTTTGTTGTTTTTGGCGGGCAAAGGATCGGAGCTTTCCCTTTTGAATTTGGCACGATCGGCGTGGAGGGGGGCGGAGGCCCGGTGCTTCGGGCCCAGGCGGGGGGGACGGTTTTCCTCTTTCCCGAGGCCCATCGGTTCCCGAGCCCCCCCGAAAGCATGGGACCGCCCCCTTCTAGATCGACGGGTCGATGCCGAGGTGGGTAGTGATGTTACACGGACGCACTCCGATTTTTACACGGGAACTCGATCCTTGGGGCTCGCATCGCATGCCTGCGGAATTACGCCGGCTTGACTTCTTTTCTACCCTATCTGATCCGACGGCGTTCATCGGAATCCTGCCTCACTTGAATGCCGTTGATTTCAATTCGTACGAAAAATGAACACGCACCGCATAAAAACCATTTGTAATCTTGTTCGAGGAACCCGAGTTGCAATTAGAGTGACCTTTCGCGAATGCAAAAAGGAAATGCCTATGAATTGTAATTGCATCCAATCTCGATTGTACGTATCAAACCAAGTATATATGCAATCGTTTGATAGATCGTATATAATTCTGGATTTGGTGTTTGGAGTAACAGAAAATCCAAATATATCTAGATATACTCTCAATAAATAAAAAAACCCCACCTAGAAGTTACGAGATATACCATGAAGATGACGTGCAAGCTTCCACCGTCGAAGATCGGCATGCAACCTCAAATCTAAGGATGGGCCTTGATCTCAGCTTTGACCATAGCCTCTGTGGCCATGACCAACCGCAAGTTCAGTTAACGCTCGTCAATGTTCATGGTGACAAAGGAAGTTGCGGGGCCCCTGATCCGGGGCGATGTCGCCGGCGTGTAGCATGAAGGCGAAGGGCGTTCGTGATGGCAGCCGAGAGCAGCAGGTTTCTCCATTTGATAGAGCAGTTTCTCTCGTTATTCTATACCCATGTCATGTCCGGACGTTTATCAAACACCGCACACCGCACAACATGTTGCCAACCACATCATTATCCCATTTGACCTTCGTCCCATCCGACCTAGGAGTGAGCATGATGGATCGCTCGAACCGGGACCGGACCAGACCGGTAGATTTGATCCGGTTCTCGAGAGTATCGGTCCGTTTCCCAGTTCCTAAAAGTGGAACCAGTTTCTGAGCGGTCCAGTTTCCGATTTTAGGGAGGACCGGACCGGACCCATAAATATATATTTACTTTTTAAATTTTTTGAAGAAAAGAAGAAAGCATAATCTATTCCCTCTTGCCTTTACCAATTTTTTTAAGATTTGGTTCCATTGGAAAAATGAAATTGGTTTCATTGGAATGTGATTGGTTCTATTTAAAAATAGAAAAATAAATATATTTATTCATTTAAAATAGAAAACCTAATTTAAAAGTATGTGATCGGTTCCATTGGAACCGAACCGGAACATTGGTCCGGTCCTTGATCCTAGAAAATGGAAACTGATCCTTCCCGTCTGGTTCCCGGTTTTTGAGTGGGACTGGACCGGACTGGGAACTGCTCGCTGCTCATCCGACCTCATGCTATTCGGGCCAAAAAAAAAAAGCAATACTGAGAATTCAAGGAAAAGCTGAAATAGATATTTTTAACGAGGTTCGAGAAATTTCTCTCATACGAGCGCGGGGTGCGCGTGAGCCGCAACAACCGCGAGGTCGGCGGCTGTCGACGCGCGTCGTCATTTCAATTTTCTCTTTTGTTTTCTCGGGAAAACAAAACGAACCGACGGGATTTGATCCATCCATATCGCCTTCCGTACCCTGTTTTCAGTTCCCGAAGGTCAACGAAAATCTTCGCCATCCATAGCGCCTTCCTCTTTTTTGCTCGCCGCGAGCGGATGATGGACTCGTGCGCGCCGTGGCCGACGCCGTCGCCGTCGGAGACCCTCCTGGGATTTCTTCTCCGATCGAAGCTCAGCTCCCGGTCCTGCGGCTCCGGCGAGTACGCTCAGGAGCTGATCAGGGAGTGCGCCGCCAGGGAGCTCAACGCCTTCCTGTGGATCTCTCTCATCGCCCTCACCGCCTATCTGGTCGGGAAACTGGTCAAGCTGGTGAGGCTTTGGATCGGAGGGAGCAGGATCCCCGGCCCTCCCTCCCCTTCCTTCTACGGCCACTGCAGGCTGATCTCGAGGGAGAATCTCGTCGGTGAGTCTTTCCGTCTTCGGAGTGTTAGTGTTCGAAGGAAAGCTTGAGTGTGGAGGACGAGAGGACGTGGACTAGGTGTCGGCCGTTACGTGCTTGTTGATCGGATTTGCTGTGTGTAGTTTGGTCCAATTTCTGGTTTGTTTATGTTCCCGATGCTTTTCTGAGCTCGTGAAATCCCTGAGGAAGTTGTTCGATGTTCACTGGTTGGCTTGAATGTTACCCTGGCTGGTGATTTTGCGACTGGATTGAAGCAGAATATAGAAATACAGATACACAACATCCCCATGTAGCCTCAATTATGCTTTCTGAGCCTACCAAGAGAGAAAGGAACAATTAACTGAATGCACTTGACTCCACGACCACCGTTTTTTGTCATGTAGACATCAGCTGTGGAGGCGCCAGATTTTACTACATCTACAGTTGGTGGAGCAGTTCATTCACTGGAGGGCCCTATCGTTGCACTCTGTATATCTTCAGTTTCGTCTGATAGTTTGTTGTTCTGGTGACTACTAATTGTTGTGCCTTGCATTTAGTTCTGTCTTTTTGCGAATACCGGCACTGCCATTTAGGCAATTCAGTTAGTGATTAGTAATTTAAGAGCTACTCCTATGTGGAATGTCTTTTTCTCATTCTAGATTCTGTTAATGATTCTTTTGGCCTTTCTTAGATGTTCTATCGACCCTCCATGAGAAATATGGAGCAGTTGTCAAGCTGTGGTTAGGCCCGACTCAGCTTTTGGTGTCGATAAAGGATGAAGGACTTGTCAAAGAAATGCTTTCAAAGGCTGAAGATAAATTGCCTATTGTTGGTAGGGCCTTTCAATTGGCGTTTGGACGATCAAGCCTCTTTATGCCCTGTTTTGACAAGGTGCAGACTCAGGTTCCTCGTCCTTATGCGGTCCAAAGTGTCTAGGGATTCTTGACTTTCTCTGAAGCAATAGTATCTCTGGCTGTTGCTTTACTATGATTAAAAGAAATTGAAATAGGATATTTCACTACTCTAATAACTGGATGTTTTTTCACTCTGTTGTCATGGTCCCATTGCCAATTTACCGCCACCACCAGCACCTTGAAATATGCCATGCCAATGTCTGTCCTTTTTATTGAAGTAGATGACTTAGTTTCTGTCTGTTCATATAAACTCTCTAGCCGACTAAGATTTGCATAATTATCTTATTGTTGAAGCTAAGATATGTACGTTCTATATGTTAGTATCAGTGGCCAAATTGGAGCTGACACCTCCAGGTCATGCATCAAATGTGTTCTTCCTCTTATGTGGGATGAATATTCAAGTCATCCTTGTTTTGGTTACTTACAAATATTTTTCATCTATTAGCTCTTCTTACTTCACGTAATATTGCCAGCAGGTGCAAAAGAGAAGAGAGTTATTGGAAGCAGAATTAAATAAAAGATTGCATGAGAAAGCAGGTGTTATCTCCACGAAGGTTGTGGACTCTATCATGGAAAAGATGCATCTGCTAATGGCCAAAGGAAGTGTGGACTCTAAAGTATTATCTCAACATATGGCGTTCACAGTTTTGGGTGCTACAGTGTTTGGGGAAGCATTCTTGGGTTGGTCTGAAGTTACTGTGTATGAGGAATTGCTCATGTCAATTTCCAAGGATGCATACTTTTGGGCTTCATATAATGTCACTCCTTTCTGGAGAAGGGAATTTCGGGGGTACCAAGGCATGTGCACAAAGTTGAAATACTTGACTCAAAATTTCATTCAACTTTGCGAAAAGAACTATGAGAGATGTTGCCGCCTTGATGAGAAGCCTAAAATTGATCCGACAGTAGGAAGTTGTCTGGCATGTTCTCCTGCTCTGATGCCTGATAATTTAGTGTTGAAGGAGCTAAATAGCCAATTTAATCCTAGTGAGGAACCATGTGCAAATATCATGGGTGTCATGTTTCATGGATGCCTGACTACTGCCAGCCTAATTGGTGATATCTTCCTAAGGCTTGCATCGAATCAAGAACTGCAAGATCAGGTCATTTTTCCCCTTTCTCTACTACTCTTATAAATTGTTTATGTGACTGAGCTATCTAGATGTAAACTATGTATTATTTGGTAGAAAGTTTGAATCTAGGCAATGCGGAGGAGGAATTTTAGAAGATTGTGGAGTAGAGTTTTTCTTAACCTTGCTGTTCTCAGTCTTATGCCTTTGTGATTCTTAGTAATTCTTCCTCTCGGGTGCTGCTCTTTTTGTTGGTAGTCTTGGCCCTTAGTGCTTGCCTCTATCCTTTGTCTCGTCGAGTCTCTATATGAGTCATTGTTCTATACATCAGCTCTAGATGGGTCGATATTAGAAGGTAAATGGTGATTGATCTGGTTGTAAGATTGACTATCAATTAGCCTTGGTTTCCCATGAGCCATTATCATATCAAAGGAAGTTAATTTATGAAAATGATGCTGCTAATGGATAACTTCTGGTTAACATTTGGTAACCATGTTTGGCTTGCTTTGAGGCTATTGTTGATTTCTATGAAGAACTTGGTTCACACTATATGACAGTATTTTTAATATGTTTTAAAGATCTACTTGGAGATTGTTACGGCAAGAGAATTGTCACAGAAAGAGGATTATCGACACCTTGATGAGATGGTGTTATTATTTGCCACTATTTATGAATCTGCTCGTCTTCTCCCGTCATGGCCTTTGCTGCAGAGGTGCTCTCTTAATGCAGGTATGTTGCTGAATTGCATCAGGTGGTGCATTTGACTGTGAATTTGTGCAATAAAGTGCGTCTTCATAGTGCATTGAAATTGAAAAGGAGTAAATGACAATTTATAGATATGCCGTGCGATGTGGATTCTTTAATTTTGTGCTGCATTTATTTACTGTCAATTTGAAAATATCTTTTTGCATATTGATGAAGGGCCTATGTTAAATTGTCAGCAAAAATAAGTTGAATGCCTCTCTCTTTTCCAATTATATCATCAATTCAGTATGTTGCATTCTTATGGTACTGATGAGGTATGATTCATGGGAAATGTTAAGTTTTTAGTTTCTTGAAATCTCGAGGTATCTCCCCCTTATACCACGTTTTATGTCATGGTGCTCCTTCATTCCCATGGAAACAAGTTTCCTTGTGCTGCTGACATGGTCAGTCTAAGTGGCCATTCAATCGTCATTCATTACCTTTGATATTTAAGTGGAAGGACTTACATTAAATTTATTTGTAAAAGTATACCAATTTGAATTTTGTAACAGCAAATTTTTTCCAGCAAACTAACACCCATCTTCAATGCTGAAGAGGGTTTCACATAATGCCCATCATTTACCTTTTTTATTTTTTTTTAGTGGAAATGCTTTGAGCTGTTCTTTAACTCAAGTCTTTTGCAACTTTCTAGACTTGCACCTCAAATCAGGTACTACCATACCTGCTGGAGCAGTATTAGTTGTGCCTTTGCAGTTGGTACAAATGGAAGGTTTAAACTGGAAAAATGACAGCAGTGAGTTCAATCCATATCGTTTCTTATCAAGGGCTGAAAAGGGTTTTCTTTCAGCACAACTTACAGGTGCCACTTATTTTTATTTTCAGCTTGCAGTCTCCTTTTTTATTTTCGACTTCCTGTTTCACCTTGCCTTCAGCCGTCAGTCAAATATGGATCATAGTAGTTGTTGCTGATAAACTTCTTAAAAAGTCATTTATCCATCCTGATGCGATTCGGACATCTTTTGTGGGCAGTGCAACTTTCCACATTGTAATTGCTCTATGTATTTCCTTGAGGATATCATATTAATTTGCTTGTTTCTGGCTGTGAATTAAAGTCATAGGGAAACTATGGCCTGATTTTTAGAGTCAACACTATCTTTAGCTTGAACACAACAACTTTTACATAGCAAGCTACAATTTTAAAAATTACTACGATATTTTGCTGTCACCAACATGGCAAACATTTTATAACAGTTTTCTGGTTATGCATGTGATCTCCTGGCAATCATTTTCATCAGGGGCTGCTGAAGACAGCGGTTCTAAGAAGAGTTCTTTTGTTTTGGATGATCGAAGAAGCCATGCAGCATATCTTCCTTTTGGTTATGGCACACGTGCTTGTGTTGGTCAAAGGTTTGTGATCCATGGACTGGCAACATTATTTGCATCAATGTTGGAGCACTACGAGGTTTGCTTATTCTATTTTCTCTACCTTACTGCTTGTATAGGTCGCAGCAACTTTTCCCTGACTAATAGAGTTCTGATTAGAGCAAGGAACTGTACACTACATGAGAAAAATGTAAATAAAGGGAAATTACTAAACTGATGCAGAGAGGGTCTAAATATTGCAAAACTGGGAAGGAGTTTGGGAGATTATCTGGTGATCGATATCCTATCTTGAATAGTGGAATCATCACAACAATTAACCATGGACCGTGGTCCTTTACATGTGCTAAAACAACGTATATCCTGCCATTGCTCTTGCGATAAGCCTTAGATATGAGAATTTAAGAAAAAAGTTGCACAGGTGGGTGAGCACTTTTCTGTTCTCATATTAGCTCCAACCGAAATCTGACACCCAAGCAAGAGTGGTCTTTAAAAAGTAAAAAAGACGGATTGAAATGGCCTGACTGGAAACCAAAAATTTCCTGGTTCTAGATTTAATTGGACTGTTTGGAGGCCCCTACTACTCCAAGGACTGACGCTTCTTTCATTACTATCTGACTGGATGGTCATGTTTGTAGTTCTAAAGCCACTAGCATTTCTAGTACTGCAGCATTCTGTAGTCTGTCATTTAGATAAGCGATGAGATGCCGTTTTACTTTCTAGTGTAATTTTCTGCTAGTTCTATGATGGACAAGAAACCGTGATATCTGGTTGGGATGAACATTTTTGTGCAGGTAAGGTTGAAGCAAGGATGTGAGGGCGATCTCAAGCCAACACTCAGTAACCGCGCTCTTGAACGGCTTCCCAGCCAGGAAATAGTTTTTGCGAAAAGGAACGCCTGAAAGACAAGGCGACGACACTTGGATTTTCTTCGGACAAAATCGTCCGTTGCATAGGGGGTATAAGTTTTCAAGTTTACTTCCGTCCGTTTGTGTCTTTATTTTTTCTCAAAATCGATGGGGGGAGGATGCTTCACCGTTGACCCGACAACTGGGGATCTGTACACCACGGGAGCGAGTTTCGAAGCTCATGTTTTTTTTTTTTCGCTCCCCATTTTTAAAGTAGCCGAAGGTGCCGTCTCACAATGTTGGACATAAAAACTGAAGTTTTTGGAGCACTAGGAGCTATTGTGGCCCGGCAGCGAAGCCTCTTCTTGTTTTCTCGACACCCCCATCCCTTGAATGTTTTGTGTCTGGTCCTTTTTACCTCCGCGTCTGGTTTTTCACTCTCCCTTGAGGAGAAGATGATGTTGTACTTTCTAGCAAACAAAACAAAATTGATGTTGTACTTTAATACTCTGCGTAACGTTGCTGTTGACAACTTGGTGCTTGTTCTCTCTCTCTCTCTCTCTCTCACCACCGTGGCTTCGACCGTCACTACTTTCCATAGTGTCCATACTTTATACATGTATACATGATCTCTCCTCCCCAGGTCAACTTCAGCATTCAGCAGTCCTAGGCTGATCGGCCGTCGCCTGCTTGATCGTAAAATCCTTAAGATTTTTGTGTAACGATATTTATAAAAGAGTTGCGAAGAAAATGCCAGCAGCCGTGATCGCTACAATTCGAAAATCCATCTCTCGATTAACCATAAATTTATTTGTTAGTGAAAATATCGATAATAATTTAAATTTAAATTTAAATATTTGTGTATGGACGATAAAAATATTATTTATTTATTTATTTTTATAAGTAATTCAAGTAATCGATTGTGATAAAATATTTTTATAATTATTAATTTTTCTCGAATCCAACCGTACTCAAATTTCAATTGGAAGAGCGGAAAAAAAAAACAGGAAAAAGTGAGAAAGTGAGGGGGTCCACGGGCCCAACAAAGCTTACGCACTAAGCAAAGTGGGGGAACCTTCCTTTGGAAACGGAACGCGAGCATCCGACACGTGTCCCACACGTACCCTATTCCCTTCGCACGCTCGCCAAAGTTCCTCCCCCGCTCCCTTCGCTTCTCAATTGAGTACAGCGAAACCGATCGGCCATGAAATCGCCATGAAATCGAACCTCATCGCCTGCTTCCTATTCTCATCTCTCCTCGTAGCCTCGGCCTCTTCTTCTGCAGCCCTCGGAGGGACCGATCGAGCAGCGTGGGCGGAGGAGGAAGGCGGCGATTCTCGCCCGACGATGGCCGCGCTCGGTGGGGTCCACGAGCCGCGAGGCGCCGAGAACAGCGTCGAGGTCGAGAGCCTCGGTCGTTTCGCCGTCGACGAGCACAACAGCAAGGAGGTGATTCTGCGCATGCCCCTTTTCGCCGCGTCTGCCGTTTACCGCGAGCTTCTTGTTCCTTTCGTGGGTGGGATCGTTCGATTCTGTTTTGCTTGTGGGGGGGTCGTTGGGCGTCGATTCGCCGTCAGGTGGGTGTGGGGTTCTTGCGAATCTTTTTAACATCGAATGCCGGTCAATTTGATCCGGAGGAGGTGGGCCGAAGAGGGAGGAAATCGGTTTTTTCGAGCTGTGTTTTCTTTTGATGGTTTGTCTGTGTTTTGGGGGGGGGTTTCCGTAAGATTTCACTTCGATGACGGTGCTGTGGTGCCAAACTCGGTCTTAGAAACGCATCCTAGATAGACATGTGCAAGGATGCCTCCGCTCTGCTGTTGTGTGCGCCGTTCCGCGCGTGGGACTGACGAATGTGAATGCTTTTCTTGAAGAATGGGCTCCTCGAGTTTGCGCGGGTGGTGAAGGCGCAGGAACAGGTGGTTGCCGGCACCTTGCACCATCTTACCATCGAGGCGGTGGATGCCGGTAAGAAGAAGCTCTACGAAGCGAAGGTCTGGGTGAAGCTGTGGATGAACTTCAAGGAATTGCAGGAGTTCAAGCATGCCGGTGATGTCCCCTCCTTCACGCCCGCGGACCTCGGTGCTCGGAGAGGTAAATGTTGTTTCTTGCGTCGGCGCGCGATTTTTTTCTCGATCGCGGTTCGTACTCGTGCCGTGCGCTGTGTGGTTGATGGATGTGTAAAACTATTCTTCTTGTGATTGGAAAGGTGGGCATGCTCCTGGTTGGCAAGAAGTGCCTGTTCACGATCCCGAAGTCCAGGATGCCGCGAATCACGCCGTGAAGACTTTTCAGCAAAGGTCCAATTCCTTGTTCCCGTATGAACTTCATGAGATTGTTCATGCAAGAGCTGAGGTAAGTAAATGCTCGAATTTCACTTTGTCATATACCGAAGTTAGTTGACAGAAGATTGAGCTAGCATTCTTTTACCACTTAATGTATCGTGCTACCAAGTTTTGGACATACAATCTGATGTGTGGTTGTCTTTGCTTGTTTTTGCTGTCTCCATTTTGCTGACTCCCATTGTCTTAACTCCTCCGTTGAGGCTATAGACCTTGATGTCAATTTGTGGTGCCCGTCAGCGAGGGTGCAAATTTATCCCAGTCCTCGTGACTGACAAAATGATTCGCCTCCCTCCTCGTGTTGTTCTCCATGCCAATCTATCCCTTTCGAGATGTCTAATGGTCCTTTAATCAAAGCTACGTCGTTTTCGTGGCCATGTGCTGTATGCATCATAAATGCTGGGAGGAGGAGAACCGATTTGAAACCTTGAGTGAACTGTAATTGTAACATGCAGGTAGCAGAGAGCTCGGCCAAATTCGACATGCTTCTCAAGGTCAAGAGGGGCGACAAAGAAGAGAAGTTTAAAGTTGAAGTGCACAAGAACCATGAGGGAATCCTACAGCTGAATCAGATGGTGCCTGAGCAATCCTGAACCGTGATGGATGCATCTCCCTTTGGTTTCCGAATATGAACCCCTCTCTGCATAAACTTCCTAGCGTTTCTTTGTATGTTTTGAGTTTCCTTGTGAACTGAAGAAAAACTGACGTGTAGTCTCTCGTGGCTGATAAACTTTACATGAGCTCGTCTTCACTCTGAGTGTGCTCTCTTGTTTAGGCGTTATATGTACGGTGCTAGTTGCGAGAAGTAATGCTGTTAGTTTTTTAACCACAATCGCTGCAGGCTCTTCGTTTTCAAATTACTGTTTGATATGGAGCCGTTTTCTCGGAAGATTGACTTAGATTGGACTTTGCCTTAATAAGGGTATAAAGTGGTCAGCTTAATCTCAAATAAGCGCTTGAGCTTGTTAGCCAGCTAAATCTCTGTGGGCCGGTTTGTTTCAGCAATTAGAGCGGGGTAACTTTATCCCAAAATTGCAATCGCGAGTAGGTTTGCTGTGGATTTAATCCTTCTTTTTTGGGAAAATTGTTCAAAAAGTTTTAAACCTATTGCAATTTTGCTAATTAAGTTTTAAACTTTTCAAGTTTATCAATTGAATTTTAAACCTTTACACTTTTTGCTAGTTGAGTTTATCCGGCTATTTTTTATTGGAAATCATTGATGTGGACGTTGGACCGTCACTTAGCATTGACGTGAATATTTTTAAATAATATTTTAATAATTTTTTGAATTTTTTATGGTTTTTTTTTTCTTGTCTTTGTTTTTTTTTTTTTTGGGTTTTAGAGTTAGCCGGCGAGCGTGGCTGGCCAACCCTTGCCGGCCAAAGAGAGGGTGCGCGAGCCCACACCCAAATCCAGCTAGGCGAGGGTTGCCCTCGAGCCCTCGCCCAAATCTGGCTAGGTGAGGGCTTGGCAGCCCTCATCGGCCCCAGGCAAGGCACTCGGCGGCCCACACCCTCACTTTGGTTGGCGAGGGCGTCGCGGCCCTCGCCCAGAGCCAGCGAGGGTCTGCCAGCCACCCTCACTAGCCAACTCCAAAACACCCATAAAAATAGAGAAAAGGAAAAAATATCATAAAAAAATTCAAAAAATTATTGAAATACAATTTAAAAATATCTATGTAGTTAACGTCGACGTCAGCGATTTCCAATCAAAATTGATCAGATAGACTCAATTGACGAGAAATATAAAAGTTTAAGACTCAATTGACAAGAAGTGAAAAGATTTAGATTTTAATTGATAAACTTAAAAGATTTAGGACTGAATTGACAAAAGTATAATAGATTTAGGATTTTTTGGGTAATTTTCCCCTCTTTTCTTAGGTTCGCTCTTCGATTCTTCGTTGATCCTCCATCTCAATCGTACACGGAAACATACACGGATTGCATAGACCGGCATTTGGAACGCTGACCTCGGTTGGATCACCGGCCAAGGACGATCAAGAAGTTCTATGAGGCCATCAAGCAGTGCAACTCGACTGTTACCATCGAAGCATGTCGCCAGCGAATAACGATTCGTGGGAGTAAGGACGAGTGACGTATGCAAGGAGGGGAAAATGGTAAGGCGTGAATGCAGTCACTACCCTGTGGAACTACTACGGACAGCATCGAATATAGAAAATTGATAGATAATCGAAGACCTCTTGTTCAGCATTCAATTTTAGGATTTTATCATTTTTTACACAATTGCAAGTAGGGGTTTCAATGGATCGAGTCGAGTTGGGTTTTCATTATACCCGACACGGCCCGAAACTAATAGGATCGCATTTGACCCGATCCGACCCAAGACCCTATTCAGCATATACCCCAAGGGTAGGATCAGGTCGGGTCGGTCCAGGTCGGGTTTCGAGTTTCAGTTTTTTTTTTAAAATACATTTTCGAAATTTTTGTATTTTGGAGAAAAAAATCATCTCAAGGTGGTTTTGTTCAATCCCAAACCCTCATTTAGATGACCCTAACCAGCTTCTCTCGAGTTACGTGAGGACAAATTGCAGAGCTAAAGGTGGTGATGGACAGCGTCATGCTCCTTGCAACGATGCTTCTCTCTCCCAGCCATTCTCCTCGCCATCTCCCGTTCCCATCCCCATCCCCATCCCCAACTCCTGCCCCCAGCGAATCCTCCCTACAGCCCCCGAAGGCTGCCTCTCCGTCGACCGTCACCCCTCCTTCGATGAATCCTCGGAAGTGGCCCACGGTCCTCGATGAGGACACCTACGTCTCGGCGATCAAGAAGATCATCGAGCGCGACTTCTTCCCCGGCATATCAAAGCTCTGCGATTGCCTCGACTGGCTCGAGGCCATCAGGACCAGCGACCCATCCAAATCCGGGATGCCTAGCTAAAGATCACACTTGTCGAAGCAACTTGTCACCAGAATCTCTCGACCCACATTCCTTGCAAGGCACGTCGCCATAGTAGCCATCGCCGTCAAGCCCACTGCCATCGATGATCGAGCCCATTGCCGTACTCAAACGGGGGTCGAGAGAGCGACTTCGGCGCTTGGGTCCTGCGACCCCGTCTTGGTCTTTGTTGTCGAAGAAGGCATAATTGTTGGTTAGTTGAACGCGAGGGAGAGGGGGGCGGCCGTACAGATGAGGGCACCTGTCAGTGGCCGAGGTGGCGATTGGGAAGTGGTGGTGACTGGCGACGAAGGTGGCCGAGGGAGAGGAACTCATGAGATGAGAGCACCAGTGTTTTTTTCGATCGAGATCCAGAGAGCTTTCTCCATAACAATTCGTCCCCCCCACCTTTTTTGCTCTCTGGCACTAGTGTAGTACCAGGGGTATCAAAACAGTCCGACCCAACCCGGTCCGGCTCGACCCTAACTATACCCATACTTAAAAACCCTTACCCAAAGAAAACTAATGCCTGCCCCCAAAATACCCAAAATTTCGGGGTAGGGCTGGCCTAGGTCGGCCTGGGCTAGGTCAGCTCAGGCTTTTTTGACACCCCTAATTCGTCTCTCCCCTCTCCCCCCCTCCCCACCCCCACCCTTTTTGCTCTCCAACACTAGTGTAGTACCAGGGGTATCAAAACAGCCCGGCCTGACCCAGTCCGGTCCGACCCTAACTATACCCATACTTCAAAACCCTTACCCAAAGAAAACTAATGCCTGACCCCAAAATACCCAAAATTTCGGGGTAGGGCTGAGCTAGGTCGAGCCGAGCCAAGTCGGGTTGGGCTTTTTTTACACCCCTAATTGCAAGCTTTGGATTCAATTGCCCATGCTCTAACTGTCGGGTAGTGCGAGTTTGGGCTATTTTGTTTGAAACTAATTTGGCCACTTTAGACTTTTTATGCGACAAAGTATGTTCGGAGCCCTATCTTGAGAAAATGGCTCCACTGAAATTTTTAGTAGAGAAAATTGTAGCAAATATTGTTGATTTGGGTTCATTTGTTTGAGCGTTCAAATAGACTAACTTTATAACTTAATATTATTGCATATATTTCGGTTATCTTGATGTTATGGCTAGATTATATCTTGCACCATTTTGATGAATTAAACGAGTCAATCTGGATTCAATCATGCGATCCAAATTTGGACTCCCTCCCTCCCTCCTAGTTTATTCTAGAAAATTATCCTTGCATAGTCAGGTTAAGCCGCATTGAAGTTCGGGCCAAGTTGTTCCCAAGCCCAATGTAATGCAAAGTACATTTGAATATTTTGATTGGCCCAGGCTTGAGTCATAGCTAGGATTGTGCAATCGGTCTGGCATTATCCGAGAACCAAACTAGCCATCCGGTTCCCAATTCCAAATTTTTCAAATTGATATTGCGCGGGTAAGTTCCAGTTTTGAGTACCGAAACCACCCAAACACCCTGAAACTGGTTAGAAACAATTTTATGAAGTTGGAAGATGATTATTTATCTTTCTTAAAGAAGCTTAATCCTTATTGCTTTATATTTATATTAGTTTTGTATCAATATTTAAATTGAGCCGTTTTGTTCCTCATACTATTTTGCTGTAACTGTTATTTGTTTTAATATTTTTTTTAAAAAAGTGAAACACTTAAAGAAACCAGTTCCCTAGTAGATTCTGGAACTTGACCTAACAAATAGGATAGGTACTATGGTCGGTTCAAGGTTCTAAAAACTTGGCACAGGTCCTAACAGGGTAAGTTCTAAGATTCATGTCCTAAACCTACCTATCTTGGAAACTATTACCCCTATCAAGCCAAGAATAGGTTCAAGGCTTCTCGATGTAAACCTCCCATCTGTCCTTCGCCTCTGAAGCTTGGACAATTAGCTAAGCATGCTCACTTTCCTAAACCAGTCTTGAAAATGGTTATTCCATTTGTACCTTATCTAACATCACAAACATGCGATGGATTGAGTTATAAATATAAGGGATATATGCACTGAAAATCTTAAAACTTATCACGAAAGTGCAATTAAGTCATACAACTTGTAAAAAGTGTAATCAAATCCCAAAACTTGTCAAGTTGGTTCAATCGAATAATTCCGTTAACTCCGTCAAATTTGGCTAACAGAAAATACTAACATGGTTTTTATTTTTCTATCTCACATGGCGATGATGCGACCAAAATGACGTTATTTTTTATCCAAATATGATTTTTAATACAAATTATATTTAAAAAATATGCTAAATTAAAAAAAAAGGGTCCTTGCCTGCGATTGACGAGGGTCGCTGGCCATCTTCCACCCTTACTGGCCTACCCAGCAAGGGTGAGGCTACCTTTTTCTTAAGCTTATTTTTTAAATTTAATTTAAATAAAATTTATTTTTAAAATCAATTTTGGACCAAAATTACGTCATTTAGCCTCATGTTTTATGATTTAGCCATGTTATCGCCATAAAGGAGAGAAAAATTTTCAAAAGCCATGTTAGTTTTTTGTTAGTTAAGTTGGACGAAGTTAATGGAAGGTTTTTATTTAACCAATTTAACAAGTTTTAGAATTTGATTGCACTTTTTGCAAGTTTTATGACTCAATTGTGAGATTTCGATAGTGTAGCTACCGTTCCGACCTAAGTAGACACAAGTTCCTCAAAACGAGAAATATTGATGGATTTATAATTTGATTCGACAGTGCTCTGCAAAATGACGTAGTGAGCAATTGTTGGTACTATCTTACTTAGAAAAATGAAATTGCCTTAAAAGAGAAGTTATTACGATGAACTTGTAGGAAAATTTGATATGAAGTAAGGCGACGTAAAACTATTAGATCGCATAAGACCCATATGAAAGTTTATGTGGCTTATCTCAAAATACCGACTGAGATGGAAATAATTGAACTAAAAGTCTTAAAATATATTGTATGACAGCCAATTCATTCTAAGTTTTTCAGTTGTTCCAGTTTAGTTCTAAACATTTTGACAATTTGCCGATATAATCACACCGACTAATTTTGGCCGGAAAGTTCTAATGTGGATGCCAAACATCCTACGTGGCATTGATGGCCAATGCTAACGTGGATAACTTTTGAAGATTTTTTTTAAAATTTTCAAATGTTGTTATTATTATTATTATTTTCTTTATTTTCTTCTTTTCGTTTTTTTTATTTTCTTAAATGAAAAGAAGGAAAGGAAAAGAAAAAAGACAAGAAAAAAAATCAATAGAAAATTCTAGAAATTTTTTTTAAAAAAAACTGTTAAATTATCCATATGAGTGTCGACCATACTATGTAGGAAAGGCGGCGTCCACGTTAGCAATTTTTTTATCAAAATTGGCTATAAGAACTAAATTAGCAAATCATCAAAAGTTTAGAACTAACGGTACATTTATTTTACGGAAAATGAATAATTTGAAAAATATTTTCCTAAAAGAAATTTCTTGTACCACTTATCAAATGAATGAACAAAAAATATTTTTATTGTTCACGGTAATGTTTAGATTTAAAGTGTTGTTGATAATAAAAATATTTTTCATCAACTAATTATGTCAATCGATACAAGTAATTATTTTTAAAATAATATTTTCAAGATTATTCATCTTCCATAAAATAAATAGAGCCCAAATTGACAAAATTCAAAGATTTAAAACTAAGTTGGTCATCGTAGAATAATCAGTGTCGGCCTGAAGTTACTCTATTAGATTTGTTTCCTTAGCCAATCGATTATTTTCAAACCCTAGGGTCCGCGTGTTCTCTATAACTCAAACATAGACTTTCCGAGACCTTTGAACAAGCAAGTACAACTGTTTATGTCCTAAAGATCGCGAAAGATATCCCTCGCATCACTTTGCTTCCAAAATCGATCCCAAGGCAGAAAAACGCATATATGTTGATTAAGATCTGATATGGGATTATTATTTCCTAATACAAGATCACATTCCCTAATCGCAAAAGACTATTTGAGCGGTACATATTGAATAGCGTGGCATACCATGTATCCATTAGAGCAACTAGGTTATTGACTTGTTCATCTGCGACAACACCAAATTATCCAAACCTTCTCTGCAAAGAAAAAAATACCCAAAACGCTGATTGCTACCTTTACTAACATGCGTGACTAACTTTGATTCATGCCCAGTCGTTCTTTGACCGCACCAAAAAGAGCAACTATGTCGGGAAGTGCTTATCCACGGTCAGAGTTTAGAGGATCCCGTACATGGCAATCTCGGTGTTGCTGTTAATTGGCGAGATTTAGATAGTTACTTAGATCCAAATAACACTTGACATGCCAAGAATAGAATATGCATCTTATCCGGTCGAATCAGATTTCATAATTTATGTACAATAAAATTTTCTGTTCTCGATAGTTACCTAAACATATCGCCGTACTAGGGTACTGTCCGGTTCAGACGGCGCCGTACTGAGTGCAAAGCGCGAGAAAGAAGGAGTGATCCAAATGAAGAAAGAGGAGCATGTTTCATTTTTGGTAAATGAGCTCACATTTGACAGCCGCCTGATCACAACCTCATCCGACCGGAATGTTTTGCCAATAAAACATGCCTTCAAGCTCCAAGTTCCGTGGGCGGAGCAGATTCCTGGCTTGACAGTGGGCGATTCTGCATTTGGGATTTCTTTCCATGCATGAATAGATTTCCGTTAACTCGACCACTTATAAATATGAGCGCATTTCATCAAAGTTTTCCTCATCATCAGGAAAAAAAAAACCCCAACCAAACGAGAGAGAGAGAGAGAGAGAGAGAGGAAAAGAAATGGAAATGGCCATGGGAAAAGCAGCAGTGACCCCAGTGGACAGTTGCCCTTCATGTGATTCCTCACGCAATGTTTCAGCAACCCCAGACCACGGTGGCACTGCATGCAAACTACCTGTCCTTGCTCATGATGCTGCCAAGGACAAAATGGAAGTGGTCGAGCAAGTTGGTGAGACTTCTGATGCTGCTGAGGCCCGTCTCTTGCTGGATCTGACCCTCATGACACCCGGCTCGGGCCACAGCGAACCCTTGAGCTCCAACGGAGAGGCGGTCATCAAGGGGTCCTCTCCATTGGATGATGGTGAGCGATACGAACTGCCCCCTGCCGATAAGGTTTTCGCGTGCACCTATTGCAAGAAACGCTTTAAGTCGTCGCAGGCACTCGGGGGCCACCAGAACGCGCACAGGCACGAACGTCTGATCACGAAAAGGCAGCAAGAACTTGCTGCCTTGAGTGGGTATGGGCCGCCTTCGACTCTGACCTATGGGTATGGCAGTTTCAATTCACGCTATTCAGATGTCCATCCGTTCTCGGCTCTCGGACCGCTCAACCGACTGGCCCTGCCTCGCGTGGGGATGGATCAGCCCATGATCCGCAGGCTCCAAAAATCATGGAACCAGCCGGGATCGCAGGTCATGCAAAACAGGCCGTCGCTTGGGCATCCACACATGATGGCCTCACCCCTACCAAGGATGGAGGGCATGCCTTATGCTCCTAATAACTCTTACAATAATTTCAATGATGCAGGATTTCTGGGCCAATTTAGGGCTCCTCCTCCTCCAGCATCTAATCATTATCAACAGGGTGGTGGTGGTATGATGCACAGTTTTCAAGGTCCTTCAAGCATTCTCGGCCCGAACGTGGGAATGAGGACGGTTGCTGATGGGTGGGGCAGCAGCGGCAAGGGCGGTTGCAGCAGCAGTGTCCTACTGGGAAAGAGGGATGATCAGCTGAAGACCGTCCATGGAGAACTAGATTTGACTCTCAAGCTATAAGTTCATTAGCAAGTTAATTCATTTTCTTTGTATTTATTAAAATCTCATCTCTGGCATTATTGTGAGTAGAGATTATCATCATGCATTAGTTTAGTTGATGGCGATTATTGTGAATTGCATCATCGTGCGTTAGTTTAATGTCTACATGCATGGAATAAACAATTGTTTTGTTTACGTAATTGGTGCTTAATCTTTTTCTTTCAAATAGTCAATCAGACTCCCTAAACTTCAATACTTTGATGTTACATTGCGTTTGTGATATTTCGGTTCTTATTTCCGATTGAAACGATAAAACTATGATCGATCTTCAATAGTCGACTCCTGATGATCGATCTTCGATTGTCGGCTCTAGTTTGAATTGCTCTTTTCCATAACTGGTAAAACCCAATTGCTAGTGATATTTACTAACAATCCGTTAACAGTTACGGTTGTGATTTTTTGTTATTGCATGATTCGTTGACATCATCGTGATAGGAACTACCCTGAAAATTATATGCAGATCACGCACATTAGATTGGTTTCTACTAAAATGTTGTGTCATTGCCTAATCAATCAAAAGAACTTACTTTACATGGAGGAAGCAACTTAAAAGTAGCAGATGAAATTAAATTTTTGATCATAACAAGAGGAGTGAGTAGTTCAAATTCGAAGATGAAAATCGTGTATCTGTATCTGTCAATAGAGGAATGAGAACTATAGAAGAGCAAATATGGTTAGTCCATTTCAGGTAAATTCCTATAGTCCACTCGTGTTAAGATACAATCCGTTAACCACTAGGTTTGTGGTTTTCCTACATGATTCATTGATGTCATCATGATAGGAATCACCCTGAAAATTACAGGCATATCACGCATATTAGATTAGTTTCTACTAAAATGTTGTTTCATTGCCTAATTAATCAAAAGAACTTACTTTACATTGAGGAAGCAAACGCAGAAGTGACGACGAAATTAAATTTTCAAACATAACAAGAGAAGTGAGTACTTCAAACTCAGAGATAATGATCATGTAGCTGAATCTATCAACAGAGGAATGAGGACTGTAGAAGAGCAAACATGGTTAGTCCATTTCAGGTAAATACCTGTAGTCTACTCATATCTAGATGTAGATATCAAATCCATCTCATCATACTATTTGCTTGGTAAAGAGTTATGAAATTCGCTTATTATGGGAAAACTTACTCAGATATACCAGATTTCAACCGCACAGGAGTCCTTCAATTTCTTGCTTATTGAGACGGGCAAAGATCATAATTATCTTTCTTTCTTATAAAAATTGGTTTTGCTTCCAAAAAAGCAGCATTCAGAGCATTTGACTTGCCTCTTTAGAAGGAGAAACATCCCAAAATAGAGTTGGTCTTCTAGAAATAGCCTACAGGCGTTCCAACTTCCAACTCTGGAATGCAGCTTGGGCTCTGCTGTTATTGGTAGTTATCATCTACTGTATTGAAGTTTATCTTCTTTCGTAGTTTATGTTACTCTCAAAATATTCCGAGTCAAATATGGTGCAGATCGGGGACTGCTCGACTCGCGCCGCATAAAATTTGAACTTAAAGAAAGAGAGAAAAGCTTGATCAAATTTTAAGGAGAGAGAGAGAGAGAGAGGGAGAGAGAGAGAGAGAGTTGCGACTTTGCTTTAAATGTACCATAATCCATGCAGGTGCAAATTCTGGGTGCACGAATAAATGGATTATGAAATGGATAAGAACGTACATTTTAATGTAACCTCCATTAAAATAAACTCAAGAAATCTCGTAGAAAGTAAAAGTTTCGGAAGGAAATGAGTAACAAATTAAACAGGAGAGAGCTGCACAAAGCACATGATTTTCTGTAAGTACCGGGAGGTCCCGATCCTAGTGTTCATGTTTGCTTTGCGCCAATAAGAGCAGCGCAGCAAGATTCTAAGTAAGTTTTCGAGCTATTAGTCATGACTTTATCGCGGTGGATTTCTCTACTTGATTAGAAAAGGAGAGGCAGACGAAGCCCGAGGGTTGCATGAGAGTATCGAATATTTTTGCGATGCGGATGTTCTGAGAGATTTGGAGGTCGGTTTAGTGCCCAGTGACTTCTACTCACTACAAAAAAACACGGATTTTGCGACGGAATTTAGCGACGGAATTTTTTTCGTCGCAAATTTGCGACGAAATTTGCGACGTAGTATATTTTCCGTCGCAAATTCCGTCGCAATTTTGCGACGGAAAACATTTCTCGTCGCAAATTCCGTCACAAATTTGCGACGGAAAAAATTCCGTCGCAAATTTGCGACGAATAGTACAACTGTCGCAAAATCCGTCGCAAATTTGCGACGGGATTGTCAGTCCGTCGCAAATACTTACTTTATCAACCTGTGGTATCTCTCTCTCGCTCGCAAATGTGCCGTCTCTCGCTCTCTCTCGCTGTGTCTCGCTCTCTCTCTCTCTCTTTCTATCGCTTTTCTTCCGCTTTCATATATCTGAAATCAGCAAAATCCGCGCACGGATGTATTAATCTCGGTGAAGTTTTTGTACCGGTAAGTGCAAAATTGCTAACTTCATAACTATTCGTCGTTGCATTATAATTTTCATTTTAATATATGTTTATGTTTAAATTTTTTTCGTATCTGTATCACCGGTGTAATGACCGGTGAGACCTCGCCGTCCTTCGGATGAGCAGAATGGCCACGCCATTTTGCGACGGAATCGTTTTTTCCGGCGCAAATTTGCGACGAAATTTTTTTTCCGTCGCAAATTTGCGACGGATAAATGACATTTCCGTCGCAAAGTTGCGACGGAACCGTTTTTATCCGTCGCAAATTTGCGACGGAAACGGATCTCCGTCGCAAATTTGCGACGGAGAAAAATGGTTCCGTCGCGAATTTGCGACGGAGACCCTTTTCCGTCGCAAATTTGCGACGGATAAAAACTGTTCCGTCGCAAATTTGCGACGGAAATGGGTTTCCGTCGCAAATTTGCGACGGAAAAGGGTATCCGTCGCAAATTTGCGACGGATAAGAACGTTTCCGTCGCAAATTTGCGACGGATAAGAAAGTGTCCGTCGCAAATTTGCGACGGAGATATGTTTCCGTCGCAAATTTGCGACGGAGACCCATTTTCCGTCGCAAATTTGCGACGGAAACCCTTTTCCGTCGCAAAGTTGCGACGGAGATCCGTTGCGACGGAAACATATCTCCGGCGCAAATTTGCGACAGAGCACAATGTGCGGCCTATCCTATTTTCCGTCGCAAATTTACGACGAAATTTTCATTTATTCCTCGCAAATTTGTGAAGGATGAATTCCGTTTCCATCGTTCATTAAAAATTAATAAAAAAATATTGATTCTTATGTGATTAATCTTTTCTGGGTTTGTACCTAATTGAAGGTCTCGCAATCCAAGTGGACTTTGCAATTCTCATCAAATTGATCACTTTGTCCTACCAATATTTCAGTCAAATATTTAGGTAAGTCTTCTTTACATTGTAATTTTTTCTATTTTTGCAATTTCATATTAATTGTTGCGTGACTAAAAAAAATTATAATTTCAAAAATTTTATAGTTTTAATTAAGAACAATAGATATGATATTTTAAATATTTTACCAGAGTTTTATATTTTAATACAGACACAATGCAAAGAGAAAGAGCTTGGATGTATAATAAGAACTTACCTGGACGTCGAGGATTAACAGATGAGTTTCGTACTGGGTTGGAACTATTTTTAGACTTTGCTAGTAGTAAATATGAGTTTATGGATGGAAATAAGTTAAGGTGTCCGTGCAAAAAGTGCGGTAATGGTAAATTTCTCGTGTGTGATCAAGTTAGAGAACACCTTACTAGATTTGGGTTTACTCCGAACTATTATAATTGGACTTCCCATGGTGAACCATTTATATCTGATGAAGGATATGGAAGAAGTGACCAATTTTCAGTTAGGGAAGAATGTGGCTATTATGAGCAATTGAACCCATACGAGAGGATGGTGATTGATGCAGCTAGTTATAATTTTGTCCCAGAATCAAATCATGCAAGTACTAGTTTTACTCCTACACGTGAACAAGCGAGTACTAGTCATGCTTCACAATTGGAAGATATAGGAGTAACGGGTTTTGAGGAAAATGTGGATAATGAAACTTTTCAATCTAATCAGTTCTGGGATGTGTTGAAAGCAGCAGATGAACCTCTATGGGCAGGTTGTGAGGACCACACTAAGTTATCGGTGACAGCCCGACTATTAAATATCAAGGCTGAGCATAATGTGTCTGCGGATTGCTTCAACTCTTTTGTTGAAGTAATGCGAGAATCATTGCCTAGTGATAACAACATGCCAAGTGATTTTTATGATATGAAAAAACTAGTGGAAAACTTAGGGCTTCCGGTTGTAAGAATTGATGTATGTAGTAGGGGTTGTATGCTATATTGGAGAGATGATGAAAATGCAGAATCTTGCAAATTCTGTAGCCAACCTAGGTACAAGATTAACAGGAGGCTGGGTCGTAATCAGAAGCGTAGACCATGCAAGCAAATGTTTTATCTGCCATTAATCCCCAGATTGCAAAGGCTTTATGCGTCTAAAGCCACTGCTGAACACATGACTTGGCATGCAAATCATGAAACAGAAGAAGGTCTAATGTGTCATCCTTCAGATGCGGAGGCATGGCAACATTTTGATAGAACATACCCTGAGTTTGCAATGGAACCTCGGAACATCAGGTTAGGTTTATGTGCCGATGGATTTGCTCCATTTGGGAAAACAGGCAAAAGTTATTCATGCTGGCCAGTTATCTTAACGCCGTACAATCTTCCACCTGGTATGTGCATGAAGACACCTTATATGTTTTTGACATTGATCGTGACAGGGCCGCAAAATCCGAAGAAGTTGATAGATATTTATATGCAACCATTGATTGAGGAGTTACAACGACTATGGGTTGAAGGTGTCCCGACGTATGACGTTTCTACCGATCAAATGTTTGTAATGAAGGCTGCTCTTCTTTGGACGATAAATGACTTTCCAGCTTATGGAATGTTATCTGGATGGAGTACAGCTGGGATCTTAGGATGTCCGATATGTTTGGAGAGGTCAAAGTCATTTAGATTAAAACATGGAAAGAAGCCTTGCTATTTTGACTGTCACAGACAATTTTTGCCGCCAAGTCATCCTTTCAGAAGGAATAAGAAAGAGTTCATCAAGAATAGGACTGAAAGAACGCGTCCACCATTGAGGTTGACCGGCGATCAAATTTGGGAGCGTGTGCAGGATTTTCCAACCGTTGTTGAGAATCCACATGGCACGACTTTTGCGTACGGAAGTTCACATAAGTGGACAAAACGCAGTATATTTTGGGATTTACCATATTGGAAGGCGCATCTTATTCATCATAATCTTGACGTCATGCACATAGAAAAGAATGTTTTCGACAATGTCATAAATACTGTGATGGATGTCCCTGGAAAAACAAAAGACAACTTGAACGCAAGAAAAGATATGACAGATTATTGTGATCGGCCAATACTAGCTGTGCATGCAAGTAGCAGGGGACCAAAACCGAAAGCAGTTTATACATTGGATAAGGAGCAGAGGCGAGTTGTTTGTCAATGGTTGAAATCTGTGCGGTTTCCTGATGGATATGCTTCGAATCTCGGGAGATGTGTTGATTTGAATGAATGCAAGTTGACAGGTTTGAAGAGTCATGATTGTCACATTTTGATGGAAAGACTAATTCCAATAGCTTTGAAGGAAGTTCTACCGAACTTTGTCTGGGGCGCCATTACAGAATTAAGTAATTTCCTCCATGATATTTGCTCGACAGTGTTAAAAGCATCGCACATGGAGAAACTAGAGAGAGATATTCCAATTATTCTTTGCAACTTAGAAAGGATATTTCCTCCAGCGTTTTTTGATTCGATGGAGCATCTGTTAGTTCACTTGCCTTATGAGGCCAAAGTTGCAGGTCCCGTCCAATTTCGATGGATGTATCCATTTGAGAGGTAATATTTTTTTTTAAATATAGTTCAAATTAGTGTATTATATAATCTGTTCCGATAAGCTTCTTTCTATTGCAAGTAGATTCTTATATCATTTGAAGAAAAAAGTGAAGAATAAGGCACGTGTTGAAGCTTCAATTTGTAATGCATATATTGTGGAAGAAGTGACAACATTTGCATCATACTATTTTGAGCCGCACGTTCAGTGCAAGAGCCGGAGAGCAGGCAGAAATGATGAGGGCCCCATTGATCCTAATTGCACGGCATTCTCTATTTTCAATTATTTGGGTCGACCATGCGGCGCATGTCGGTTTCGTTACTTATCAGGCGAAGAATTTCATGCAGCCCATACTTATATTTTACTGAACTGCCCAGAAGTTGAACCATACTTCAAGTAAGTGTAAATTTGCAAATATATGTTTTGTGTGTCAAATATTTTCTAATAATGATATGGTTTTTAATATTAGGATTTTCCAAACTTCAATGGCTGGACTACAACCAAATGAGTTTGACCGTTTGTGTGATGAACAATTTGCAGCATGGTTCAAGACATATGTAAGTTGCCTATGGATCAAAACCATGTTATTAAAATTATATACATTATATATCATTTAGTAAAATATATATTATTGACTTTACATGTGTAACTCTAGGTTCACAGTAATTATGATGAATTTGGAGGGCAAGGATTGCTATATTGTCTATCATGGGGTCCACAGTTACAAGTTCGAAGTTGGCCAGCATATTTCATAAATGGATATAATTTTCATACTCAAGAATACGGAATGGGAAAATCCACAATGAATAGTGGTGTGTCTGTTCGGTCCTGCAATGGTGACAGTTGGAAAGATGATTTTTATGGCTTGTTGGATGAAATCATAGAGATAGAGTATCCTGGACCATTAATGTTGCGGGTTGTGTTATTTAAGTGCACGTGGTTCGATCCCATTAAAGGAATGAAGGTGCATACGAAGTTCAATTTGATTGAAATAAATCACAAGAAAAGGTATATGAAGTATGAACCATTTGTCTTGGCACAACAAGCAATTCAAGTATGTTATGCATCATTTCCTAGTTTGAAACGTGACAAAGCTGATTGGTGGGCTGTATGTAAAATCAAAGCACGGAGGAAAATCGAGGAACACTGGAAGGATAGAGCCTACCAACAAGAGGAAGTGTGTAACACGGTTGAAATTGAGGAATATAACATACCAACTTTACGAGATCCGTGTGGAGCAATGATAGATGTGGATCCAACTGAAATTTGCGAATTAAATGAACAAGAATGTTATGAATCTGATTTTGAGACAGATGAAGAAGACGAGGATGAAGACGAGGACGAGGACGAAGACGAAGACGAAGACGAAGACGAAGACGAAGACGAAGATGAAGATTAAAATTTTTGTCACAACACACTACAGATGTGTAATTATTAATGCTGCAAGTGCTATTTTTTATGTTGTCATCATTATTGTTATTGTCGATTATTCTTTATATTTTAATTTATCGTCGGAAATTTTGTCCCTAAATGCCGAACAGTCTAATATTATTCACGTGCCGTAACATTTCCGCTATTTCAATTTCCATTGCAAAATTTGAGAAGCCAAAATTTTGGACTGAAAAAAAGACGTTGCAAATTTAGGACCCTAATCAATGAGACGCGAAATTTTTTGACAGAAAAATACGTCACAAATTTACAACGATCATTTAGTATGTGCAAAATTGCGATGGACTCGCAACATGTCCGACACAAATTTTGTTAGGGAATATTTACCGGTAAAAATTTACGCTGGACTCAGATTTGTCAATTGCAAATTTTGAATATTTTTAGCCGTCGCAACAATTATACCTAAATGTTGTAAATTTGCAACCGACTTTGCGTGTCCGTTGCAGATTTGCGACAGAAATACAAACGTCCGTCGCAAACATTTGCGACGGACAGACAAACGTACGTCGCAAAATATTGCGACGGACATACATAAATCCGTCGCAAACATTTGCGACGGACAATTCAGGTCCGTCGCAAATTTGCGACGGACAATCCAGGTCCGTCGCAAATTTTGCGACGGACAAGCCAGGTCCGTCGCAAATTTGCGACGGACAAGCCAGGTCCGTCGCAAATTTGCGACGGACCTGGAATTTGCGACGGACACGCATTGTCCGTCGCAAATTTAACGCGGGAATTTTCCCGCGCCGGATTTATAATTTCCATCAAAATTTTTTTTATAGAAAATTTGCGACGGACCTATCACGTCCGTCGCAAATATTTGTCGGTGACATATTTGCGACGAAACACGTAGGTCCGTCGCAAATTTGCGACGGACAATCACGTCCGTCGCAAATTTGCGACGGACAGAAAATGGCCGTCGCAAATTTGCGACGGAACTACGTGTTCCGTCGCAAAATTGCGACGGAAGTTGTCCGTCGCAAATGTGCGACGGACATGCAAGCCGTCGCAAATTTGCGACGGCGCACGTACGGCCGTCGCAAATTTGCGACGGACAATCACGTCCGTCGCAAATTTGCGACGGCCTTGGCGTGTCCGTCGCAAATTTGCGACGGACATACAATGGCCGTCGCAAATTTGCGACTTATGTCCTCGCGTCGTCCGCCCCCGACTCAGATCTGCTTCCTCTCGCCATCGCAGTCGTCGCCCAGCCGTCCCGCCTCGCCGCCGCCGTCGCAGCTCCGCCGCCGTTCGCCGCCCTCGCCCTCTCGCCCGTCGCCGGAGTCTCTCGCGCCGCCCGCCGCCCAGCCCCGCCCCGCAGCCCCCCCCGCCTGTCGCCCGCTCCTCGCCGGTCGCGCCCTCGCCCCCGCCGCCTCGTCGCCCCCGCCCCGGCCCCGCCGTCTCCCCTCGCCGTCGTCACCCCCGCCCCCGGCCCCGCCGTCTCCCCTCGCCGTCGTCGCCCCCGGCCCCGGCCTCGTCTCCCCTCGCCCTCCCGTCTCCCCTCGCGCCGGCCCCCGCCGTCGCCGTCGCCCCCCGCCGTCGCCTCCTTCGCCCTCGCGGCCGGGCAGCAGCCGCCGCCCCCGGCCCCCGGCCTCGCCGTGTCCCGTCGCCCCGGCCCCCGCCCCGCCTCACCCCCGCCCTCGCCCCCGCCCCCGTCGCCCTCGCCGCCGGCCAGCCGCCTCCGCCGCCGCCGCCGCCGGCCGCCTCCGCCGCCGCCGCCGTCGTCACCACCGTGCCGCCGCCGTCGTCACCACCGCCCCGCCGGCCAGCCGCCGCCGTCGCCATTTTCGTCACCACCGCCCCGCCGGCAAGCCGCCGCCGCCGCCATCGTCGCCACCGCCACCGCCTCGCCGGCCAGCCGCCGCCGCCCCCGCCGCTGCCGCCCTCGCCGTCACCCACGCCCGTGCCGGGACCGCCACTGTCCTGAAGACAAGGTTTTGTTGTCCTTCAACTAATTAAGTAGGTCTATTTTCTAATCTGTAGTTAGTATATTTAGGTAATTAGTCGGATTTGGTTACGGATTAGTTAGGATTACTTTTGATTGGCTAAATTACGGGTCGATTTCAGGATTGCATATGACTTTGATTGATAGTCGACTGGTTAATTTGTTTATTATTTGGATAATTAAGCGTTAAATGACGATAGGATAATTGATTAAACGTTTTCGCAGAAAATACTTGAAAATTAAATAATTTTATCGAAAATTATGGAAAAATATAAAAACGGTAAATACTGACAACATATATGAAATTTGACCATAAAAGTTCTTTAAACTTTTTAACAAACTAAAATTTCATCATATCACAAAATTGCAAAAATTAATAGGGCCAACCCATTCTTAATGAAATTTACATTTTGTAACGTTCTGGCGAAAAAATTATGAAAAAATTTAAAATTTCCATAACATGATTGGTGGGCTTAACATAAATGTGATCACCCATAATGTTTTGAAATTTTTTTTTGGTGAAGAAAAAGTTAAAAAATTAAAAATTTAAAAATGCATAGAATTGCCTAGAAAACATATAGACATCAACTTGCGATTAAATTTAAATTTCTTTAGATGGCAACAAAAATTATAATTTTAAAATTTTCAAATTTTACGAAATTGTTTATAATACTTATGGCCACCCACTTTTAATTATATTTAATTTTTGTAACGTGCCTTAAAATTTGTAAAAATGAAGAATGACTAAAATTTGGAAAACTTTACCTAATAGTTTAGACGACTTGGGGCCACCCAATTTTAGTATGGAATTTTTTTTTACATGAGAAAAAATTTATATTAAAATTAATAATATAAAAATTCTTAAAATTCTTAAAATTTCAAAACTTTACGGAATGTCTTAGAATATCGGTGGCTACCAACTTTTAGTGAAATTTTTTTTTACCTCCCAAAAAAATTTAAGAATAACAATAATAATCTATTTCTTACAAAACTTTATAGAATGATTTAGAATATTTGTCACCACCCACTTTCAGTGAAATATAAATTTTTGGACGTGGTAAAAAAAATTAATGAAAATACATGCGATTCATATAATGATGTTTGATACCTGTGGCCACCCATATCGTTATCATATATTGATATTTCATATGAAAAGGAATGGGATTCATAGTATATTTATTTGTAGGAAATTACACGTCATAAGCACTCGACATTGGCTCATTTGAAGGAAACATTTTCTCAGTCTTTTAATCAAAATGGTAAGTTTCGTCATGTACATCAGTATGTGTTCGTAATACGTGTCAATAGTTCTTTACATATTCGTATAACCTGCCTACTTGTCAGTTTAAACGTGGAGGATTTATGTCTAGAAGACGAGGCTCTGGCTCTTCCTCGTCCTCGTCCCCGGCCCTTTCCTCTTCTCATGTCCCGGCATTGAACCCTCAACCACAATATGATCCGTCACAATATGAGCACGTTGGCCCTTCCTCCCACAATCAACAACATGTCACCGGACTTCACCACATGCCAACTGGACATTCTCCAGTTCAATCTCCTGTAGCTCCCCCTCCTTCCGTTCCACCCCATTATTCGGCGGAACAATCGAATATTGACGGAAACAGAGGGCAAGAAGATAACCGAGTCTTTATATGTCCATTTGGAGATTCGTAAGTACTTCATTTTTATTTTAGTATATGTCATATTTAGGGCTTTAAATATTGATGTTAACTGAATTATGCATGTTGCACAATATTTGTATAAATGCAGATTCACGGATGCAACGTCTGTTGTGAGAGAATTGAACAAAATAGTCAGAAACTTCTGGATGGGAGAGTATCTTAATTACAGAAGTGTTCCACAAGAAGTAAAAGAAATGTGGTGGAATGAGTTCAAGGTAAGTTGTACATATTTTATTTTCTCAGAAATTAAGTTTGGTGTAGTATATTGATGGTCAAGAATGATATAAAGGGACCGGAACAACTCTGTAGTTTTCGATATCTAAAGGATCAGATATTTTTCCCGACATGAACTTTATAAAATTTGTCTATATGTGTACTGTGATGGTTAGGGATATGTGATCATCATAATAATTTTTAATTTGTGTTTTTATTTATTGCAGCGGAAGTTCACGTGGGACGAAACGGAAGACAATGAAGTGAGACGGATTTTCGATAAAAAAATAAGTGATTTTATGCGAAATGTTATGAATAGAGCGAAGAGCAAGCAAGCGAAGCCGTCTTTTTTTACAGCAGACAATTGGGTGGCAATTAACACATTTTGGGCATCTGAACAGAGTCGGCAACTCTGTGAGCAGAATAAGAAGAACCGATCTTCTAGTTCTAGTGATGGATCAGCCACATATGCTGGGGGCTCTATCAACATTGCGGAGCATCGCAAACGACTGGTAAGTCTGTTAAATGACTTATAAGTTAATTTAATTCAGTTACTCAAGTTTACATTTTGTAGGCAACTGAATTGGGGACGGAACCGACATTTGCAGCTACATTTGAACGCGCATTCCAAAAGAAAGATAAGACATGGATTGGCGATCGAGCAAAAGCTGTTAAGGTATGTAAGGTTATATTTTGACTTATATGTAAACTATAATGCAAAACCGTTAATGCTTTCATTATTTATGGTATATATATATATATATATATATAATGATTTTATTTTCATCTACATTGTTAATGTAGGAAAAATATGATGATCTGTTAATTGGTGCAAGTGGTAGTGCTAGTGGTAGTGATGATTGTCCTGAGTCCCGGCCACCAGTTGATAATATGGCATTATGGGTGGAGGCATCGGGTGGGCCGAAAAAAGGAAAAATATTTGGGCTGGGATCGTTGTCAAGGATGTACATGCCGAATAATCCTGGAAGTTCATCAGCCGCTGGCACTAGTAAAAGGAAGTCACGAGTGGAGGAGCAATTGAACCAAGAAGTGAATCGTCTGAATGGTTTACTTTTTAAGAAGGATGAACGAATATATAACTTGGAAGAACAAGTGAGAGCGATTATGGAACACCTTAACATCCAACGCAATGCCGGGCCTCCTGTACCTCCAGCCAATCCAATAGGTGATGACCAAGCAGTTGATGCCGAGAATGCTGATGCTGATGTTGATGATGATGATGATTTTCTCAGGTCTCCATAGTTAAAATTTTGGGTAAGCTTGCTTCATAATCTTGGTTTTTCATAATTTCACTCATATTCATATGTAAGAACATTTATGTTCGTCCTGAAACGTATTTTTGTTATATTCTGGACTGATTTTTGTATCGACATTTCCTCAGGTCTTGACGAAGGTGACTACTTTTGGTGTCCTGCCAGCGTACCAAAGCCGCCTCTTCTGCTGTATGGTTTTTTTGCGTCTTCTATGGTTGTCCTGTCTTTTAGTTCATTTTTTTTGAATGTATTGTACTATTAGATATAAAATAGTATCATGTCAGACTTTATAATTTTCATTATGTTATTTATTTCAATTATATGTCATTGTGGCTTATTTGTTAGAATTTTTGGTTTGTTCGTTCGTTTGTTTCAATTACATGTCATTGTCTCTTTTGATTGATATCAACAATAATTTTTAGTCGAAATAATGTAAAAATAACGACGAATATTTTAAGCCAAATTTTGCTATTATTAAAGTTTTTTGCTAACTTCCGACGAAATTCTCGACGAATTTTCCGATGATTTTGCGACCAATTTTGTACAGAAATAAATTAGCGACGGATCGTGTCCGTTTCAAATTTGTGACGCAATTTGGGACGAATGTGCGTCGGATTTTTTCGACGGACCTACACAAGTCCGGCGCAATTTTGCGACGGACCTACACACGTCCGTCGCAATTTTGCGACGGACAGTCGCGCTTCCGTCGCAATTTTGCGACGGACCTTCCCGCGTCCGTCGCAAAATTGCGACGGACCTTCGCGCGTCCGTCGCAAAATTGCGACGGACCTTCGCGCGTCCGTCGCAAAATTGCGACGGACCTGCGCGCGCCCGTCGCAAAATTTTGCGACGGACCTGCGCGCGCCCGTCGCAAAATTGCGACGGACCTGCGCGCGCCCGTCGCAAAATTTTGCGACGGACCTGCGCGCGCCCGTCGCAAAAATTTGCGACGGAAATCCGCTCGCCCGTCGCAAATTTGCGACGGAAATACGCGCGCCCGTCGCAAAATTTGCGACGGAAATCCGCGCGTCCGTCGCAAAATTTGCGACGGACTTTTGCGACGGAAATAGTCCGTCGCAAATTTGCGACGAATTTTGCAACGACTTTTTTCCGTCGCAAATTTGCGACGGATTTTTTAATTTTCCGTCGCAAATTTTTGCGACGCCCGATTAGCGACGGAATTTGCGACGGATTTTCCCGAAATTTCCGTCGCAAATTCCGTCGCAAAAAACAAGTTTTTTTGTAGTGACTGCAACTTCTGCATATCTCTGTTATTGTCTGACCAGTTTGTTTCTGATGGAGGATGGATGCTTCATGTGGTAAATCTCGTCAAGTGTTCGGGTTTCACAACTCTTTCGGTTCATGCAGGGAGACACCAGCAAATGCATTCCAGTGTAAGGATCGATCCATGCATGACCTGAAGCTTGAAAGTCCAACGAGATCGAAAGACAGCTTCAGAGGATATTATGGCAGAAAGAATCATCAGAATTGTGCATGTTCAAACCCATGCTTTAGATCTTCTTGTTATACACAAGCACGCAGGGCTCTTCGTCTTTCTTTCTTTTTTAATTTGGTCTTTTTTCCTGGGGAAGAAGTATCGTCAAGTATGCTTTTAAAACGGCCAAGAAGTCCTTCTTGAATTTTCCACCACTATAAGAATATATATATATATATATATATATATATATATATATATATATATATCATACTAGATATTACTGTGTTTTCAAAGCTAGGCAGGTTCGATGTTTATTCAATAAATATGTGATTAGAAATTGACTTCCGCTTCTTCTTCTTTTCTTTTTTTCTTTTTCTAGTGTTTTAAATTTGACTTTTATTTAACGTGAATAGCAATAATCTTTCCAAATATTCAAATATTGTATTATAAGATTCTTTTAAATTTCGAAATTTAGAATGAAAGGCTATAAGAAAAAAAATGCTTTTGCAAGACAGACGAATATACCCTAAATTAAATCCTACTCCTATGCAATATGACAAGATTGGACAGAAGAATTTCTACTTTAATTTGTATTCGATAATTATTTCCTATTGGGTTATGACAACTATTTAAAGAACATTAATAACTACATCCCAAGCCCAAGCATGAGCTCTGCGCGCATATAATAATTTTTCATTAAGCACACGCTCTGCACGTGTATAATAATTTTTCATTCTCTTGATAAGATGAAGAGTATTCAACGAATAATTATCTGAGTGATCATTTTATTTTTATCTGAAAAAAGTATGTAACGAAACTTGTTATTTTATATAAGTGAGGAAAGAGGTGAGTTAAATGAGCAATGAAAATTTGCTTTTTTTTTTAGAGTGAATTTAGAAGAGGGGCATAAGTGAAAAGTGGAACAATTATTTTTTGTAATCTTGAACAGGAATGGTCATCATGCATTACCGTTTGGCCCTGCTTAATTGTAATATTTTAAGGATCACTATGGTCATTTTAATTTAGACACCAAGTTTGAAATTTGGTTTAGAGCCATCATTCTCACTAATTTCAAGTGATCGTTTTGAGGTATCTATGACATTTAGATTAATTTTACATCTTCTTAATTAAAATAATCCGTGGATTAATTACTCAATTAGAGCACGCGCTGCTTAAGTCAAGTAGCAGTTTACTTAGGCTTGCCTAGACTAATTGCTGGAGCTCCTTTATATTGGGATTTCATATAAAGACTAACGATTAACTTGGAAAAATTAGAAAATTTAGAATTGAATTAGTATTCATACAATAAGTTTACTCAATTTCGAGAGACAAATACCAATTGCCATGAGTATATCATGCTTAGCAATCAAAATACTTTGGACAATATTGCCCCCGCTTCAGTCCCCGGAGCAAATACGCCGACAGAGATAAATCCCAATGGCCATCAGCGACGAGACAGGTGGCCACATCAGCGACGGCGTATCTTCCTTCCTTCCTTCCTTCCTTTCCTTTCCTTTACTTCGCTTTTGCTTGATATACATCGACGGCCTCGTCAGCTCCCACTCACGCCCACTTCAGGCGACGAAGAAGGTGAGGAAGAAGGTAAGTGCCCACCGAAAGGTCTCTTCTTTCGCTGTCCATCATCGGCTCTGCTTTTGGGTTTTTCTGGGGCTCTCGCGGGAACGCGGGAGGTGGGTTTGTGGTGGGGGGGTTGTGGGGGGGTTTTGGGTTCTTGAATCGGGGTTGATTGTGTTGGTCGTTTGCGATTCGAATCTGCTTTCGTGGGGGTGTGTGCTGATTTTTGTTTGTTGCGTGCATAAGTCCCTTGCGAGAGGCCAATTTGTTGCGGCGAGATTCGGATCGGAGGCATCAAGCATCGGGATCATGGGTTCAACAGCAGAACGTGATTGATCAGCAAAAGCAGTCGTACCCATCACAAACACCCCTTTCGGAGAAATCGATGAGTAAGTCCCTCTGGTAGCTGTCCTAGTTTCGTTTCGTTCTTGCTGTGTTCTCTGGCAAACAAAATATTATTGGATCTTCAATTACGGATGAAGAGTTATTCTTCTACTTTTTGTAGTGTCTATTGATACGGGGCATCCGGCCGGGGGTGACTGGCAAGAGGAGGCTTACCAAAAGGTCTTGTGCCACGGTTTTGTTTTATTCATTGAATTTGATTGATATTTCTCATATTTTTCTACGGGTTTTACTAGTTTGTTGGTGACCGATCTTTGTTGCTGGACATTAGTTATATGGTTTAGTAGGATACAAAAGTACACAAGCACAGATGAGAGTATTTGTAGTTTTATAAGGTCAAGCCGGGGAAAGGAATTCATTCACATGAGATTTTGGTTTGGAAATTGACTTGATGGAAAATATATCTGTGAGACGGAAATGGGTATTCGGCAACGATCCGTTGATAGCGTAATCTTATGTCCGAAGTATCAGAATGTGGGCAAGTTGCATAATGAACTATAGTTTGGGGGTAGTAGTATAGCCTTGTGCAGGAACCGGTATGACAATAACAACTGCTGAACAGGAGCCAATTCCATTGCTAGAAGTTGTAGAACATCATACATTGTGGTGACGGGACTTTTTCTCATAGAAATTTGAAAGCCCTTGAGTGGAATTTGGTTAGCCAATTCTTTACATAGCGTGGTGTGGACAGGTGCCTATGGTTTCTAAACCTTGGAATTCCTTCACCAAAGGCGAATTTCTAATCATGTAGTGACTCCAGGCCAGTCACATTAACATGTATCTAACAATTCCTGTTATGAGAAACTGCAATGTCGAGCCAAGCTTGTATTTTGTGAGGATCAGGTATCAATAATGATGCTATTAATCTGTAAGTTAAGCATGAGAAGCTGCCAAAGATTATGAAGAGGGAAAAAGAGTAGTTTTGTGCAATGGAAAGAGAAGTCATTTAACTACTGAATTGTGTTTACTTAAGAATGTTTCTGCATTGTGTTAAGATTGCTTTTTTTTTTCTTTATCAAGGAGCTGTAAAAGATAATACCATTGATACGTCTTTATGCAGAAAAGAAATTGCCATAATTTTGTCTGTGTTAGTTAATTTCCTTTTCCAGTTTTACTTGCTTTTTTTAATGTTATCCGGGTGGCGGTTGGCATCCTGATGAAACAGTAGCTTATGCAAGTTGCAATCTTTTTTATTCTCTGTACTTGGCTTCTTGTATAAACGACACAGATGCGGTCTAGTCTTATATAAGAGTTGAGCTTTATTTAGATATCTGTCGTGAGTACTAACATGTGACTATCTGTTTCCAGTAATCTGAAAATGCTGAAGCCATTTTGTGCTCTCCTTCATTCTTCTTCCTGCAACTTATTTCATGTTTCTTTGCTCTTGGAAGATGATTTTGGTTGAAAATTTATAGATCATATGATAATTAGCCATGGGGAAATACTATTGGTGGAACTTCCTTTCAGTTGTTTGCCAGTAATGTGAGTGTTGGTAGTTTTTTTTCTGAATAAGTATTGAAAGATATATGTTATTTGATTTGTAGAAGAAAACGACCCAGGAGGAGTTTGTATTGATCAATAGACTACTTATTTTTCTTGCAGATGAAATCCATGAGGGAAGCATATTTACCTGAATTGAATGACATGTACCAGAAAATCTCTATGAAGTTACAGCAGGTGTGTAAAGAAAGTCTGTTATTGAGAACAGTCCGATTAAGCGTTGTTGAGAAAGTATTGCTTAATTTCGATTCTTTCCTAATGATGTTACATGGAGTAAACATTTCTTAAGAAAGGCAGCATATATAATTGATCTATAAATCTTTGATTGATGTATCATCCTGCTCAATCTCTTTCTTATTATTTGTTATTCTTATACATTGCCAGCACGAGTCTCTTTCACAACAGCCAAAGTCAGAGCAGTTTGAAAAATTGAAAGCTTTTTAAGGGATGTTGGAGCGCGTAATTACTGTTTTGCAAGTTAACAAAGCTGATATAGGGCCTACTTTCAAGGAGAAGCTGGTTCATTATGAGAAACAGATAATAAACTTTATAAACACAAGCAGGCCCAGGAAAGTAGCTATGCAGCAAGGGCAACTTCCCCCTCCTCATATGCACTTGCAGCAGCAATCGCAACCTCAAATTACTCAAGTGCAGTCACATGAAAATCAAATGAACCCTCAGTTACAATCAAAGAATTTACAAGGTTCTGTAGCATCAATGCAGCAGAACAATATGGGAAATTTGCTAGCCTCTCAAGGACAACTATCACAAGCACATCCAATGCAGCAACAGTTGATGTCACAGATTCAACAGCAGCCTGCGCAATTTCAGCAGCAAGTAGGCCTGCAACAACAGGCTAATTTATTGCAGAGAGATATGCATCAGAGACTTCCAGCATCGGGATCATTGATTCAACAGCAGAATGTGATTGATCAGCAAAAGCAATTGTACCCATCACAAAGACCTCTTTCAGAGACATCGACAATTAAGTCTCTCTGTTAACTGTACTAGTTTTGTTTCTTTCTTGCTATGTTCCCTGGCAAACAAAATATTCTTAGATCTTAAATTATCGATAGAGTTTTTCTTCTACTTTTGTAGTGTCTATTGATGGCTCTGCCCAGACGGGGCATTCGGCCGGGGGTGACTGGCAAGAGGAGGCTTACCAAAAGGTTTTGTGCCACAGTTTTGTTTTATTCATTGAATTTTATGGAATGCATGTATTATGTGTGATACTTCTCATATTTTTCTACGGGTTTGAATAGTTTGTTGGTGACTGATCTTTGTTGCTGGACATTAGTTATATGGTTTAGTAGGATACAAAAGTACAAAAGTGCAAAAGCACAGATGAGAGTATTAGTAGTTTTGTAAGGTCAAGCTAGGGAAAGGAATTCATTCGCATGAGATATTGGTTTGGAAATTGACTTGATAACAAATACAGCTGTGAGACAGAAATGGGTAGTTGGCAACGAACTGTTGATAGTGTAATCTTATGTCAGAAGTGTCAGAATGTGGGGAAGTTGCATAATAAACTATAATTTGGGGATAGTAGTATAGCCTTGTGCAGGAACCGGTATGACAATAACAACTGCTGAACAGGAGCCAATTCCATTGCTAGAAGTTGTAGAACATCATACATTATTGTGGTGGGACTTTTTCTTGGAGAAATTTGAAAGCCTTTGAGTGGAATTTGGTTAGCCAATTCTTTACACGGTGTAGTCTAGACAGGTGCTTATGGTTTCTAAACCATAACATGTATCTAACAATTCTTGTTATGAAAAGCTGCAATGTCTAGCCAAGCTTATATTTTGTGAGGATCAGATATCGATGATGATGCTATTAATCTGTGAGTTAAGCATGAGAAGCTGCCAAAGAGTGCTTTCTGATGAGCTTTTCCGTTTTATGTATGACATTATGAAGAGGGAAAAGGAGTAGTTTTGTAGGAATCCCTTCACTAAAGGTGAATTTCTAATTATGAAGTGACTCCAGGCCAGTCTCATTAACATTTATCTAACAATTCTTGTTATGAAAAACTGCAATGTCCAGCCAAGCTTATATTTTGTGATCAGGTATCAATAATGATGCTATTAATCTGTAAGTTAAGCATGAGAAACTGCCAAAGAGTGCTTTCTGATGAGATTTTCCGTTTTCTGCATGGCATTATGAAGAGGGAAAAGGAGTAGTTTTTTGCAATGGAAAGAGAAGTCATTTGACTACTGAATCGTGTTAACTTAAGAATTTTTCCGTGTAGTGTTTAAGATTGCTGTTTTTTCTTTATCAAGGAGCAGTAAAAGATAAAATCATTGATATGTCTTAATGCAGAAAAGAAATTACCATAATTTTGTCTCTGTCAGTTAATTTCCTTTTTCCAGTTTTACTTGTTTTTTTTTAATGTTATCCAGGTGGCGGTTAGCATTCTGATGAAACAGTAGCTTATACAAGTTGCTAATCTTTTTTTATTCTTCGTACTTGGCTTGTTGTATAAACAACACTGATGCGGTTTAGTCTTATATAAGAGTTGAGCTTTATTTAGATATCCATTGTGAGTACTAACATGCAGCTATCTGTTTCTAGTAATCTGAAAATGCTGAAGCCATTTTGTCCTCTCCTTCATTCTTCTTCCTGTTCTTTATTTTGTGTTCCTTTGCTCTTGGAAGACGATTATTGTTGAAAATTTATAGATCATATGATAATTAGCCATGGGGAAATACCATCAGTGGAACTTCCTTTCAATTGTTTGCTGGTAATGTGAGTGTCGGTAGTTCTTTTTCTGAATAAGTATTGAAAGGTATATGTTATTTGATTTGTAGAAGAGAACGACCCAGGAGGAGTTTGGATTGATCAATGCAGTACTTATTTTTATTGCAGATGAAATCCATGAGGGAAGCATATTTACCTGAATTGAATGACATGTACCAGAAAATCTCTATGAAGTTACAGCAGGTGTGTAAAGAAAGTCTGTTGTTGAGAACAGTCTGATTAAGGGTTGTTGAGAAAGTATTGCTTAATTTCGATTCTTTCCTAATGATGTTACATGGAGTAAACATTTCTTAAGAAAGGCAGCATATATAATTGATCTATAAATCTTTGATTGATGTATCATCCTGTTCAATCTCTTTCTTATTACTTGTTATTCTTATACATTGCCAGCACGAGTCTCTTTCACAACAGCCAAAGTCAGAGCAGTTTGAAAAATTGAAAGCTTTTTAAGGGATGTTGGAGCGCGTAATTACTGTTTTGCAAGTTAACAAAGCTGATATAGGGCCTACTTTCAAGGAGAAGCTGGTTCATTGTGAGAAACAGATAATAAACTTTATAAACACAAGCAGGCCCAGGAAAGTAGCTATGCAGCAAGGGCAACTTCCCCCTCCTCATATGCACTTGCAGCAGCAATCGCAACCTCAAATTACTCAAGTGCAGTCACATGAAAATCAAATGAACCTTCAGTTGATGGATGAATTTACAAGGCTGTGTAGCATCAATGCAGCTGAATCCGGAGAATTTGACTTGCCTTAAGAAGGAGAAACATCCCAAATTAGAGTTGATCTTCAAGAAATAGCCCAAAGGCGTTCCAACTTCCAACTCTGGAATGCGGCTTGGGATCTGCTGTTATTAGTAGTTATCATCTACTGTATTAAAGTATATCTTCTTTCGTAGTTCTATGTTACTCTGAATATTTCGAGTCGAATATGGTGCTGTTGAAAGAAAAAACTGGATTGAGTGCTTGCCTAGGTCTCTGTGACCCATAAAGGCAAAATGTTAAAATTACAATATTGCCCTTATTGCTGTAATAGGTATGTGATTAGAAATTGACTTTTGCTCCTTCTTCTCTTTTTTGCCTTTTGTAGTGTTTTAAATTTGACTTTTACCTAAATGTGAATAGTTATAATCTTTACAAATATACGAATTTTGTGTATTTATGGTCATTATAGAAATTCTTTTCTATTTTGAAATTTAGAACAAAGGCTATAAAAAAAAGCTTTTGCAAGACGGACAAAAAAACCCTGAATTAAATCCTACCCTCACGCAATATGACAAGATTAGACAGAAGAATTTCTACTATAGTTGATGTTCAATAATTATTTCATATCGGGTTATGACAACTATAACTAATAATTACATCTCAAGCACGAACTATGCAAATGTCCACATATTTTCTTTCTCTTGATATGATTAAGAGGATTCGACGAATAATTTTGAGTGATAGTTTTATTATTAATTGAAAAAGGATGTAATGAAACTCGCTATTTTACAAGGGTGAAGAGAGAAGTGGGTTACATGAGAAGTGAAAGATTGCTATTTTTTAAGAGTGAAGTGAGAAGCAGGGCATAAGTGAAAATTTGAACAATTTTTTTTTATAATCTTGAGCAGGAACAATTATTACAGGTTTCATTTTAATATTTTAAGGATCACTATGGTCATTTTAGATTGGACACCAAGTCCGAAAGTTGGTTTAGAGCCCTTGCAACTTTCGAGCAACGATGAGTATGGTCTGGGTGGGCAATTCCCACCTAAAAACTGGGAGCTGCCCACTCATGACTGATTTTAAAAAATTGAAATTGAAAATCACTCATTAGTTCTATAGACCCACCTGGAAATCGGATCAGACCACCAATCAGGTTCCTAGGTGAGTCCATGAAATCGGTCCCACCAAGCTTCCCTGAACAAATAAGAAAATGATAAGAGAAAAGAGCATGTTATATTGATCTTTTCTTGCCCTCGGCAACTTTTCAAACTTCTGCACGACATGCTGCAATCCTCAAGGGGCTCTCATTTAAGCTAACAAATTAAATGAGGCTAAGACGCTCAAAAACAATGATGCAATGTAAATAACTTTAGCTGAAAGTGAACTGAATTTTATATATATATATATATATATATCGATATGGGTAGGCGGTTCCACACCCATAACCGGCAACTGGACCAGTTTCCATGGAAACTGCTAGTTCTGGGCCAGTCCGATCTAGTCCAATTTCAGGTGGTCCGGACGATTCTCAGTTTCTTTGCACACTGATCATTTTGAAATATCTATTACATCTAGATTAATTTTCCATTTTGTTAATTAAAGTAGAATCAGTGGATTAATTACTCAATTAAAGCATGTGTTGCATAAGTTAATTAGCATTTAACTTGGGCTTGCCTACGCTCGTTGTTGAGCTCCTTTAATATTCTGAAAATGGGAATATCACCCAATCAATCCTAAATTTATTGTACATATGCTAATTTAATCTTGATTTTTTTTAAATTTTATCAATTTAATCCTAAAATTTTGCGTGAAATTGTCATTTCAATCAATTTACGCCAAAAATTGCTGATGCCGGGGTCCAGCTATCGCCAGTCATCCTACGTGGCACATCGCCACGTTAGCGATTTTTGACAAAAATTGGTCGAAATGACTATATTGGAATTACGTGTAGCGGTTTAGGACTGTATTGGCAATATTGAAATATTTAAGATTAAATTGGCATATATACTGTAAGTTTACTCTAGTTCAAGACTCTGAATCACATTATGCTGGAAAAGTATCAATGCTCAAGGTTAAATTTAGCTCCTTTAATATTCTGAAAATGGGAATATCACCCAATCAATCCTAAATTTATTGCACATATGCTAATTTAATCTTGATTTTTTTTTAATTTTATCAATTTAATCCTAAACTTTCGCGTGAAATTGTCATTTCAATCAATTTATGCCAAAAATTGCTGATGCCGGGGTCCAGCTATGGCCAGTCATCCTACGTGGCACATCGCCACGTCAGCGATTTTCAACGAAAATTAGTCAGAATGACTATATTGGAATTACGTGTAGCGGTTTAGGACCGTATTGGCAATATTGAAAAATTTAAGATTGAATTGGTATATATACTATAAGTTTACTCTAGTTCAAGACTCCGAATCACATTATGCTGGAAAAGTATCAATGCTCCAGGTTAAATTTACAATTTAGGGGGAAAATTTCAAATAAAGGCATGAAATGAAGCCGTTTTCTAAAAATAAGGCCCATAGTGGGTCTTGTCTCAAATATGATCAAGGCCTGCTAAATCTTCATCGATGTACTTATTTTGGCGGCTAGATTATAAGCAATTTTGTCTAAAACGTTATGAAGCATGTTCTTTCCATAGCCGTCTGCTTCCCTACCCAGGCCGCCGGCATCTCACGATTGATGACAGAGAAGGTGAACCTGCACACCTGCGTCGTCGCTGAGAGTGCACCAATCTTTTGATCAGTCTCATCATCTTGGTGATATTCATAAAGCGGCCGAGGAGCTTGCTGGTGAAGGTGTGGCTGCCGGCGATGGCGATAGTGGGGCTAGTGGTGGTTGGGTCGGGCTACACCAGGCCAGCGATGAACCCGGCGAACGCGTTTGGATGGGCGTACATGAACAACTGGCACAACATGGGGGAGCAATTCGTGTACTGCATTTCCCAATTTGCAAGTGCGGTTTTAGAGGGTTGGGCATTCAAGCTCTTGTTAAAGCCAAGGATTTGAGACAAGATCTAGTCTGCACCCTTTTTCTGAAAAAATGGTTTCGCTTTATGTCCTCACTTGGAATTTTTCTTAAATAAGCTCGTCAATATTCTGTAATCTACTTGGAATTTCGAGCTTTATGCTCGAAAAGCAATGGGCCGAGCTCGAACCCGATCCATGTTGCGACCCGGCCCGACCGGTTTTCCGACGAAGGTCCGAGGCAAAACCACGTAAGGCACGACAAAAACAAGGAGACAGGTGGCCACGTCAGTGACGGCCAATCTTCTTTCTTTCGCTTTGTTTTGTCATTTATATATCAACGACCTCGTCAGCTCTTTACAGCAAACATAGTTCGCCTTCGGGCGAAGAAAATAAGTAGAATAAAAAACAGGCCAATTTATTGCAGCGAGGTATGCATCGGGATCATTGGTTCAACAGCAGAATTTGATTGATCAGCAAAAGCAGTTGTACCCATCACAAACGCCCCTTCCAGAGGCATCGACAAGTAAGTCTCTCTGGTAACTGTCCGAGTTTCGTTCCTTTCTTGCTGTGTTCTCTGGCAAACAAATATTCTTGGATCTTGAATTATGGATGAAGAGTTATTCTTCTACTTTTGTAGTGTCTTTTGATAGCTCTGCCCAGAGGGGGCATTCGGCCGGGGGTGACTGGCAAGTGGAGGCTTACCAAAAGGTTTTGTGCCGCAGTTTTGTTTTATTCATTGACTTTTATGGAATGCATGAATTAAGCGTGATACTTCTCGTATTTTTCTACGGGTTTTACTAGTTTGTTGGTGACTGATCTTTGTTGCTGGACTTTAGTTATATGGTTTAGTAGGATACAAAAGTAAAAAGAACAGATGAGAGTATTTGTAGCTTTATAAGGTCAAGCCAGGGAAAGGAATTCATTCACATGAGATTTTGGTTTGGAAATTGACTTGATAGAAAATATAGCTGTGAGACAGAAATGGGTATTCTGCAACGAGCTGTTGATAGCGTAATCTTATGTCCGAAGTATCAGAATGTGGGCAAGTTGCATAATGAACTATAGTTTGGGGGTAGTAGTATAGCCTTGGGCAGTAACCTGTATGACAATAACAACTGCTGAACAGGAGCAAGTTCCATTGCTGGAAGTTGTAGAACATCATACATTATAGTGACGGGACTTTTTCCAAGAGAAATTTGAAAGCCCTTGAGTGGAATTTGGTTAGCCAATTCTTTGCGTAGTGTAGTGTGGACAGGTGCTTATGGTTTCTTTTGAGTGGAATTTGGTTAGCCAATTCTTTACGTAGAGTAGTGTGGACAGGTGCTTATGGTTTCTTAACCTAGGAATCCCTTCACCAAAGGTGAATTTCTAATTATGTGGTGACTCCAGGCCATTCGAATTAACATGTATCTAACAATTCTTGTAATGAAAAACTGCAGTGTCTAGCGAAGCTTATATTTTGTGAGGATCAGGTATCGATAATGACGCTATTAATCTATAAGTTAAGCATGAGAAGCTGCCAAAGATTATGAAGAGGGAAAAAGAGCAGTTTTGTGCAATGGAAAGAGAAGTCATTTAACTACTGAATCGTGTTTACGTAAGAATGTTTCCGTGTTGTGTTAAGATTGCTGTTTCTTCTTTATCAAGGAGCTGTAAAAGAAAATACCATTGATACGTCTTAATGCAGAAAAGAAATTGCCATAATTTTTTCCGTGTCAGTTAATTTCCTTTTCCAGTTTTACTTGCTTTTTTTTAATGTTATCCAGGTGGTGGTCGGTGTCCTGATGGACAGTAGCTTATGCAAGTTGCTAATCTTTTTTTTTTCTTTGTACTTGGCTTCTTGTATAAATGACACCGATGTGGTCTAGTCTTATATAAGAGTTGAGCTTTATTTAGATATCCATTGTGAGTCCTAACATGTGACTATCTGTTTCCAGTAATCTGAAAATGCTGAAGTCATTTTGTCCTCTCCTTCATTCTTCTTCCTGCTCCTGATTTCATATTTCTTTGCTCTTGGAAGACGATTATAGTCGAAAATTTATAGATCATATGATAATTAGCCATGGGGAAATACTATCGGTGGAACTTCCTTTCAGTTGTCTGCCGTTAATGGGAGTGTGGGTAGTTTTTTTCTGAATAAGTATTGAAAGGTATGTGTTATTTGATTTGTAGAAGAAAATGACCCAGGAGGAGTTTGGATTGATCAATAGGCTACTTATTTTTGTTGCAGATCAAATCCATGAGGGAAGCATATTTACCTGAATTGAGCGAGATGTACCAGAAAATCTTTATGAAGATAGAAACTCTGTTATTGAAAACATTCCAATAGAGCTGTTGAGAAAGTTATTGCTTAGTTTTGATTCTTTCCTAATGATGTTACATGGAGTAAACATTTCTTAAGAAAGGCAGCCAATATAATTGATTTTTAAATCTTTGAATGAGGTATCATCCCGTTCGATCTCTTTCTGATCACATGTTATTCTTATACATTGCCAGCAGGAGTCTCTTCCACAACAGTCAAAGTCAGAGCAGCTTGAAAAATTGAAAGCTTTTCAAGGGATGTTGGAGTGCGTGATTGCTGTTTTACAAATTAACAAAGCTGATATTGTGCCTAGTTTCAAGGAGAAGCTGGTTCATTACGAGAAACAGATAATAAACTTTATAAACGCAAACAGGCCCAGGAAAGTAGCTATGCAGCAAGGGCAACTTCCAGCTCCTCATATCCAAATGCAGCAGCAGCAATCGCAACCTCAAATTACTCAAGTGCAGTCACATGAAAATCAAATGAACCCTCAGTTACAATCAATGAATTTAAAAGGTTCTGTAGCATCAATGCTGCAGAACAACGTGGGAAATTGGCATCATAATTTTATGTCTTCTTTGTCTGGGGTTTCAAATGCACAGCAAACCATGATTCAACAGCAACCTGCACAATTACAGCAGCAAGTGGGCCTGCAACAACAGGCCAATTTATTGTAGCGAGATATGCTTCAGAGACTTCAAGCATCGGGATCATTGTTTCAACAGCAGAATGTGACTGATCAGCAAATGCAGTTGTACCCATCACAAACACCCCTTTCAGAGACACCGACAAGTAAGTCTCTCCGATAACTGTCCTAGTTTTGTTTCTTTCTTGCCATGTTCTCTGGCAAACAAAATATTATTAGATCTTAAATTATAGATGAAGAGTTATTCTTCTACTTTTGTAGTGTGTCTATTGATAGCTCTGCCCAGACGGGGCATTTGGCCGGGGGTGACTGGCAAGAGGCGGCTTACCAAAAGGTTTTGTGCCACAGTTTTGTTTTATTCATTGAATTTTAAGCAATGCATGTATTATGCGTGATACTTCTCGTATATTTCTACAGGTTTAACTAGTTTGTTGGCGACTGATCCTTGTTGCTGGACTTTGATTATAGTTGCTCGACTTTAGTCGTGTGGTTTAGTAGGATACAAAAGTAAAAAGAACAGATGATAGTATTTGTAGTTTTATAAGGTCATGCCAGGTAAAGGAATTCATTCGCATGAGATTTTGGTTTGGAAATTGACTTGATAGAAAATATAGCTGTGAGACAGAAATGGGTATTCGGCAACGAACTTTTGATAGCGTAATCATATGTCCAGAGTATCAGAATGTGGGGAAGTTGCACAGTGAACTATAATTTGGGGATAGTGGAGCCTTGTGTCGTAACCGGTATGACAAGAGGAGCCAACTCCATTGCTAGAAGTTGTAGGACATCATACATTATGGTGATGGGACTTTTTCTCAGAGAAATTTGAAAGCCCTTAGCCAATTCTTTACGTAGTGTAGTGTGGACAGGTGCTTATGGTTTCTAAACCTAGGAATCCCTTCACCAAAGGTGAATTTCTAATTATATAGTGACGCCAGGCCACTCGCATTGAAATGCGTCTAACAATTCTTGTTATGAAAAACTGCAATGTCTAGCCAAGATTATGTTTTGTGAGGATCAGGTGTCGAAAATGATGCTATTAATCTATAAGTTAAGCATGAGAAGCTGCCAAAGATTATGAAGAGGGAAAAAGAGCAGTTTTGTGCAATGGAAAGAGAAGTCATTTAACTACTGAATCGTGTTTACTTAAGAATGTTTCCGTGTTGTGTTAAGATTGCTGTTTCTTCTTTATCAAGGAGCTGTAAAAGAAAATACCATTGATACGTCTTAATGCAGAAAAGAAATTACCATAATTTTGTCCGTGTCAACTTTCGCGTCTTTGTTATTGTCTGAACAGTTCATTTCTGATGGAGGATGGATGCTTTAAGTGGTAAATCCTGTCAAGTGTTCAGGTTTCACAGCTTTTTCGGTTCACGCAGGGCGATCCAGCAAATGCATTCCAGTGTAAAGATCGACCCATGCATGACTTGAAGCTTGAAAGTCCAACGACATTGAAAGACAGCTTCAGTGGATGTTATGGCAGAAAGCATTATAGCATGCAGGGTTCTCTCTTCTTTCTTTCTTTTTTTTTATTTGTCTTTTCCCAGGGGAAGATGTATCATCCATGCTTTTAAATCAGACAAGAAGAAGTCCTTTTTGAATTTTCGGCCACTATGAGAATATATTATTCTAGATATTATTGTTTATGATCTCAAAGTTAGGCAGGTCTAATGTTTATTCAATAGACATATATGAATAGAAATTGACTTCTGCTTCTTCTTCTTTTTCCTTTTTGTATTGTTTTAAATTTGACTTTTATTTAACGTGAATACCTATAATCATTTCAAGCATACGACTATTGTGCATTCGTGGTCGTTATAGAAATTCTTTTCTATTTCGAAATTTAGAACAAAAGGCAATAAGAAAAGGCTTTTTAAAGACGGAAAAGCATATCCTAAATTAAATCCTATGCAGTACGCTGAGATTGGACAGGAGAATTTCTACCGTAATTGGTATTCTTGTTGGTCTTTCTACGGAACATGCGTAGTTAAAATTAAATATAAACGCAGCGGAAAAATATAACCTTTCATGTATCTCCAAAAGCGTTGTTTGTATGTTTTAATAAAAAAATCGGAAGATCATAGGAGTTGAACGGATTACCTCTCGTAACTTGTCCAAAATAATTTCGATTTGGATATTCTTCAGTTTGAGCCCCACAACCGTTGGACCTCTAGTTTAGATACACCGCCAATCACACGATGAACGAAAGAAAAAACTTGCGGCTATTACCACTGTAATTGTGCTAACAATCTCATGGCGATAATTTTCTGTACTCTCGATATTTCAGTGACAGCGCCCGGAAGAGAGAAAAGGTATTTTAATTCTCACGCACACATGTTGCACTCTCACCTGCACTCTTTCCTCTCACTTTTCAGCAACTGTTGTTGATCTTGCTTTATTTGTGCAATCAGCAACGATTGCTGATCGCATGGGCACACTTCACACAATCAGTAACCGTTGCTGATCGTGTGTGCATATAGCACACGACCAGCAATCGTGGGCGATGCCCATGGTCAGCAACAGTTGTTGATCTGTGCATGCACCATTAATTTTAATTTTTTTTTTAAAATTAAAACACACATGATCATCATGTGCTGCACACGGTCAACAAATGTTGACCTTATGCACTTTTAACTAATTTAATTTTATAAAATTAAGACCGCAAGATGATTTGGCATATTAATATGTGTCCACTTTAGGTTTGCACGTGCATCATATGCACGTACGCTCATGACCAAAAATAAAATAAAATAAAATCACATTTAATTTAATTTCAGTCCGACTGATCGATTGCTATAATTGCAAACATATTTGCAATATCGCATCTCCCGTTCAGCGTCATTCTAAATTGATTATGGTGTGTGACATCCCTAGGTTCATCACTAAGCTGGTAGTAAAAATTACACCAACACATTAGTGCTCCCAAGAGAATTGATTGTGCTGATCAATCTCTAGGTCATCTAAATCATGATTGACATCTAGCAATAAGTCATGGTTACCCTAACAGTATGAATGCTTTAAGAGCATAATGAACCTATTAGCTTTTGCTACAGTGTAATTCATTCCCTTTGCCTTACTATATCCCGATCGAACAAAGACTATGGAATATTTGTCTAGCCACTAATTCGATCATATGCACAAACCTAATTGACATGCATTTTATACGAGATATGAATAGTTCATTCTCGATTACAACCTCGGCCGAGGATTTCAATGCAGTGTCGAGATTAGATTGCATCGGACATCATTATTGTACCTCGCATGTAACAAGAAGACAGATTCCATTTTGCGCACATGTATAACTTTGTGTGTAAACGAACTATGGCCATCAAATACAGAGACAGATCAACGAAGCCCATCCAACACACAAGTCAACACTTTGCCTCATGTCTAAGGATTATTTATACAAGACCAGAGCGTGAACGATTAGACATTAACCACGCTAAAAGCTTCCATGTTGCTTATTGTTCTATGCGTGTCACGTTCAGTGAATTTGTCTAGTACAAACACCTGTATTCAAACTCGAGCATCGCAATACCTAATGACTCGTGACTTGTCATTCCCTTAAGTATTCAAATACTTAGTAGTGAAGCTAAGAACACACAAACCTGAACAAGATCATAATATCCACTCAATGAACCGTCGACTAGGAATAATTTAAAGATTTAGTACAACTGTGAACCTATCACACATATTCTTAAAATCTCAAGTATAGGTTCAGTCACAACTGATCTTATAGAATCATTTATATATTTAAATAATTGAACAAATGAATGAATACGTTATTGCCATTAAATAAATAATGAAATTGATAGTATAACTTAAATCCCGAACATGTAGCTATTACATGATAATTTTGGGCCATACATCTAACAATTCCATCGTTGTTTCATATTGGATTATGACAACTATTTAGGGAAAATTAAATAATAACTAGATCTCGAGCATGCTCTCTGCACGTGTACACTTGTTTTCTTTCTTTTGACAAGATAAAGAAGATTTGATGAACAATCTCCGAGTGATCATTTTATTTTCGTCCGAAGGACATAACGAAACTTGCTATTTTCTAGGAGTGAAGAGAGAAGTGGGTTACTTGAGGAATAAAAAATTGCTATTTTTTTTATAAGGGTCCGTTTGTTTCACAGATAACATTTTTCAGAAAAATATTTTTACCATTTTTCGGCATTTGGATCCCTTAGGAAAATGAGTCGATGGAAAAATTTTTCCTGCTAAATCTTAAATCAAGAAAATAATTTCCTCTTTAGAAAATGGGATATCATTTTCCAAAATATGACTAGATATCGGCGCTTAAATCAGAAACTCCGCGCTTGGACACATGAATCCCAACAATCGTTTCCAAACCTTTGATAGCGGGGTCGAGACCCCGGCTCTAGGGCATAGGTCCATTGAGGTTGGGCTCAGGACTCAGGTGCCTTGGCTCAAATCCATCTAGGTCACGTCTAGGTCCATCGAGGCCTGGCCCGGATCCTTAGCGCTAGTGCCTAGGTCCATTGAGGCCAAGCCCTGAATCCCAACGCCATGCCCGAGTCCTCGACTTTTGAGCTTGCATCCATTGAGGTCGGGGTCAAGACCTCGATGCTACATCCTAGCTCCCCGACACATGCCCCCGAGTCTATCAAGGCCGGGATCGCGACCCTGATGCCCGTGCCTCGGTCCTCAGCGCTCAAGTCCCACGCCCATATCCCCACACCTGGGTCGATGTCCATTGAGGTCGGACTCGGAATCTCGATGCTTGTACTCAATTCCCCTGTTGTTATACGTAAGTCACTAGCGCCGGAATAATATATATATATATATATATATATATATATATATATTTAGGAAAATCATTCCTTACCAAATGACAAAAAAGATTTTTCAATTCATTTTTAGGTCTTAGCTAAACACGGGAAAATATTATCATATTCTTGGAAAATGACTTTCCTGATAATATTTTCAAAACATGTCACATTTTTCGCAAAATAAACGATGTCTAAGAATAAAGTGAAGTAGGTCATAAGTGAAGAGTGAAAGCATTATTTTTTTTTGTAATCTTCTTGAGCAGGAACAATTATTACCGGCCTAATTTTAATCTTTTAAGGGTCACTATGGTCATGTTAGATTAGACACCAAGTTTGAAAGTTGATTTAGAGCCACTATGGTCGCTACTTTCAAGTGATCATTCTCAAGTATCTACGACATTTATATTTTAGTCTTATATTTTCTTAATTAAAGTAGAATTCGTGGATTAATTACTCAATTAAAGCATTCGCTGCTTAAGTCAAATAGCATTTTCACTTGGGCTTGTATATGCTCCTTTAATTTGGGAAAAATTACCCGATCAATCTTAACCTGTTGTATGGATGTTAATTCAGTTATAAAATTTTCAATTGTGCTACTTTAGTCCTCAATCTTCGCGTGAAATTTCAATATAGTCCTTCTAGTAAATTTTCACAGAAAATCATTAACATAGCGATCTGGTCATTGCTGGTCGTCCTACATGACACATCGCCACGTCAACAATTTTTGGTGAAAAATGATTGAAATGACAATATTGGAATTATGTGTAAAGGTTTAGGGTTAAAATGGCAAAATTGGAAAGTTTAAGTTTGGATTGACATCCATATAATAAGTTTACTCTAACTCGAGTGACTGGTGAAACTTCAGTTGGAGCCAAAGACCACGGACCACATCATGCTCGAAAAGAATCAATGCTCAAGAGTTAAGACCATTAGTTAAGGGAAAATTTCAAATAAAAGCCCAAAGTGAAGTTGTTTTCTCAAAATAAGATTCATAGTCGATTTTGTCCCAATTAAAAGCCTGAAGTGGTCATCCTAATCTCAAATAAGACTTCGATATCACGGCCAACCAAATCTTCACCAATACTTATTTCGGCAGCTACATTATGGGCAATTTGTCCAAAAATTTTGTAAAGCACATTCTTTCCTAAATTGGGGCTCTAGTTTCCATGGACATTTGCTTCCAGCCTAGGCTGCCGACTATCATGGCCAGCGCCAACGGCATCCTGCAACTGATGCCAGAGAAGGTGAACTTGCACACCAATGTTGTCGCTGAGGGTGCACTAACTGTCACACCCCAAATCCTATAGGAATAGAGGTAGTGACACGACCGTCCTTCCTCCCAAAGGGCTACGTAGTCTCAAACCCTATCAAAAGAATCAATTTTCAAAAGTTTCCATCAAAAGCGCTCTCGAACTATCGGCCATTAATCGAAGAACCTAAAAAACACGAAAGATGAAAAGAATGAGCTATCACGGCCCAATGAGTAATGCATTTTTTCAAAGCAGATCAAACAATCATTGTGTATTGTTATAAAATGATATCAATCTCATTATCTCAAATTTAATATAAGATACACGTAAAATATCGAAAATTTATGATTACTTTTCAACAAAACTCTATACGTAAAAGATCAGTCATTAAAACTTACTCAATAATAATAAACAAACATTAATGATCTATTCCATTGATTAATCTTATCAATCACACGTCCATGGTCCATTCCATCGACTAATCTTATACTCATCATCGAACTATGGTCACGTTTAACGTCATGACAAAGGCAATCAAGTTTACTCCCCTTGGCTAGATCTACCACCTATATAGCCGGTGGTTTGGTCCAGAAAGACGTCATGCATACTCCCCCCTCAATGGGTTCTCGTTATAGCGATATGAGTCATATCAACCAAAATATTTCTCCAGTAACGCACAATTAACACCAGAAAGTTATTTTATAAACCGATTTTACAAACTGAATCACATAACCTTTTACAATTCCATTTATCAATTAAAATGCATTTCATAAAACATTTCATAATCGATACGAACTGCTTTTGAAAATTCCTTTCACTAAACATTTAACCAAAACATTCACAACAAATCATTTTAGACCACTTCATAAAACATTCTCAATCCCTTTTCAATCAACTAAGAAGGTAGTAAAAGTTTGATCCAATTTATGCAAGAAACATGCTCTTAATAACTTATACTATATTAAAAGTTTACCATTTTCAAGACATAAGTTTGTAAATTCATGGAAGAAATAGTACTATTCACCTGGGAATGCCCCAAAACTAAACAAGAGCAAGAACGCTCATTCGAACCGATGATCTCGTAATCTTAGCAATTAAACGAGAAGTGACGTCAAAATCGAGTAAAATACCACGATAACTACAAAACAGCTAAACGACGCTTAATCGCTAACGAAACAAGTCAAAGGTGCTCACAAATCGCTTGTTCAAAACGGTTATCCAAGCCCTTCCGTAACGCGAGCTTGAGTGCGTAACTTAATTGCGCCATAATTTTCTCTATTGAACCCCGTTCCAAGCAAACTTATAATCAAAAGAAAGCCCATTCAAAGAACTACAAGAATCTTAGCTTAGCCGTCCCAAAATCGAGCCAAAAACCGACGAAAATCGACCTAAAAGCTGTTGATTGTGCACTGTTCACCATGCACGCTTAACTTCAAAAATTTGTTTTGGACAAACGGTAAATCCAAATCGAAATCCGTAAAATTTCATGGCGCCACGACATCCTAAACTACCAATTATATATATATATATATATATATATATATATATATGCAGCTCAACGACTTGAAAATCGGATTTCGCGGTTCGAATTTCATCAAACTCCAAAATTTAAGCCCTAACCCGAAAAATACTTTGATTGAACAAACGAGGAGCTCGAGTACTTATCGGACGTTGCAATGTGTGCTAAATCAAACGAGGAGCTCGAGTACTTATCGAAGGTTGCAATGCGTGTTAAATCTGACTCGGCAAGACATCCGTGGCAAGAACCCCCTCTCCTTTCTCTTCTTCTTTCCTCTCTGTTTTTCTTCTTTCCTCGCGCAAGCTCTCGGTCCCTTTAAAAGAGCATAAGTCCATTTTTTCTTTTCTTTGACTTTTCAAACCCTTTTTCTTTTCTTTTCATTTTTTTGTTCAAAAAGTCCAAATATTACACCCACCTTCCCATCAGTCTCGTCGTCCTGGTGACATTCATAAAGGAGCCGAGGATCTCGTTAAAGGTGCGGCCGCTGACGACGGCTGGTCGTGGTTGAACCGGGCTAACACCAAGCCGGCGATGAACCGGGCAGACGCGTTTGGGTGGGCGTACACGAACTACTAGCACAGCACGGGGGGAGCAGCTCGCGTACTGAATTTGCCAATTTGCGGGTGCGGTTTTGGCGGGCGGGGCGTTCAAAGCTCTTGTCCCCCAGTCCAAAAAAGCCAGGAAAAAGAAGGCTTGCGAAGTAAAAAACAAAGACAAAAGGGGTTTGTCTTTTTCGTCAATTTCCATTGCTCTTTGATTTGTTCACCTTGTTGGAGCATAATCGTGCTCCACTGGACAAATCCCAATTGCCATCAACATATTTTGCTTTCCAATCAGAATATTTTGGACAATGTTGCCCCCGCTTCAGTCGCCGGAATAAATTGGCCGGCGGAGATTTATCTTATCAATGAGTTCATTATCTTATTTGAAGTTAAATTGAGCAATAATGACATACACAGTCTATGAACTCTGGCTTAATATGCAGTGTGGTCCCTGAAATTTTAATTTATTCAATATAGTCCCTAAATTTTAGATTAATGTTCAATATGGTTCCTCGAATTTTAATTTGTTCAATGTGATTCATGAATTTTTGGAACATGTTCAATGTAATTTTTGAACTATATGAAAATATTCAATACGTGTACTAAAATTTCATGGATAATATTGAACAAAAACAAAATTGAGGAATCATATTGCGCATTGGATTAATAGGATTAAAGTTCAGGAACCATACTGAACAAATAAAATGTTTAGGGATCACTTTACATATTACACTAAAGTTCATGGACTGTTAGTGTTGTTCTTCCTTAAAATCGGACACTTCATGACACAAGATCCACTCTCGCAAGCCCTCATTTGGAATTTTGACCTTCTAAGCAAAGCTCCGAGCTCGTCTAGATTCGATGCTCCCGATTTACTTGGGAGTTTCGGCGCTAATGCGCCAAACGAATCGGGCCGAGCTCGAACCCGATCCAGGTCGTGACCCGACCCGAACCGGACCGGCCCGACCCGTTTTCGGGCGAAGGTCCGAGGCGGGACCACGTAGGACACGACAAAAGCGAAGAGACAGGTGGCCACATCAATGGCGGCGAATCTTTCTACTTCGTTCCTCGAGAAAATATTAGGTGGGACTCGTATTCCACCGTGGCAAAAAACGAGTATCCCAGCGCGCGACACGTGTCGCTGGGCCCCACCCGGTCAGACCTCCAACATTTTGAAAATATAGCAAAAAACGAGTTCTTAGCGTGCGACACGTGTCGCTGGTCCCCACCCGGTCAGACCTCCAACATTTTGAAAATATAGCGCCTCTCTCCTCTCTCCTCTCACACTCGCGCGCCACAACCCCTCTCTCTCCTCCCGGCTCAGAACTTGGCGCTCCCTCCGATTCTTCCGACGCCGGCGCCTCCGCCTCCGCCGACGACGCCGACGCCGATAGCCGACGCTACTCTACGCGCTCGAGTTCCCAACTTCTCTCTTCTCCCAGACGTGCCGACTCCGACGCCCACGCCTTTGCACTCTGAGAACTCGCGCTCCCTCCGACACCGCCTCCGACGCCCACGTCGACGCCTCCGCCGACGCCTCTGCCCCCAACCCTTGCCGACGCCTTCGCCCATCCCTTGCCGACGCCTCCGCGTCGGCCATGCCCTAGCCCTAGCCTTTGCATCCGCAGGCCCCGAAGAAGCGACGGTGGAAGGCGAAGCCGTAGCCAAAGGAGGAGCTCCACCACCAGCAGCTGTAGCCGGCGGCGGCGGCCAAGTCTTCGTCGTTGTCGTCGGCGGTGGCCAAGTCTTCGTCGTTGATGTTAATCGTTTGGTTTCTTTCTGTGTTTGCTTTAATTTGAGAAGTAGCAAGAAGTCCAAGTGTGCCAGCTTTTTAGCACCCTCGAACCATGCCCATGTTTTCTCATTCTTCTGTGAAGCTTTGTTTAACTGGGTCACCAGCTGTTGTTGTCTGCTTGAAGTTCTGAATTTCTTTTGTATGATTAATCTGCAACAACTCCTTGTTCTGACTTTTGTTTTGAAAAAATGGTTTCGATACGTTTACCTGCTTCTCTTTTTCCTTTTTTAAATCTATGAGCCCAATTATTGTTGTGCCAGATTAGAGATTGGCTTTTCTTATCGAGTTTCTCAAGTTCTGCTTCATGTTACAGTCCAAGGTCGGTGAACATGTTGGAGAAGATGGAAGAAATCAACCTCGACAGAGTAATAGAAGAATTTGAGGCGATGACCAGAGATGCTGGGAGGGTCCAGAAAGGAACCTTGAAGAGGATCCTAGACGAAAACGGCAATTCTGAGTATTTGCAGAATCTAGGTCTTGATGGCAGAACAGACCTCGAGAGCTTCAGGGCTTGTGTTCCCATTGTTACTCACAAGGACTTGGAGCATTATATGCAGAGAATTTCTAAGTCCTCTACGGCTGGCTGGCCAACCACAACCTCCTCTGGCATTCTCTCTCTTGCCGGTACTTCAAACGCCGACTTTTCGTGTAGGAAATAGAGTATGGCCGTGGGGAATTTTATGCTTACCTGTGTATTCATATCACTATAGGACTTTGAGGTACTCCATTTTGAGGACTGTGGCCTCAAAAATCGATTATCATTTGGTAACCTTCGAGTGCTTATTGAATAGTGATCAGTCTGTTGGATTAAAAATCGATTAAGTTTGGCAGTCTTATGCAGCAAAGGAGACAATGTCACAGTTTCTTATTCTTATGTGCAGGTTCTTGGTCGATGCAGAATGGAATGCGAAGGACTTGATACAATATGCATCAAGGACCAAACACTTACCACCGAGAGTACGTACATTACCATTGATCCATTTAAGTGAGGTTGCTCACTATGTTTCCTTAACATGGTGTTAAAATTGAATTTTATATTGGCAAGTGCAGAAAAGGTCATTGGATGGGCTCTAAGCCATCATTTAATGCAGAATCCTGAATCTAATGCTGATTCAGGGCTTGTTCTGTGCAGCGAGAGGTAAGGAATTGTTCCTTTCTCTGTCAGGATACATGTTTTATCGGCTGCAATCTTTGGGTTAAAATTAGGAAAACCATTTTGAAATGTTTGGCAGCATCCAGTATGGCATTGGGATCTTGTAGGCTATTCAGAACAAGTCTAAGAGCTTGAAAAAGTCACTCAAGGTTATCATATTTATTTGGGTACTAAATTTTGTGTAGCAGGAATACCTGTGTTAAGAATGACAAATTATCTGACTGTGGGTCATTTTTTTTTTTCTGTACAGGATGTTGTAACTGAAAACGAATTTGAGAAAAGGCTTCTTGCTGATGTCATTCCCCCAAGTGACATAGGAGTCACATTTGATGACATCGGAGCTCTTGAAAATGTCAAAGATACATTGAAGGAGCTAGTCAGGCTTCCTCTACAGAGGCCTGAACTTTTCTGCAAAGGCAATTAACCAAGGTTCTGCTTTTCTCTATGAGCACTAAATTTGCTCCACGAATTAATTGGTTCTTGCACATACTTTTTGGAGCTCTGGCATTACTTTTCATTTGTAATTGTGTTCTGTTAATGAGTTTGATATGTCCATGTATATTGGCCATAGTATATGTACTCACTTGCCTGGTTTAATCTTGTCTTTTTTATAGAAATTTATAGGTGTTTTGTTATGAGGCTACTATACAGTGTGCAGAAACTTTCTGGTTTTCTATTTTCTGAGGCTATAAAGCCTGCACAAATATCTAGAAAAGTTGATCTGCTGGCAAGAAGTTCTTTGATGCAAGGTTCATCATGGTTAATAGACAGTTGAGGTAGCTAGGCACCTGATAAATAATCAGCTAGCAAGGTGACGTTCAGTATGTATTCATGTGGCAACCACCCATCCTGATTGGCTGCCCTGCTTGGCACAGTTGCAGTCCGGCCCATTCCTGCCGCATCTCATCCTGCATTACTTAGGCTTTCTTTGTTTTCTTTTCTTTAGACTAATTAAGTTATCCCTCATCGTTTGTACTCTTATTATTATTACTAGTTGATCACTCATCTCAAGAATGCCTATCGGCTTAAAATTTTGTTCAATATTAGAAAATTTGGCAACATGGGTTTTTTTTTAGATTTATACTGTTATTACTAAGTTAACTGTCTCGAGAAGGATAACCTTTAAGCTGAAATTTGAGTTGAGATAATCTTGATGAAGATCTTTCGTTTGTGTTAGATTTATCTTTTTTGCGAATAGCAAAAATGGGGCAAATTGGCAGAGATGGTGCATGGGATGGAGATGGGACAGGGTGTTGATGGTGATCCTGGCCTTGCTGAACGCCACAAAGAACTTAGTGTGCTTTAGGTGGCTTTCCTCAGCCAAAAGAAGCTGAGTGTTCTTCAAGAAATGCTGGTGTCATTGTTCCAAAAAGAGCTAAAAGAGGCTCATCTCAAGTGGAAATATGAGCCTAAGAATGCAGCCGTGTAGAAATATGAGAACACGTGAAAAAGAGACCAGTGTAGAAATACAAGTAGACTTGAAACGACACTGGCCATGTGTCAAAGAATTATCTAAAGTAAAAAAATGCAAACGGTTTAGGCTTCTTGAAAGAACAAAAAGCAGAAATTGGTTTAATGAGCTGCCTGTAAAAGTGGTTCTGGTTTTTCTCTAACTTTTTTTTCTAGTAATTGTCTCAAGTTCATGCTTGAAAGCCTTTCTGTCTGATGATATAAGCAGTCTTTTAAATGCCTCTGTAATACAAGTTATTTCTGTAATTCTTTCATGGTGGAGATTGCTCTTAGTCTCACTGTTACCTTTCTTGTCCAGGCTTGCAAGGGCATTCTTCTATTTGGTCCCCCTGGAACAGGCAAGACTATGCTTGTGAAGGCTGTGGCTACTGAAGCTGCTGCAAATTTCATCAACATTTCCATGTCAAGTATCACATCCAAGGTCAATATTGGGTAAGATCTCTTGTGATCATTTGAAATTTGCGGAGATTTAACGTCGTACTGCTGTATGCTCCAATTCTTCTTTCTTTGTTGTGGTTTGGTGAGGGCGAGAAGTATGTGAAAGCTGTTTTCTCACTTGCTAGTAAAATTGCCCCGGGTGTTGTATTTGTTGACGAAGTCAGTTTCTCTATTTTTTCTTTTTGTTAGTTTAGGTTCCTAGTTGTACTTCTCATTGTGTTTTGGTGGTTACCTAGGTTGATAGTATGTTGGGCCAGAGGGACAACCCAGGGGAGCATGAGGCCATGCGCAAGATGAAAAATGAATTTATGGTCAACTGGGATGGCTTACGGACTAAAGATACAGACTGAGTACTAGTACTTGCAGCCACAAACAGACCTTTCGACCTGGATGAGGCAGTCATCCGTAGGCTGCCTTGCTGGTGAGTGTTACCATGACTTTTTTTCACGGACATATGTATCGCAATTCTTGCTTTCCTTCACATCCTCTTTCCTTTCTGAGTGGGCCTTCATATATCCCAAAAGTAGATGCTAAGTTTCGTCTTTACTACTGATTGATGGTAAATCTTCCAGATGCTCCAAATAGAGCAAAAATTTTGAAAGACATACTGGCAAAGGAAGACTTCTGCAGATGTCGACTTGGACGGAATTGCAAGCATGACAGATGGTTACTCAGGTAGTGACCTAAAGGTGACACCGTAGAATCTTAACTCACATTGTTCACTAGTGGAGGATTCACTCTCACCTATTGCTGTCTTATTGCAGAATTTATGTGTAACTGTAGCACACAGGCCAATTAAAGAGATATTGGAAAAGGAGAAAAAGTTCCACATCATCTCGTAATTTGATATGGCTACTTTACTCATACTTTGATTATGGCTGATAATATGTGCAACTCACGGCAGGAACGCGCTGCAGCTCTAGCAGAAGGTAAACCTACTCCAGCTTTGTGAGGGAGTGCTGATATATGGTCTCTCAATATGGAAGATTTCAAATATGCACATGAACGGGTAAAAATATTCAAAAATGGCACTTTTTTCTCACCATAGCGTGATCATCCACAAACCTATAGCTATTTTACAACTTAGTAGCATTTCATTTTCCGTATTGTTGGTGCAGCTTCAATTGATTTTGTATCTGTGTTGTTAACATGGAAACAGGTATGTGCGAGCGTATCATCCGAGTTTGTTAACATGACCGAGCTTCTGCAGTGGAATGAACTCTACGGTGAAGGCGGTTCAAGAAGAAAGAAGGCACTCAGCTATTTCATGTGAAGTATTATTGTTCACTAATTCACAATTACAATTTTTTACCCGCTGCTCGTCCTCCTAAAAATTGCTGCGTAAGTAATCCATTTTGTTTTTGTAACCTGGGAAGCCCCTTGTTTTAGTTTCTCCTTGTAATGTTTTCTTGCCAAGTTTTCTTTTTTTTTTTTCCATTTTTCTTGGATTGTTGGTATAAAAGAGAGAGAGAGAGGAAAGCCTTCAATGGCTTTTAATTTGGCTCTGCATCATATCTATCCTCTTTTGCTTTCTATTCTGCTCTTATGATTTATTGATTCTCATATAAATTGAACTTTTGTTCATCAAGCAAATCCGGGTACAGTTATTTTTACATTGACCTTGATGCATGGGCTAGTTTGGTATGTTTAGCAAATCAATGTACTGTTTAAATTTCAGAAAAATGTAGCCAGCGGACGTATGGGTTAAGTTTTCAAAAGCCAGAAGAAGGCATATGAAGTTTAGTATGTGTTATTAAGTTTTCTTTTTGCAAACTTGTTATCATTCACTTTTGTTTTCTTGGACAGTTAAGTATTAACTAATATCATGTAATCTATCATGCATAATGAACATACGGGTTTTAACTGTGCTCGATTTTTTTTACCTCTGACTAACATCTTCTAACTTGTTATGGCAAGTCATGGCTGATTTTCTATTGCATGTGATGAATATGTAAAACTAATATTCATTTGCGTTATATATATGTTTGCTGTATATGTTATAATCAGATTATTGAACTTCACTCAACGCTCTTGCAGGTTGAATTGGAAAGGTTGTGGCTTCTTTATGAGAGAATCATTAAACGTGAAAAAGTGAAGGTAAGCCAAGCAGTAAGATGATGTCTGTTTTATGGTATGCTCATCATGATGGCAAAGACGTGACTTCAGCATGTTTTTTCTATGGTGTTAGGGAGCTGCTGATATGCTAATTCACCTCTTTAGAAACTTAGACACTTTCCATAGAAGTTCTTGCATTAGCTCTGCAGCTTATTTTCTATGCCTGCACAACTCTTTATTGGTGCTGGAAGGTTCTTGGCTCTATAAGATGGATTCTTATGCATAACTGATTGTCAGTGCCTTTCTGACAAACAGTTATGCCATCTATCCTCTTTGTGATATATGTGTTAAAGTCGTCTACCTTACATATTAGTCAGGTAGTCGGACCCTGTTAGGTGGGGCTTGAACATCAATTGAGGAGTTGCGCTGTTTGATCTTTCTTGTGATGGTGGGGGATCTTTTTTGCATGGATATGGCTTTACATGCAACAGGAGAATTGTTAACTCCTATAATTGGTGAAAGAAATTCCTTTGAAACTTTTCTTTCTATTTATTGTTTTTGCGAATTGATACTTGCAGATCTTGTTAACTTAGAATATTTGATATCCTAAAGTTGGAATGTGAATGTCCTGGGATTATATCAGTCTTTTGCGGCATGCCTACCTTTATTTTTATATACAATCCTGCGGAGTCCATCCTTCATTGTTAACTTCCTAGGATTTGGCATGTTCTCCGAACTGTCCGTCCATGATTTTGTTGGACCTTCAGTTGTGACCCTTTACATTGACAGGATGTTTGCAGCGGGAAATTGTGCTTTCCATGCACGAGATACTTGCGTTGAAGAGAAACACGGTTGCTCGTTCTATGCCGGTTCAAGGTCCTTTCTTAGCTACTGATGCCAGCTCTGAATCTGCCACCACATCACTGAACTACAGATCTGGCAATGAAGCAGTTCAGAATTCGGATGAAATGACTGTGGATAGCTCAATTTCTATCAAGCGAAGAAGTAAAGTTCCTTCTCACACCAGCACTGCCCAAAAGACTGATGGCAGCCCTGGATCACAGACTATTGTGATCCGGAAGCCAACAGAAAAGGCTCCATTCTCTGGGAAACACATTCCTCAGAGGCCACCAGTTGCATCTCGAAATATTCTGAATGATGGAGAAGTGAGGTCGAGGTATAAGAAGGTATAATTTCGCCTTTGTTTGTCTCACTTCAACTGCATGTTTCCGTAGAGAGGACCTGGTTTTTCATTTCTCTCTACGCATTCTGACTCAGCATCCAGAGACTTTCGGGAAAGAGCTGGTAATGACTTCTGATCAAGCCGACTTGAAGAATAAGATGTTACCTAAAGGTTATGCATATGTACCATCAAACAGCATCCCAAAGGATAAGTGGATAAGCCAGGATGGTTCGAGCAAGCCATTGGAAGATGGTGGCTAGTCAAAGAACCGTCTCCTTCTGGTTTGCGAGTCGCTTGCTGAAGGCTTCTTTGTGTCTGTCACGGGTAAACGAAGCTTGTGCGGCAGAAGTTATTGCCTTTGGGTGATCATGAAAAAGGAAATCAAGGCATTAACGGTGAGATCATGCCCAGCCTGGTCAGGGATCATTGCACTTACACCCTGAAGGGAGCCAACGGTTTGCTTGGTTTCGACCGTGAAATTTTGGCACCATTGCTGTACATTCATTGAGAAGAGGTCAGAGTGTACAGGAGGTCAGGGTTTATTCAATTCTTCTTGTCGATTCACATTGCTCGCCTGGGGTATGATGGGTGGTTGGTGGGCGTAACAAAAGCTATAGAGGCTTATCGCCATCCACTGCTGCTTGTACTTGAATGTCCAAAATTAACACAGATAGAATCCTTTAGTGTGCATGTAAAGTTTAGTGCATGTACATAGTTACAGCATCAATATTCAGCAGTTGTGCCAAAGTCAATTTGCTGGAATGCTCCTTGCAGTACTTTACAATGTGCGCTGGCTTTTTGTGGGATTTGGATGTTGATGTTCAGAATTGTGCTCATTCATTCTCTTGTTGGCTGAAAGATACGTGAGTCACTACATTGGTAACGGAACGAGTTTTTCTGTTCAAGCGGTAAGCTTTTATTTAGCCAGACCAAACAATTTGGTCGACAAGTGAACAATTGTTTTGACTGAGTGTTGCACCTTTTTGTCATGCGAAGTGAACTCTGAGGCACTCAAGTACTTTAGCTTTTCCGACCAAAAAAAAAGAAAGTAGGGTTCATAATTGGCCATCAATCAAGAAAATGGGGTTAATTGAGTGACTTCTCTCCTCACCAAATTAGACTGTAAGCATTCTCAGATGTTCCGGACAGGCCAGGAATAGGGTAATATACATTCTCATGAGAAGGGATCATTTGAGTGTATCGAAATACATATTATATTTACTTATGAATCCTTACATTGTTTCATTCCATTTAGGATTACAAATAAGCGTAATTAGACTCGCTTTTTAAATATCTCTCGTTATTTGGGACCTTATTCAACTCTTTTAGCTTCTATTGAATTGAGAAATGTGTTTGATCATTCATATAGAAAATTTTCAAATGTCCACAACATTTTTATGGTTATGAGGTTTTCCGTCTTTCATTCCTTTCACTTGGCAAATTTGTGTTGGAATTTGGTGGCTTTGTGCTGTTCATCCTCCATCCATACAAATAATTAGCCGAACAAATCGATATAGAGTACCAAGCTTCATATTTGTGGGTTCCAATTTCTTCCGAAACATCGTGTCCATTTTGGGGACAAACCATCTACCCCGCATCGATTGACAAACTGATGATCTTCCCCTCCCCCTTGCCTACCTTGTTATTAAGCATTACCCCACTCATGTGCTTCTGCCAAATTAGAATAAGCATACCAGACACATGATCTTCGTAGTTACGTTCTGGTTGCGCCCAGAAAAAGAAATATAGTTCCATGGTATGTTCAAGATCTATGATGAAAATTGCAGATATTCAGGGTATACTAGTGACAAATCAATTCAATACGCATTTAATGAAACAAGCAAAACATACTGGACACCAGCCATTTACACTTCTCTGGGATCCCTCCCTCCCTCTCTCTCTCTCTCTTCCTATGAATTCTAATTTTCTCCTCCTATGAAACAGTGACCGACTGCATATGATGCCTTCGATGGTGAATCTGTTGAAGCTCCAGGCTCTTCAAAGCAACCCCACCTAGCCTCCTCTTCCACAGGTTGCCATCGCCTCCGCTGTCTCTGCTGCCTCCTTCTGCGGCCGGTTTGCTGACTTTCTTGATCACTGTACCCGAATTTGCTTGATGCTCTTTAGCTCTTCAATTCCATACTTTTGTGACTCAGCCTGTCCAATTTATAGAAATACAAAAAATATATGAAATGTATGAGATATACAACTCAATATCTATGATCTCCAGAATTGACTTAATAAATGAACATGCAATATGCAAACCATGATCAAGAAATATCCACAATTTCCTAAAAGAAATATGCATAAATAATAAAAACAAAACTCAATTTCCCATATGTATAAAGATAAAAACAAAGAAATATCCACAAAAACCACAAAGGAAAAGCCATTCACCTCAGCACAGAAGGCATGCACCCATTTACCATCCGTGCATTTCCTAAAAGTGCCAGCGGTGCCTCCACATAAAGTACATTCGGCAGCAGAAGCAAATTTCTCACCGAAATTGACAGCCAGTACTCCAGAACTTCGTAACTCCTCACATAATTCACAGTACCACAGTCCAGTGGATTCTCTGACACTTCGGTAGCAAACCATGTGCACAGAAACCTGTTACCAGAGAAGCATGTCAAACCCCCTGCAGCTAACTAAGATTACTTGGAGAAAAGGTAAAACTCAAGGTGAAAACCTTGCAACTTGAACAGACTAAAATAGAATTCATCAATGTCTCTGGCCGACTACAGATATCACATGATTTGGGATGATCTATGGAAAAATCCAATGCCGACTGAATAGACCCAGAATGCCGTTCCAATGAATCCTTATGAACACCCACTTTAGGAACTGTCTCCCTTGCTCGTGGCATAAGTTGAGAACAATAACCAGGCCTTCCACTAGTAGTATTGAGCTTCACCAAATTCTGCAGAGACAAGAAATCAAAATGAAGACCACAACCAAATAACAATCATTTTCCCCTCCATCAACCATTAAAGTAATTTCCAAGATAATGCCAATAACCTCCTGATTCGCTGATCCATCAAGCAAATCTTTCCTGAGTGAAGAAATCCTAGATGAAGCTGCTGCAGCAGCAGTAGCTTTAGCAAGAACAGCCTGGGCTTCCTTCTGCTTCCGCTCCTTCCTACCCAGCTTCTTTGCCACTCGGAGCTCACAAAGATAATTGTTGACAAGCACGGCATCCCATACTTCACCATGAGTTGAATCAATCTCTTGTGGCAGATCCTTTCTAATCTTATTAATCAAATTATCTGCATGTACATTCCAGAAAGGAAACAATTAGTCAATGTCACAGTTCCATAATTGATAAAGATACATCATATGAAAGAAAAAACGAAGTTCATACTCAAACCAAGCAATGAATCAGATAAAGGAGAAGAAAAACAAACCACTATATCGTTTTCTATCAATTGCATTGCCAAGCAATCTACGTTGAAAATAGAGTATCTCTCCTTCCACTTCATCATTTAGGGACATCTCTAGCACTCTTGATCGCCCAGCATTGACCAAACTTTCTGAATCTTATCCAGCTGATTTACAATTTACCGTGTTGCAAATAATCTGCCCATTTTGGCAAACGCAGCAAACACTAGCACCACAACAAGAACCAACACGAGAGGTTTCTCCTCCTTTTAAACCTGCAAAGTCAAATATCTGTAAGACCTGAAAAAGAATGCTAGCAAATAACTGAAAAGACTTTACCGTCATTCTCATCCATAACATTCCATAGAAGTCCTCTGCCCTGCATGTACAGCAAACTCTTTTGGATATGCGGATGCATGTAGAAATTTCGTAGTGCTTTTGATTTTCTGTAGTTATGTTTGACTTAGAGACTGATTTCACGCAACCATCACTGACGTCAGGAATAGATAATTCAGTTGATCTCCCTACTTCTCCGGCAACAACTTGATCTAGTCCATCCATCACTGTCCCGTTGTCATTAAAACTATTTTTGGATGAGCAAATAATATTGTTATCCTTTGATATCCTTATGTTGCTTTTGGTTCTTCTCCGCGGGGGTACTGATTTAATAGCAACAGGATCAGAAATATCAGAATCTGATAGTGCAACTGAATCAGAAGTATCAGTTCCTCCAACTTCAGCCTTAGCTGGAAAACTCGATTTTTTTACTTTCAGATCCTTCTGCGAGGTAGCCATACATGCATGATTGTTAAGCCATTTAACTAGCTTCCACTGCAAATCAGGCACGTTTTTATTATCTTGCAAATAAGACACCAGGAATACGTTGTAACGGAAAATATGAGCAGCAGAGCAGAAAAAAAAAAACAGCTTCCACCTATAGCTATTAAGAAATTAATCTAGAAAACATAAAGTTTTGGATTCATTGGGGCATTACAGCAAGTTTTGAGTAAAATGAATTGGGTGAAATGCCAATCTCTGATGCCACGTCTTTTACATTCACTTTTCCTCGATCAATCAACTGCAAATTGGCAAATACAAGGACAATCTCAATCTTTACTGTCATTCATAAGAGGAGCATTTATAGGGCAGAGCAACATAACAATTCAAGCAACCTTTTTCAAAATAAGCACAAAGTTCAAGGAATCAGATGCATTGGCATCTTCGCAGTTACTCAAATGTATCTTCTCCAACTGTCCAAGCTCCTCTGAATCAGTACTTTCCAACTTAGTATTAATGTTTGATCTATCATTTGAAAGCACCACCTCTTGCAAATCTGTACTATCTGATTTGTGAGAATCATCACCCCCGTTTTTGCAGCCAACTTTCAAACTATTGGTTTCTTTCGTAGGTGATACCCCAGATACGGGATTCTCTATTTGTTTATTGCCATAACCAGGACAACCTTCTGGCTGGCCCGAGACACCACTGGCCCGGACATTTGAATGCCTTGAGCAAAAAGCACGTAACTCGACCTGTAGAATGACACTAGGAAGTAGGCCACATTAGCTAGAGAAAGAATAGATTTCACAAGAAATGCTCCATGCAAAGTTGAAAGCTTGCAAAAAAATGTGACGTGACATGGCAAGCAGAAAGATGTTGAACTGTCATTCTCATTACCGAAACTACATAAACATGCTGAGGAATATACATTTGAAGAGGAAAAGAAGCAGCATTCACCCGGGATATTACAAAACAAATAACAATTGATATTCTTAATCTAACGAAATTTCATTTCAATCATGGCTGAATATGTCTTGTCACTAATTAACTGATTCTTTTCATGATAAGGCTGTGGATAAAGGAGAATGGCTAGAATAAGCAATCTTTGAGACAATGCATTGACAAATATGCACCACTCCCGTTCAAACAGGCAATAAAATCAGCATGCCATCTATATAAAAAGGAAGTTGGTTATAGTTATAATGGATAGTAGAACAATTGGTCTGGACATACATTAGAAATAGCTAGAGTCTCCAGGTATGCTATGAAATAGGAAAGAACCAGAATCCATGCGGCCTCAGTAACCCACTAGATTTTTTCAAGCAAGTCAGCAACGGCATGCCTTAGCTTGCACAGGGTCATGTTTGACGTAACATGGTAAAATAAAAAGCAAACATGAGTCAGGAGGAAAGTAAAATGTCTGTACCTGCACAAAAAAGTTAACCATACCACATGATAAGAAATAGACAGATGATTTAGAAAAGCATAACTAGTCAATGTCTCAAATTTATGGCTCACATTATTCATTTTTCACGATGTAAATGTTTCAGAAGCTCCTAAAACTGTGAAGAAGTAGTGCGTCCAGAAGTAGTTCCCAACGTAACTGAAGATTATTATCCAAAGACTCGCCTGCCAAAGCATGGTTAAGTGTTAGGGAGGAAGAGCAGCTCTTCTTTCTGATCCTAATATCTAGCTATATAATGTCCACACAAAGGCCAGCTTCATAACATAGTGGATGAGTAAAACGTCACATATACAGTCTTATGTAAAATGTCCACACAACTGCTATCCGCCTGCCCAAGTATGTAAATTTAAGGACATTTCACATCAAAAGGGAGTTCTAGCAACGTGGGATTGAGAGATCCATGATTTTCCTTTTGCAAGTCTCTTTTCCTCCAGCATTGTGATTACACTGTAGTCAAAATGACTGAAAATGCATAACCATTGGTTTTTAAATGCCAGATAGGAAATGTCATTTCAAGCCCAAGGACCACTACAGGCTAGAGATTTCCACCTATGGCCACATTGCATTGCATGATTTGTCTATCTATTCCACTTATAGGGCAAATAAAATCTAGCAACAAGTTGTCCAAACCAAAATACCAACATATCAATCCAGGCAAACTTACACACTCGAAAATTTTTCCAGCTTTAGCAAGGGGTAACCAAGTAGCTTAATTCGTAAGACCAAGTCTAATAACGTACCTTGACGTTCATTTGTGGATATACCGTATCTTGATTACCTGAAAAATTGAAAATGAAGAGTAGAAGAAGCCCTTATACACCTTCGAGCATGAAAAATATGAGCAGCAGACAGTACCTTCATAGAGAATGTCCCTAGTGGTCCAACAAAAGAGTCAATGGCTCACTCCTCCATTATACCTTGAATCATATTACTTGACAAAAAATTCATGAAAATTGGTTACTTCGGCCAATTGGTTTGTGTTCCTTCAGAATCGTTCAACTCATGCACCCTAGGATGCTGAAAAGAGTTTGATGACCCCTGCACAAAAGAATAACTAATTTATTTACATTTTACTAAACAAATGCCACGATAAATATGTCTCAAATAATTTCATGAGTTAAAAAAACAAGTTGTACCTGACTTAAAATGGTTCCGTGAGATCTATTATGATACTCCAACATCTATCCAGAAGAAACCAGTAACAATAAATATTACAAGCGTAACAATAAGATGCAATAACACTGGGATCTAAAATGATTTAATAATAAGCACCTGACTTGTGAATGGGGAAATTCCATTCATAATCCCTAGCGGCATGATGTATGGAGATTGCATCTACATATAATAAATTCATCACTAATTTGCTTTCCAAGATTATTCACATTCATGTATATGATAAGTTCAATCCTTTGTATGGTAATACATGAAGCTATTAAATACCTGACTAGGGATAGGGCAAAATCCACTCATGATCCCCGGCGGCATGATGCATGGTGGCTGCTGCATCCAGATTAAAAAAATGAAAAAATTAGTAATATGTAAATTCAAATGGAAGATTAAGAGTGACATACCTGATTATGAAAATTTAGATTTACTGTAGGACCGCTATTGTTGCTAGGATAAAAGGCATTTTGAAATTGATTGGAATTATTCGAATAATCCGGGAGATGAGTTTCGTCACGTGTTGCTTGAACAACCAACTCTGCATTACAAAGTAATAAATATGTTTATTAGCATCATGTAACGTAAGCAAAAAATTTAACTAATCGTATTAAGTAGAATAATATGTTACTTACCTCGACTTTCTATTCGCGTTGGAGATGTTCCTTTCTTAGCTTTTTTCTTCCTTTGCTCACTTGAGCTTTTAAGTCTTCCATAACTCATTCCCTTTCCTTTCCTTCGATGGGGGTCCAATACCGGATTCTTGCATAAAGAAGCCCCGTTATCATCATCATCACTAGCATCATCAGTCACAACCAAACCTGATTTGTATGACATAATTTGAGCCTTCATTTTTTCCATACCCTTCCTCACTATTTTCATAGTATTTTCATCCTCGGCTCCCAAACTATTCAATTCGATGGATTCATGCATTAACGTGGAATATCGATTAAATTTAGATGAATTCGGTGCCATTTCACGAGGTTCATCATTCACAATCCCTTCTTTGGCACCCTTAGTCCATCTTTTCAAAATATAGGCTGATGGAATACCCGTAATCAATGATTTCTGACTCAACACTTTCAAGGCATGGCGACACAACCACCCTTTTAATTCAAATAATTTGCAATCACAAGAAACTGAAGAGTCTGCAGGGTCAAATTTGACAACATATTCACTCCCATTTAACTTCCCCTTTAACTTGAGAGTAAAAAAATAAATCGATCCATCAAATGCTTCACTTGAAATATGTTGAGAGACACTTTGCAAGAATTCATGATTGAACTGTTTAAAAATGGTACGCGTATACACTGAACCAGCATGCATTAAAATGTCATTATCCAAAATGGCATATTTAGGATCGCCTCGACTACTGAAATCATCTTGAGTTTCAATTTCTCTCATGTGCTTCACTTGTTCTTCATAGTGGTGAACAAACTCTACAAGAGTCAATGTTTTCGTCGACATGCGTTGGAAGACATTATTGGTGCTCTCACTCCTTTGGCTGGATCTTATACCACATGTAAAAGTGTCGCGACCAAAAGCTGAACTCCATTTGTGTCTAATGTCATATAATCTCCGAAGCCAAGTGTTATTCGCAGTATCCCACTCCTTTTCCATTTCCCTCCAAGTAGATTCAAATTCTTCCTCCGATGTACATCCATACATAAGCACTAAGAAATATTTATCCTTAAAACCCGGGTTATGGTAAAGATGTGGGATGTTTTGGTTGGCATTTTTCCCTATGTGCCAAGTACATAAACGGTGTTGTGTATTCGGAAACACCGTTCTAATAGCTTTTGCCATGGCTTGGTCTTGATCAGTGAACATGGTTTTTGGAGCCTTATTTCCCATAGACTTCAAAAAAGCCTCAAACAGCCAAATAAATGATTCTGCAGTCTCATCCAACAAAAATGCACAACCAAACAAAACATTCTTCCAATGGTGATTAATGCCGACAAATGGTGCACATATCATATTATATTTGTTGGTACGATATGTGGTATCAAACACTAGCACATCACCAAAACAGTCGTAATCAAATTTCGACATACTATCTCTCCAAAATAAATTTGTCATTCTACCATCTTGATCTACCTGTACAGCATATGAAAACATTGGATTTTCCATTTGCATCAAATGAAAATGATTTAGAACACTTTGACAATCTCCCCCACTAATACCATTGGCTCTTTTCGTCTGCAAATAATTTTGACAATCACGGAGGTTGAAACCCAAATTTTTGCTTCCTCCTGCTTCATTTGCTAGAAATTTATATGCTGTTGTTCCCCCAATGCCGGCTTTAATCATATCAACTAATACACCCTTACAAGTTTCAGACATGATTCTTCCACATCGAATCAAATGCTTTTGATCATCCGGAATAAATGCATGATTATGCTCAGAAATATACTCAATGACTTCATAAACACCATTGTCAACCTTAAATTTGATACGAGCAAGACAACCACATCTAACTTCATACCTCTCATATTTCTTTTCTTTATCAGAAGAGCTAAGAGAATGCCCCTCACAATTGCACACAAAAGTCCGTCGAGTTAATTCTCCTTTGCTATTTTTAAACACATGACCCTTCCTCACCCCAAATCCTTTGCCGATTGCATAGGCCACATACTTATGGTATGCTTCGAGTTCATTTGAAAACACCATTCCTATAGCAAACTCAAAATCTTTTTCTATATCACGCATTACATGTGCAAGATGGGAAATTTCATGCTGCAATCGAAAGAATAAAAAGTTATCAACATAGTGCTTTTACATGCAAAATAACATTTCATCCGTTACTTAAGAAAGAAAAAGATATTTCACATAGTGCGCATGACAAAATTACCTCTGATTCAGCCATCTGAGAGATTTGCACCCAAATTGGGATTAAAATGACACCAAATCAGTCCCAACAAGCAAGCTTCAAACATAATTACAGCAAATTTAAGTTTAGTAATGACACTACTTAATGAGAAATAGATATACATCAATTATTACGAATGTCCATACTCATGTATATGCTCGCAAAACTATAATGTGGAGTTCATTATCAGAAAAGATATCCAAAACAGACAAAATTCAGTACCTTTCGAGGCGGACTGTGTCAGCTTTGATGGAGTTCAGCAAGTCTTCGTGTCAATTTCACTCTATAAACTAGAGAATAAGCATACAGTTAACAATAGACATTAGCCAGGCATCAAGCATCAGCAATGTACGCACTAAAAATTTAACCACAATGTAGTTCACATGAAACTCGATTTCAATCTCAACCTAGTTTTAGCACCTCATGGCAGCATCACAGCACCGAAATACTGATATGATGAACTATACAGAGGAGCTTAAATGGAGATTGGAGTGCTCTTCTTCCTAGTTTTTTTCACTTTGAAAGTTTTGTCTCAAGGTACTTTAGCTTTCATTAATGGTTGACTTTCAACATATTTGTGTCCATTGTGGGCTAATCTCGCCTTCTTTTTTGATGCTCTTCATCTCTTTAGATCTAGATTAGATTACCAAAATCATTTGTTAAGAAAAAGATACACACGAAAATGCAGTAACCATTCAAAAGTAATAGGACTTCCACCGAATTATATGAAGTTAGACATAAAGTTACATCTGAGTACAGCAAGTCCGTTGCAAATGATAAGACATAAAGTTACGTTTGAGCTCCTTGAGAGTGCACTACTAGAATAGAGCCAAAGTCACAAGAGGAAAGTTTCCTCGGCAGATACAAATTCCTTGGAGAGCTAATTATATAGGAAAAAGCTCTAGTAAGAAAAGAAACAGAAGGATATTCGTTTTAAAAATTAATTCCATGGACTTGTAGAGAATGCCATTTGATAAGCTTTGTAATTCATGCAAGTGCATGAAGTTTGCGAGAATACAATTATTCAAATATCATTATTAAAAAGGTCTACAAATCTAATACACAAGTATTCAAGAGCATGCTTTTCTTACCACAGGGTGAAAAATTCCATTTATAAAGCCGAGGACCATTGTCATAACAAGGAATAAGACATTGAGGCCATAGTCCTCACCAGAAGGATTAAACCATATGAACAAAATCCCAAAGCGAGTGTAGGCTGCAATATAGCACCCAACTGATATCACCAGCAAAGCAACATACCTAAACAAGTCCAATGAGCCATCAGAACTCAAATATCACAAAAGCCTAACATACAGAGAAGGAAGAATGATAGAATAGAATTTTAAAGACTCCTACTAACCATTTCTGTTCATCTTTTGCAACCCATGCATCATGCCACGAATGAGTGAAGTCTAGCAGGATAATTACTTGGACCAACAGAAACAGTCTTGCTTCAAATTTTGATATAGTTTCTGTAGATCCAAGGCATATTCTTGGGTCAATTACAAATTGTGGCAATGTCAATCAATGATAATTCAGTAAGCAAAGTCAAGATTCCAAATTACGCAACCCTTTCCTCCTTCCCTCCAACCCTTACACTAGCCACTTGTGACCAAACTTATCCAACTGGTGAGAAAATTACACAAAGGGAAAAAAGAAAAAGAGAGTAAATTTTAATATAGATATTAAGTAGACAAAATACATCACTAGCAAAGCGGGGTTCTCCTTGCTTAGCTGAAAATTTGATTCTAGAGACCCTTTTTAGATGGTTGGAATTATATTAAGTAGACCCTTCCTCGAAAGACGATTTAGTGGAACTTACACAGGATTAGAAAGTCCAGGATTCTCCTAATCAGGACAAACAAGATTCCCAGTGTTTGGAATCGCTAAGGTATTGGGGTCAAGATCTGCGGCCTCTTCTAATTGACTGCACTGAGAAAAGCTGCTATTTGGAGGTCCTGCTGGAATCCCTGCCCACATTCGCAGCTAGTGACCAAAAAATTGACAACGAGTAAATAGAGAAAAGCAATATCCAGCCACTTTCTCAAAGTAGGTCAACCCCTCAAGAGAAACATGAAAATGCTGCTTACAGTTCTATGATGTGAATCGTGCCCATCCGAAACCACGTCACATGCACAATAATTAACTATTCCACAATTAACAGACCATTTGATGCTCCTTTCTGGCATCTGTCTAAAAACCATTTCTGACATGTGACGTATATTTTGTACATTAGTTTCTCTTATTATTCCTAAACAGTTCAACAAGACGAAGAAGGGAGCAGAGTCAATGACAAGAAAGGAGGTATTTATAAACATACGCCATACTAGCTGCGAAATGATGTCAATTTTTAGGTCAATTTTTAGAATCTCAAAAATTTTTATAGACAAACAAAGCCTAAATGATGTTAAATTTTTTCAATTTTTATAGTACATTAATAACTAAAAAAATTATTGACCAAATTTAGCCACCATTGAGAAAGATTTCTAGATCCATCCCTGCCAACAATTTACAAAATAGAACACCAATTTGCTACTCAACTAATTATACCATTACAATTTTGTCATGGCATGTGCAGTAACTTATGATGCTTATTAAAGGAAATTAAATGCCACATTACCAACTATACATGACAGTTTCTTTGTTAATGTACATTCCAACACAAAAACATCCCTTTTCTCTTTCTTTCAACTCCTATTACTATCCTAAAGGATAAAACATTCCAAGGATGAATACCAAAGGTAAACCTTATGACAAGCTAATGACATTTGATCACATAGAACGATCCCTTCACTTAATTTGTTTATAATATGCATTTTCAACCTGGGACCAGGTCAGGGCGAAACTAACACGAGCTAAGCACCATCCGATAAACCGGTACATGTATAGCACGTCCTCTAGAGAATTTTAGGTCAAATAGACACATCATTCAAGCACAACAGAGCTATGAGAAGCCCTGGAGTCAAAGAAGGATAAACCGAGACAAGAAACATACCTAGCAGTGAAGGGGAATCCCTAGCTATAGTATTCTGAGAGCTATCAAGCCAGTCTCAAGCTGCACAAAGAACAGCTTCAATTATTGTTTGATAACATGACCAGACAACTCCAAAAGCAGAAGCAATACAAAAAACGAATGGCCATCAAGTTCATCGGCCTTCTTAAACACGAACCTGCACAATAAAAAGGAATAGAGCACAAGCAGCGGAAACTTCCAATTTCGTACCCATTCAGATACATGGAAAGACTCCATGCAAATAGCCTTACATAATCCCAGAACAAATGAATGTAGCAGTACATAAGAATCTCAACGCCAATGCCATAGAAAAAAATGGCATAAATTCAATAAGCACAAAATGGCATAAAATCTCCAGCAAAGATGACAAATCATAGACCATTCACATTCTCAACTTCTTTATTGGGAAGGAAAGTATGAAGAGAAGCCATAAAGAAACTTGCAGATGGAACAAGATGTCCCACTGCCTCTTCTGTGAAGCTATGGATGCCTCCACTATTCTCTGTTCTACAGTGACCATGAAATAAATGCACGGTAGATAACTAAAAAATTCGTGAGCAAGAAAATGAAAGTAAATTAGCAAGATTAAAAATCGAGCTCAGACTAATTTCAGCTTAGACGCCAAGAGGCCATCGATTGTCCTAAGATGAATAAAGGCAAGGTCGAAAATCAACCCAGACGTAACATGTCACTGAAAGACTAGGAAACAAAATGAATCCATACACAAAGTAGGATGACAAATCAACATGAATTCAAGAATTCCACTTTTAAAAGGCAAAAGATGTTCAAAATTTATGATAGCTTCGAATTTGAAAATTACAGAATAAATTGTGTATATACATATATATATATATATATATATATATATATGAATGAAGATTTAGCACTCATAAGCATTCTCTATTTCATTTAAATAATCATCTCGACAGATATATGGATCAGTCGCCATATCTTCCTACTATGCAGAATGGCCTGGTGTGTATTGCTCAATTAATAAGGAGAAATGGAAGATCTCAAACTCTCTTAAGGGGTTAACTGAACTCTCTTCTCAGAATAGCTAACCAGCCCCAATATAAATCACATAGTTAAAGAAACGAAAGGTATTATCTTAACTCCCCGATATTCTAATGAACATCATGAGAAATAACAGGATATGAAATATGGCTCCCTTTCTTTTTTACTTCTGGCAGGAAGACAACTCAAAACTTTCAGAGAGTACTAATGAAAGAATCAGCAAGTTCTCGGCAAGAAAGTTAATTTGTTTATAAAGAAGAGATATTTCGGATAGCAATTCAAAAGTGCAGGATAAAGAAATCTCAGTTTAGATTGCCAAAAATTACTCATCTTTTTAACGTCTAGTCTACTTTAGATACTCTAAACCCCCTACTGCTCAATAATATAGCTTCAATTACTTAAAAAGCTCTTAAAAGACCAAACACATCCATGCATGTGTCTGTCTATTAGCAAAGAGTTTTTTTTGGGAGGGGGGTGCAGGGATAGGTAGATAAGTTTTGCGGCGCTTTTATCACTCTATAAATGATTGCGATTAACTTCCTTTAGATGAGATTAATCAAACATTGCTGCAACAAATAATATCCAAAAGCACAACAAAGTTACCCTATCTCAACTAAATTGCTTTACATTCACATCTACATGTTACTAGCTTTTGGTTTATCTCGTATGAAACCAATCGGTACTTTATTACAGATCTTACTATCTTCAGCCAGAAAAACACCACAGCTTTTCATATCAGAATTTAGAAGCCACAACAGAAGTCCCAATTATATGCTAAGCCAGACAGAATGCAAATACAAAAGTCAGGACAAGGAGTTGTTGCAGATTAATCATACAAAAGAAATTCAGAACTTCAAGCAGACAACAACAGCTGGTGACCCAGTTAAACAAAGCTTCACAGAAGAATGAGAAAACATGGGCATGGTTCGAGGGTGCTAAAAAGCTGGCACACTTGGACTTCTTGCTACTTCTCAGATTAAAGCAAACACAGAAAGAAACCAAACGATTAACATCAAAATCCTACCGACTTTTTCCCTGTTACTTAAGCTTTCCAGGCAAACAGATAACATCACAATCATCTTACATGTGTACCTGTCCTACCTCTGCCTAAAAGTTCCTCCTTTGTTTACAGAGCCATTCTTCATATACACAATAAGTAAGAAAATTTTCAGTCACTCTAACTCATTATATTCCACTGTCCCAAAGGAGAGAGATTCTAGGCATGCCGAAAGCATTTAAACAACCATCTAAAAACTTATCCAAATTTGATTTGCTCATCCAAAAATAATTTTAATGACAATGGGACAGTGATGGATGGACTAGATCAAACTTCGGTAAGCAGAGGACTCGCTATTGCAAAATTTTTTTTACTTGGATCATGTCCAAAATAACTTCCAGCCCACCAAACTCACGCACAGCACCAGCTATTGCAAGCTCATCCGAGAGAACCTTGTGCGACTCCACTTACATTCACTAACTAATATTGATATAAAGAGAAATTAAGCTTGTGCAAAACAGCGAACAGAGAAATAGAAGGCGTTTGAAGTACCGGCAAGAGAGAGAACGCCAGAGGAGGTTGTGGTTGGCCAGCCAGCCGTAGAGGACTTGGACGATGGACTTCCGCCGGGCGTACTTCTCGTCGACCGCGTGTTGCTGCCGCGACCCTTCTCCCTGGCCACCGCCGACGACGACGACGAAGACTTGGCCACCGCCGCCGGCTACAGCTGCTGGTGGTGGAGCTCCTCCTTTGGCTACGGCTTCGCCTTCCACCGTCGCTTCTTTAGGGCCTGCGGATGCAGAGGCTAGGGCTAGGGCATGGCCGACGCGGAGGCGTCGGCAAGGGTTGGGCGAAGGCGTCGGCAAGGGTTGGGGGCAGAGGCGTCGGCGGAGGCGTCGACGTGGGCGTCGGAGGCGATGTCGGAGGGAGCGCGAGTTCTCAGAGTGCAAAGGCGTGGGCGTTGGAGGCGGCACGTCTGGGAGAAGAGAGAAGTTGGGAGCGCGAGCGCGTAGAGGAGCGTCGGCTGTCGTCGTCGGCGGAGGCGCCGGCGTCGTCGGCGGAGGCGGAGGCGGAGGCGCCGGCGTCGGAAGAATCGGAGGGAGCGCCAAGTTCTGAGCCGGGAGGAGAGAAAGGGGTTGTGGCGCGCGAGTGTGAGAGGAGAGAGGAGAGAGGCACTATATTTTCAAAATGTTGGAGGTCTGACCGGGTGGGGTCCAGCGATACGTGTCGCACAATAAGAACTCGTTTTTTGCTATATTTTCAAAATGTTGGAGGTCTGACCGAGTGGGGCCCAGAGACACGTGTCGCGCGCTGGGATACTCGTTTTTTGCCACGGTGGAATACGAGTCCCACCTAATATTTTCTCTTTCCTCTTGCCTTCCTCCCCCATTCCTTAGCTTTTGCTTCCTCCTATATATCAACGACCTCGTCAGCTCTCCGACACCAAAACGAAGTCCAAATCAGAATCCCACCCTCTTCAGGCGACGAAGGAAAACCGAGTGCCCCCACGCCCGCCCTCCTTTCTGGGTTCCCCCCTTTGCCCAATCATCTCGACTTGCGTACCGTCACCTCCCCCCACCCCACCACCATCGCATTTCGGCCAAAGAAAGTCTCGTCTTTCGCTGTTCTCCGCCCGCTCTTCTTTTTGGGTTTTTTTTCTAGGGCTCTTGGGAGGAGGGTTCGTGGGTTTTCTCCTTTTTGGGTTTCTGATTCCGGGTCGATTGTGTTGGTCGTGCGATTCGAATCTGCGCTTGTGGGCGTGTGTGCTGGTTGTTGTTTGTTTTGCGTGCTGCGAGTCCCTTGCGGCTGTTGGTTGCGGAGGTTCTTTTGGGAGGAGTGATCATGATCGATAACAGTAACTGGAGGCCGACGCCGCCCGGCGGCGTGGGGGGCGGGGGCGCCGATGCCGCGCTCGACGGGGGCGATTGGAGGTCTCAATTGCCGCCCGAATCGCGGGAGAGGATCGTCAACAAGATGTGAGTGCCTCCTTCCATTCGCTTGGGTTTTCGATATTTTATTGGTTTCGCAGGGTGGCGTTTGGAGTTTGTGAGGGATCGTTGCTTAGGAGTGATTTCCAAGGGTTTAGTATGTTAATGGTTTTGCAATATGGTCGGGGTGCAACGCGAATTCTGAGGAATCTTTGGCTGTGTATTTTTTTGTCCTTGGATTGTTTCGTTTTAGTGAGTCTCAATGTGGGATTTAGCAGGTATGTAGGCTGGTAACTCTTGCTACTGTGCTTAGGTCCCATCGTAATTTGGATGTAATTCTTTATTTAGTGTAGAGGTAAGGCCATGTGGCTATTTGGCAGGAAATCAGTTATGCTGGTAACAAAATATTTGCGTACCCGGAACCTGAGGATTTTTAAGCGTCTCCTTGCTTGTAGGTCGTATTATTTTCTATTACTCTCGACTTTATTCGTCCGTAAAGCTGTTACCGGAAGAGGTACGTGGGCAATTAGTAGCTCACGAGGGGTTGGGGTCAAAGTCGTTTGTTCTTGTATGTAAAGCATTGCTTGGGAAATGGTTTTGTTGATTTAACGGAGAGAAAACTAGACCTGGAGGGGGGGTGCTTGGGTTCGAAGATACAGAGTGGATGACTAAATCTAGTTGAGGAGCACATGGAATCGGGCTTTGGAAGCACATTAGGCAAGGATGGGATGCTTTTGAAAACAGACTTTCTATTAAAGTGGGGAATGGTAGGAATACTATGTTGTGGGATGACATATGCTGTGGAGACACTGCTTTTAAACACTTATTCGCGGATGTGTATGCTCTAGCAATAAACAAGAGACCTAGGGTGGCTGCTTGTTGGAAGACTAACAATGGAGAAATGATGTGTCAGAATAATATCTTACGTAGTGCTCAAGATTAGGAGCGGGTAGCTTTCTTGAATTTTTTTGAGTTGTCGTACTGAGCATGTTAGATGTGAGGACGATAGGCTGCAGTGGAATTGCTGTAACTCTGGAACTTTTTCTGTCAAATCCTATTATTCCGATCTCCTTTATACTCAGATGCCATTACAGCAGAGCACACTTTTCCCATGGACATCTATTTGGAAAGTCAACGTCCCATTGAAGGTTTCATTTTTTGCTTCAGAAGCTGCTTGGGGATGTTTTCTTACTTTGGATGATGATCAGAAGAGAGGAAAATACCGGCTTAATAAGTGTTTTTTTTTGTGCAAGACTGAAGAAGAGAGCATTAATCACTCACTTTTACATTGTACCTGGGCCAGAAAGATTTGGGCTGCGGTTTTTGCAATATTAGGAGTGAACAGTGCGACATGAACTTTGGGCATCTTTTTCAAAAAACCAAAAAACGTTATCACTGAACCCATGGTTATGGACCCGAATCCATTAGTATGGAACATTTTCTTTTCCAAGTGAAATCCCCTAGTATATGAAAGGGTGAAAAAGTGCTTTCGTTGTTGTGGAATAAGGAGCCTTCGTATCTTAATGCATGTATTTAATTTATTCGGAGCCATTAGAGCGGGAGCCATACCACAAGATCTCTTCATTAGTTGGGGGAAGAATCTGCCCGAATCGGATTTTTTGAGGAACATATCGAGAGATAATTGGATTTGGTTAGACAATGTGTGGTTGGTAAACAAGGATCGGTTTTTTAGCAAGGTACGGAATGTATCATCAAATATTCAATATGATTCTACAAGATCTAGTTTCGTTCAAGTAATGGATTCTAGCCAATTGAAAGGATCTTTTGATCAATCCAAAGATCATTTTGATTCCATTAGTAATGAGGATTCGGAATATCACACATTAATCAATCAAAGAGAGATTCAACAACTAAAAGAAAGATCGATTCTTTGGGATCCTTCCTTTCTTCAAACGGAACGAACAGAGCTAGAATCAGTCAAAACCAAAATAATGGATCCGAGCACATGGAGCCATCTCCTATTGGCAAGAAAACAGATGGCAGACTAACTGATATTTCGATCAGTTAGTGAAAGAGCCCAATGCACAAAAAAAAGGCATGTTGGGTCTTTGAAACAGTTCGAATGACTTTCAGTTTATGTGTTGCAAAGAAACAGATTACTAAGATGATTTTCCTCCTTTTTTTTTTGGCTCATTTGGAGAGACAGGAACAAAAGTGCATTTTAAGGAGTTGAATCCTTGTGGGATTCTGTTAGGGATAAATTGGTTGTACCCTCTTCACTTTTGGTAGCAGGAAAGTCCAATTTCATACATCCAGTTTGTTGGAATTGTTAAAAACAGTCTTTTGTCCATAATTTTGTTTATGGGCTGCTTCTACCTAGAGCCGCTCTGTTGGGGGTGGTACCCCTTTGGTACCTTCTTAATGAAATCTTACTTATCGTAGAGGAAAAAATATTACTGGTGAGAAAAATTTTGGCTCAAGTGCAAATCTCTTTTTATATGCAGAATGGAGACTTTAAAGAGACACCTTCCCGTTTCTGGTCCAGAGGGTTTGCAAGAACTCAAGAAAATTGCCGTGAGGTTTGAGGAAAAAATTTACACTGCTGCAACAAGCCAGGTATTATATGATGTCCATGCCTGTTGTGATTATTTTATATCAAGTTTCTAATTGAATAGAGGATGCATAAGCAAAGTGGATAGGCGTGTGCTTAAAATTTAGAGAAGTGTTCTTTTATTCGCATAATCTGTTGAGAATTTTTATCATTCATGCGTCTATATAGTAACTGGAACTGTTCAAATATGTACATTTAGCTTTGCACCAGTGAAATCAAGTTTGCTCAGTGCTGTGATATTGCGCTAAGATTTTATATCTGCTTCATTTTCTTTCTAACTTGATTCAGTTATGAAATGATTTAGTGATTTCTGCTTCCTTTCCCTTTTAGTCCGATTATTTAAGGAAGATATCTTTGAAGATGTTGACAATGGAGACAAAGTCTCAGAGTACCATACCTAACGCTTTGCCATCTAACTCTGCTGGGAATAGCACTAAGGACTCAGGTACGACTTAAGTTCCTGTTATTTGATATTGACTTAGGAGTTAGAATTTCTGTTTGGTTATCCCCTGATATAGTATATTTTCATTTTTGTATTTGTACTATTTTTTCTTATACATTGCTTTTGGGGGACATTGCAACAGGAGTATTAAACCTTGTTATGATAGAGGCACTTGAATCCTAAAACTTTTATTTTGTGCACTTAAGTCCTAAGACTTGTGACAGTCATGTACTTTAGCTCTTCCGTTGGCTCTATTGGCCCCATTAGGTTTTAGTGGATAGGAAATCTAGGTGGCTTTTTTTTTTTTAAATATTAACAGCCACTTAAGATTAAAAAACAATAAAAAAAAGCCACATGGCATCTTCCTTCCGACTTAAAATTGATGGAGTTAATGGAATGACTCAAGTGCATAGACATCGTAAGTTTTATGCTTAAATGCACAAAATGTAAGTTTAGGACTTAATTGAGGACTTGCCTAGTAGTTGTCTTGTTACAGGGCTGTACGTGGTGCACATTTATAGACACACCACAAGCCATGCTGCTCACAGATTTTCGTCATAGTAATTGAAGTTAATTTCTTTTTGGAAAAATGACACAAATCGTCTTTAAACTTTGGCCCAATGTGCAATGTGGTTTCTGAATTTTTATTTTGTTCAATGTGGTTTCTGAACTTTAGTCTAATGTGCAATGTGGTCCATGAACTTTTGTTACATGTTCAATTTAGTTTTTGAACTATATGAAAATGTTCAATGTAGTCCCTGATCTTGAGTTAATGGAAGGACAAAATTAAACATTTTCATATAGTTCAGGGATTACATTGAACATGTATCGAAAGTCCAAAGATTACATTGAACATTAGGTTAAATTTCGGGGACTACATTGAACAAATTAAAAATTCAGGGACCACATTGCACATGGGGTCATATTTCAGGGACCACTTGTGTCATTATTCCTTTTTTTTGTTTTTCCAATCTTGCTCATTTTTAACCTCAAATGCATATCTATACCATGGTTAGTAGCTCGTTTGAATATCTCGTTTACATTTGTAATATGTTGATTAAATAACTAAAAGATCTCGGTGTTTTTTCATCAATAGAATTAGATTTGCATTTGTGAAGAGCAAGTTTTTGAAGAGTGGCAGCTATGCTTAAGTTTTACTAGAGAGGGCCAAATGCTTGCATCTTTTGTAGATTTCAAGATCAATCAAGTACATGAACTTCACAAAGATTTTTATTTAGTACTTGTTGAAAAGAAAATAAGTGGTCATTGTTTGTTTGTGTTTGCACGTCCATTATCCATCCAGTATCATCTGCTCAGAAAGTTTCAAGTTGGAATACATAGTGCTCTAAAGGTTGTACTTGTGGTGCATCTATACCTCATTCCTTGTCTCTTTGTTCTATTTGCAGTTAATGCTGCTATGCATGAATTGGTTGGTTTCTTGATTGACTAACATAACTTGTATATATTGTATGTCAACTCAAGTTATGCAGTCGCAAATTCAAAGTCAAAGCCAACCAATGCCTAATTCTTTACCTGTGAATCAGCCTCAAGCACGTCAACAGTCGTTGGTTCAGAATATTCAGAATAATGTTGCATCTGGAGTTCAGGCTTCTGCCAGTCTATCGTCTACATTGCCATCTGTCTCTGGCTTGAACCAATCTCCCCTCCCGAATATTATTGGGCAAAACAACAACATGCAAAATATGCCTAGTGTTTCTCAGAACTCGCTCGGGAACTCAATGGGCCAAGGTCTCAATAGCAACGTGTTTGTAAATTCACAGAGGCAAATTCAAGCCAGGCAACAGATGGTTTCCCAACAGCAGCAACAACAGTCTCAGAATCCACAGCAGTATCTTTACCAGCAGCAATACAATCAGCAACTTATGAAGCAGAAGCTTCAGCCAGGAAATATCCCGCACTCGCTAGTGTCATCTCAATTCCAACAACAGCAGCAGCAACAGCAGCAACAAAATATGCTACAACCAACTCAGCTGCAGGCTTCTCAGCAGTCTGTCCTTCAAACATCTTCTGTCATGCAGCCGCCATCAATGCAACAAGCTCCTCTAACTGGTCTCCAACAAAATCAACAGTCTTCAGTTCCACAGTCAACACAGTCCATGCTTCAGCAACATCAAGGTCTGAGGCAACAGCAGCCTCAGCAGGCTGTTCATCAACAGCAAGCATCTTTGTCACAGCAGCCAATGTTGACTTCACAGCAGCAACAGCAGCATCAGCTTTCAAGTCAACCGATGATGCAGCAGAACCAGTTGGCCGGTCAACAAAATAACATGGGAGATATGCAGCAGCAGCAGCAGCAGCAGAGATTGATTAACCAGCAGAATAATCTGCAAAACCTCCAGCAGCAGCAGCAGCAGCAGTTGATGCCGCAACAAAACAACCTAACAAATATTCATCCTCAGCAAATGGCACCTCAAACTAATGTTTCTGGGATGAATCAGCAGCAACAATTGGTTGGGTCTCAATCTGGTAACTCTAGCATGCAGGTTGGTCAGCACCCAGCCCATGTGCTTCAACAGTCCAAAGTTCCTGTACAGCAACAAATACAAGGTGGCACATCAAATTTGCTAGCCTCTCAAGGACAACTATCACAAGCACATCCAATGCAGCAACAGTTGATGTCACAGATTCAACAGCAGCCTGCACAATTGCAGCAGCAAGTAGGCCTGCAACAACAGGCTAATTTATTGCAGAGAGATATGCATCAGAGACTTCCAGCATCGGGATCATTGGTTCAACAGCAGAATGTGATTGATCAGCAAAAGCAATTGTACCCATCACAAAGACCTCTTTCAGAGACATCGACAAGTAAGTCTCTCTGGTAACTGTCCTAGTTTTGTTTCTTTCTTGCTATGTTCCCTGGCAAACAAAATATTCTTAGATCTTAAATTATCGATAAAGAGTTTTTCTTCTGCTTTTGTAGTGTCTATTGATGGCTCTGCCCAGACGGGGCATTCGGCCGGGGGTGACTGGCAAGAGGAGGCTTACCAAAAGGTTTTGTGCCACAGTTTTGTTTTATTCATTGAATTTTATGGAATGCATGTATTATGCGTGATACTTCTCATATTTTTCTACGGGTTTGAATAGTTTGTTGGTGACTAATCTTTGTTGCTGGACATTAGTTATATGGTTTAGTAGGATACAAAAGTACAAAAGTACAAAAGCACAGATGAGAGTATTAGTAGTTTTGTAAGGTCAAGCCAGGGAAAGGAATTCATTTGCATGAGATATTGGTTTGGAAATTGACTTGATAACAAATACAGCTGTGAGACAGAAATGGGTAGTTGGCAATGAACTGTTGATAGTGTAATCTTATGTCCGAAGTGTCAGAATGTTGGGAAGTTGCATAATAAACTATAATTTGGGGATAGTAGTATAGCCTTGTGCAGGAACCGGTATGACAATAACAACTGCTGATCAAGCGCCAATTCCATTGCTAGAAGTTGTAGAACATCATACATTATTGTGATGGGACTTTTTCTTGGAGAAATTTGAAAGCCTTTGAGTGGAATTTGGTTAGCCAATTCTTTACACGGTGTAGTCTAGACAGGTGCTTATGGTTTCTAAACCTACATATCCCTTCACTAAAGGTGAATTTCTAATTATGTAGTGACTTCAGGCCAGTCGCATTAACATGTATCTAACAATTCTTGTTACAAAAAGCTGCAATGTCTAGCCAAGCTTATATTTGGTGAGGATCAGGTATCGATGATGATGCTATTAATCTGTGAGTTAAGCATGAGAAGCTGCCAAAGAGTGCTTTCTGATGAGCTTTTCCGTTTTTTGTATGACATTATGAAGAGGGAAAAGGAGTAGTTTTGTAGGAATCCCTTCACTAAAGGTGAATTTCTAATTATGAAGTGACTCCAGGCCAGTCTCATTAACATTTATCTAACAATTCTTGTTATGAAAAACTTCAATGTCCAGCCAAGCTTATATTTTGTGATCAGGTATCAATAATGATGCTATTAATCTGTAAGTTAAGCATGAGAAACTGCCAAAGAGTGCTTTTTGATGAGATTTTCCGTTTTTTGCATGGCATTATGGAGAGGGAAAAGGAGTAGTTTTTTGCAATGGAAAGAGAAGTCATTTGACTACTGAATCGTGTTTACTTAAGAATTTTTCCGTGTAGTGTTTAAGATTGCTGTTTTTTCTTTATCAAGGAGCAGTAAAAGATAAAATCATTGATATGTCTTAATGCAGAAAAGAAATTACCATAATTTTGTCTCTGTCAGTTAATTTCCTTTTCCAGTTTTACTTGTTTTTTTAATGTTATCCAGGTGGCGGTTAGCGTTCTGATGAAACAGTAGCTTATACAAATTGCTAATCTTTGTTTATTCTTCGTACTTGGCTTGTTGTATAAACAACACTGATGCGGTTTAGTCTTATATAGGAGTTGAGCTTTATTTAGATATCCATTGTGAGTACTAACATGCAGCTATCTGTTTCTAGTAATCTGAAAATGCTGAAGTCATTTTGTCCTCTCCTTCATTCTTCTTCCTGTTCTTTATTTTGTGTTCCTTTGCTCTTGGAAGACGATTATTGTTGAAAATTTATAGATCATATGATAATTAGCCATGGGGAAATACCATCAGTGGAACTTCCTTTCAGTTGTTTGCTGGTAATGTGAGTGTCGGTAGTTCTTTTTCTGAATAAGTATTGAAAGGTATATGTTATTTGATTTGTAGAAGAGAACGACCCAGGAGGAGTTTGGATTGATCAATGCAGTACTTATTTTTATTGCAGATGAAATCCATGAGGGAAGCATATTTACCTGAATTGAATGACATGTACCAGAAAATCTCTATGAAGTTACAGCAGGTGTGTAAAGAAAGTCTGTCATTGAGAACAGTCCGATTAAGCGTTGTTGAGAAAGTATTGCTTAATTTCAATTCTGTCCTAATGATGTTACATGGAGTAAACATTTCTTAAGAAAGGCAGCATATATAATTGATCTATAAATCTTTGATTGATGTATCATCCTGTTCAATCTCTTTCTTATTACTTGTTATTCTTATACATTGCCAGCACGAGTCTCTTTCACAACAGCCAAAGTCAGAGCAGTTTGAAAAATTGAAAGCTTTTAAAGGGATGTTGGAGCGCGTAATTACTGTTTTGCAAGTTAACAAAGCTGATATAGGGCCTACTTTCAAGGAGAAGCTGGTTCATTATGAGAAACAGATAATAAACTTTATAAACACAAGCAGGCCCAGGAAAGTAGCTATGCAGCAAGGGCAACTCCCCCCTCCTCATATGCAAGTGCAGCAGCAGCAGCAGCAATCGCAACCTCAAATTACTCAAGTGCAGTCACATGAAAATCAAATGAACCCTCAGTTACAATCAATGAATTTACAAGGTTCTGTAGCATCAATGCAGCAGAACAATATGGGAAATTTGCATCATAATTCTATGTCTTCTTTGTCTGGGGTTTCAAATGCACAGCAAACCATGATTAATTCACTACAACCAAATTCCATGGACTCTGGACAAGGTAATGCCTTGAGTACAATGCAGCAGGTTGCTTTGGGATCTATGCAGCAGAATCCTGTTAGTGCTTCACAACAGGTGAACATGAGCACCATGCAGCAACAGGGTGGGGTAAACATGTTACAATCAAATGTTAACACCCATCAGTCTAATTCCAATATGCTTCAACATCAGCATCTCAAACAGCAACAGGAACAACAGATTCTACAGACACAGCAGCTTAAGCAACACTATCAGCAACGTCAAATGCAGCAACAATTCAAACAACAGCTTATGCAGCAGCAGCAGCAGCAACAACAGCAACATCAGCAGCAGCTACAGCAGGCTAAGCAGCAGCTTCCTTCGCAACTGCAGACTCATCCAATACCACAACTTCATCAGATGAATGATGGAAGTGATATAAAAATAAGACCAGGTATGGGGGTGAAGCAAGGAGTCTTTCAGCAACATCACTCAGCGACACAGCGCTCCTCTTTTCCGCATCAACAAATGAAACCAGGAGCTTCATTTCCTACCTCTTCCCCTCAGCTTCTCCAGGCTGCATCCCCTCAAATTCCACAGAACTCATCTCCACAGATTGATCAGCAGAATCTGCTATCTTCTCTGACTAAAGCTGGAACTCCTTTGCAATCTGCAAATTCACCTTTTGTTGTTCCATCTCCAGCTACTACTCCCTTGGCTCCATCGCCGATGCCAGGGGAGTCTGAGAAGCCTATATCTGGCATTTCCTCCCTTTCTAATGCTGGAAACATCGGAAATCAGCAACCAAGTTCTGCCCCAGCACCAGCCCCTTCCCTTGCCATTGGCACTCCTGGTATATCAGCCTCACCCCTGCTCGCAGAGTTCGGTCCAGATGGTGTTCATGGCAATGCATCTGCTGTTGTCTCTGGCAAGTCAACCGTGACTGAGCAGCCTATTGAACGATTAATTAAAGCGGTTAGTCAAGCAAGAGCATCACTCCTACCCTCGCTATCAATTCATGTTGTTTATTACCTCTGTATGCATAAGATTTAAAACGATCAGGTGTGGTAACGCTGTTGTTATTCATCTTAGGTTAAATCAATGTCGCCCCAAGCATTGAATGCTGCGGTCAATGACATTGGTTCAGTTGTTAGCATGGTTGATAGGATAGCAGGATCAGCTCCTGGAAATGGATCTAGGGCTGCTGTTGGTGAGGATCTAGTTGCTATGACTAAATGTCGCTTGCAAGCCAGAAATTTCATGACACAAGATGGGGCATCTGGAAATAGGAAAATGAGGCGTTACACAAGTGCAATGCCTTTGAATGTTGTTTCATCAGCTGGCAGTGTAAACGATAGTTTTAAGCAGTTCACAGGTGCAGAGTCTTCTGATTTGGAGTCAACTGCAACATCCAGTATCAAGAGGCCAAGGATTGAGGTATCCATCTCTCTCTCTCTCTCTCTCTCTCTCTCTCTCTTTCTCTCTCTCTCTCTCTTCATTGGACCTGTTATCTGCGCTTTTGTACTTGAGCACTGAAAGTTCTTGTGAGAATGAAATACCCATCCTGCTTCCATGCTTGATTTGGTTACTTGAATGGTCGATCTTTATGTGGGTCTGTAGATGCCTTTAACTCATATGCACAGTATTTGTTTGGTCACGTGAATTGTTGTAAGACAAGACTATTTTACAAGAACTAGATCTGGACAGCAATACAAGGGTATGAGTATTATTTCTTGATGGCCAAAGTGTCTAGTTAGAGCATAAGATTGGACTAAAGAGTAATCACCAAATAGTTGTTGCCCAGGAAATTGGAAGTGCAAGTGAATGGTCATTGTGGAGTCTTAAGCAAAGATAAATATATCTGGCAGTATCCTAAATGTCTTTTGTTTTAGAGTAGTTGCTTTTAATTGTTGACATTCAGAATTTGGAATTGTATCATGCTTTTTAACTGAAACGTGGTAGTTATATTCAAATAACTTCATTTAGAAAGAGAAGAACATGATGGATGAATAAGTTGTCTTTTCAAGTGAAAGAAATTATCTTTAGGTACATATGAGCATATAGTTAGATACAATATATACTATAATCGTGCTTCCAGTTGGGGGTTCTCTAGGCTGCCTTAGCATTTTACTGAAGAAACCCAAATGCCTCGTGTTTGTGCAATTGGATCATGAACAAAATAAGCAAAGGTACACGAGATATACTAATTTATATTGTTTTGACTTCAAGAGTTATGCACAAACACGAGTCATCTTGGGTAAAATCTTGAGAATGATCTGACATTTAGAGTGATTTTTTGTGCCTTTCCTACATTGCATGACCCATGATATTCATTCACCCTTCTCCTTGTCCATTGAGTCAGCTTTTGGTTTTACTTCTCAAATTCAGTTGTCAAAATTGATCGTTTTCAGGCAAACCATGTCCTGTTGGAAGAAATAAGAGAAATAAATCAGCGTCTTATAGATACTGTGGTAGATTTTAGTGATGAAGATGTTAATCCAAGTGCGACAATTGCTGTCGCGGAGGGAGGGGAGGGAGTCATTGTTAAGTGCTCTTTCAATGCTGTTGCTCTGAGCCCGAACTTGAAGTCACAGTATGCTTCAGCGCAAATGGTAGGTTTGGTACCCGATGCAGTTTGAGGTTATCATGAGATGCTCATGGTGCTGACCTCTTCTGTGCTTTTTTTGTAACAGTCGCCAATTCAGCCTTTACGGTTGCTTGTACCCACAAATTACCCCAATTGCTCCCCTGTGCTATTGGACAAATTTCCCGTTGAAGTGAGGTAAGCCACTGGGTATTGTCCTTTTCCTTTTGTGCCCTCAGGTAAAATCATTATTAAGTATGGGAGGCATAACATCAAATACTCTCTTAGAGTGACTTACATCTGCTTTGACTTTTCAGTAAAGAATACGAAGATCTTTCCGCAAAGGCGAAGTCAAGGTTCAGCATATCCCTCCGAAGCCTTTCACAACCGATGTCACTTAGGGAGATAGCAAGAACTTGGGATGATTGTGCCCGAGCAGTTATTTTGGAATATGCTCAGCAGAGAGGGGGAGGCAGCTTCAGCTCGAAGTACGGGTCTTGGGAGAACTGTTTGAGCGCCGCATGATTCTTTTTGCCACCTGTGCAAATATTGAGGGAGAGCTGCTTTGGGAGTTCCTTTGCAACATGCATAATATCTTGCTGGTCGAGGTGGTTGTTGACATGAAGCTGTTTTAAGATGAATTCTATAGTAGCTTGGAAGGTTGGAAACAGAGCCTGCATTTCCGAATTTTTTCGGGCCATCGGGATGTTTGTGCTAGATTGTAACATTTGGCGGTCGGGATTCTCTATATTATGCATGTCGTTTAAGCCAAAAGGATGGGTTTGTTGCTGCACGTATGTCTGTGAACACTCACTGCTGTGGTGTAATGTCTGTATTGTACCGTTCTTCCTTTCTCACATATTTATGATGTTAGTTTCAGATCCCTTATGGTTAATATGTAAATTCTCCCTCTGCTGATTGGACTTGGTTCCTGTTTTCAAGAGTACCCACGCCCATCCGTTAGAAGTTTGGTTCATTTCTAGTTTGCGTAGGGAAATCATTCGGTTCCGTCGCATTGGATGCGTGTGGAATGTCATTCTTTGGAGCTAGAAATTGGTTCCGTCAGGTCCCCCACAGTTTCTTTTCATGGTGCAAGAAAAGGTATAACTAGAGTTCAAATGGTACTAGGAACATCTCATTGGAATCTAAAAAAGCACATATACGCACACACGTGCATTCACATTCCCAGAATAGCGTCGCAATCGGAAAATGTAAATCCAAGTTCAAACCTTTTTTGGCCGTGACCCTTAGAACTGAAAGTTGCCGACTTTTTAATGTGGTGCTCCGCAGAAGTTTTGGTAAATTGTAAAGGGCAAATTAATTAATTGGCTTCCAAGGCAAACCATGGAAAGGATTCCAGATAGGTATAATGACACAAATGGTTCTTCAACCTTGGTCCAATATGTAATGTAGTTTTTAAACTTTAAATTTATTTACTATGATCTCTGAACTTTAACCTAAAGTGCAATATCTTCTTTAAAGTTATAATTTGTTCAATGTAGTTTATAAAATATATGAAAATATTCAATATTGTTCTTTCATTAATTCAAGTTCATGAATAACATAAATATTTTCATATAATATAAGGATTAAATTAAATATGTATTAAAAGTCCAGAAATCATATTGAATAATTTAAAAGTTCAAGGACGATATTGCACGTTAGGCTAAAGTTTAAGAATCACGTTGAACAAATTAAAAATTCATTAATCACGGCTAAAGTTTAAGAATTACGTTGAACAAATTAAAAATTCATTGGCCACGTTGCAGCACGTTGAGACAAAATTCATGCACCATTTTCGTCATCCTCCCTTCTAGGTATCAGTCGGAAAATGACTGTCCAGCTCCATTTACAAGTTTTGGTCGGACTTTAGCGGGCTCGAGAAACGCTGTAACGCTTGTCTGAGCCCCACTCAAGCTGCTGTCCTTCCGGCACCGGCGAGCAGTCGGAAAATCATGCCCCTCCGAGGCGACGACTTCGTACTATAAAACTCTCCTTCTGTAACGGACCGACCCAGAAGAGATCTTGGCCAAAACAATGAAACCCCACAACCTCCTCGCTCCCCAAAACCTCAAACACCAATGCCTCGCCGCTCTTCCGTCCACCGTCAACGCGCTCTTCTCCCTCCGTTTCTCTTCGTCCACTCCGCAAGGCGCCGGCGACCAGTCCCAACCCGCGGTCACCCCGCAGATGCTGCTGAGCTCGGTCCAGTCTTCTCAGTGGCATTTCGTCAAACAGGTGTCGGACCGCCTCACCCCTTCCCTAATCTCGGCCACCCTCTCGGCTCTCGAGGGAAGGCCCGAACTTGCGCTCGAGTTCGTGACCCGCGTCGACGCCGGGTGCTTCGACGCGAGGACCTCCTGTCTCGCGCTCGCCATCGTTTCGCGCCTCCCGGATCCGAAGCCCGCGCTGCAGCTCGCGAAGAGGACCATTGCCGGCGTTGGTGCCACCGTGAAAGAGGTCTTTGATGAGCTGGTGAGCTTGCGCGGTCGATCGGACACGAAAAGTAGCATTGTCTTTGATTTCTTGATAAGGGGTTGTTGTGACATGAAGATGGGTCATGCGGCGTTGGAGTGCTTTGACATGATGAAAGAGAAGGGCATCTTGCCCAAGACCGAGACTTGTAATAGCATGTTGAGTTTGTTGTTGAAGTTGGACAGGAGAGAGATTGCTTGGGTTTTGTATGCTGAGATGTTTAAGTTGAGGATAAAATCCAGTGTCCACACTTACAACATAATGATCAATTTGTTGTGCAAGGAGGGAAAGTTGAAGAAGGCAAAGGAGTTTACTGGTTGGATGGAGGGTTTGGGCGTAAAGCCTAACGTTGTCACATACAACACATTAGTACATGGGTATTGCTCGAAAGGGAGGGTTCAAGGTGCTCTAATGATTTTTAATGCGATGAAAGCTAAAGGCATCGAACCGGATTCCTATTCATGCGGACCGATCATTAATGGGATGTGTAAGGAGGGGAGACTTGAGGAGGCATCCAAATTTCTGGGTAAAATGTTGGAAGTTGGGTTAGTCCCCAGTGCTGTGGTGTATAATGCTTTGATTGATGGGTACTGCAGCAAAGGGGACTTAGAGACAGCTTTTAGTTATAGAGATGAGATGGTTAGGAGGGGTATAAGGCCCACTATTTCGACATTCAATTTGCTTATTCATGCTATGTTAATGGAAGGAAATACTCTTGAAGTTGATAACATGATGAGAGAAATGGGTGCAGAAGGGTTGGCTCCTGATGCCTTCACTTACAATATACTAATTAATGGGTATTGCCAGTGTGGCGATGCTAAAAAGGCCTTTTCTCTTCGTGACGAGATGTTGGTTAAAGGGATCCAGCCTACCGGAGTAACTTATACCTCACTTATATATGTTCTGGGTAGACGGAACAGAATGAAGGAAGCAGATGATTTATTTGAGAAGATAATAGGTGAGGGTATTAGTCCAGATGTTGTGATGTTTAATGCAATGATCGATGGACACCGTACTAATGGGAGCATGGAGCGTGCATTTTCACTTTTGGAGAAAATGGATCAATTTAAGATTAATCCCGATGAAGTCACCTACAACACACTAATGCAAGGACTTTGCAAGGAGGGTAAAGTTGAAGAAGCACGTGAGCTTCTAGGTGTGATGAAAAGAAGAGGGATAAAGCCTGATCACATCAGTTACAATACTCTGATAAGTGGATATAGCAGACGTGGCGACATGAATGATGCTTTTAGGACACGGGATGAGATGTTGAGTGTTGGATTCAATCCCACACGTCTCACTTACAATGCCCTTATTCAAGGTTTATGCAAGAATAAGGAAGGAGATCATGCAGAAGAACTCCTCAAGGAAATGGTTAATAAAGGCATCACTCCAGATGATGCCACTTACATCTCACTGATCGAGGGAATAGGGGAAGTTCATAAGTCTGAAGAAACGGTGACTCTCAAGTAATTAGCACAAGAAATTGTCCTATCTGGTGATAGCAGAGAGGTGTTTCGGAAGGAGTCTGGTTGAGAGAACTCTTTTCACCACCAGGTGTTGGGGAAAGGTAATTCAGCACATTCTTTTTCAATCCATTCCTGTGAGTGTAAGCGACAGATCATATAAATATTTGTCAAAAATTATGCACATGGAAGATGGTGTTCCGGAAAGTAGTACTTGTCACTCAGTTGATTCATCTTTATATTATAGTGATTTTTCCAAAATTTTTATAAGTTGTTTTTTTTGTCAGATATAAGTTGTTTGAATAGTTCATACCAAATCATGTGGCTGATCTAATATGTATATACTGTAATATGGTGCTTCTGTTTGTCCTCTGAAATTTTAACTAGGTCCATGGCGCATGGCGCAGAACAAAATGCTTCAATCATTGGCAGAGTAGAGCGGACCATTTTGCAATTTCTGTTTTGTTTTCTGAAATTATCTACTCTGCAAAGGGTTATAAAATTGTCATCTCAAGAATGGACCGCACTGCTTTGCTGCAATTGGTTTATCTTGCGACTAATTTCTGCATCCTGCAAGTTGTGCATGTCATTCACTTTGGTAAGGATATATGCGTGTGGTGAACTGTGTACAAATGAGATGGTATTTTCGCGTACCTTCATCGACTGATTTTAATTATCATTGTTCTATTTAGGGGATTAGGCTCTCGACACTAATGTATTGATGAAGTAATTCTTTAGTTGAGCCCAAATGGATCCTTGTTGCTTTGGCATCCATTTATCTGTTACCGCATTCGATACATTTTTTGCTTGCTGCTTCCCTTGACATATATTCACTACAAATATATTGATTTTTAAATACATTTTTCCTTCTAATTATGTGAACTGATTGGAGGTTGAATTTCTTTGCTACTGGAACTCCTCAAGCAGCGAGGAATGTCATGATGGGGTTTACAAGTCATTTCTGGATGTAATTAAGGCAAAGAGGGTGAGACTTTGCTTGACAAAGGGATCAACAATTCAGGTCGTTCCGTCATTTCGTAGGACACTCACTTCCATTACATGATGTGGATCGCCACTGGAAATTGCAATAGAGCTTTTTCAGATATTCGTAATTCGTGGACTGATTATACATCTTACTTCAAACATAGGAGTGCTTCTGGCCGAAAAAAACAAGCATAGCAGTGCTAAGAGTAGAATTCGGGAAAGCAGGCCCAGTGTATGGGAAATACTGCAACAAGTTATGCTATGGCATGTTGTACAGCCGAACAGAGAACCTACTCTGCATAGATTAGGTAATGGGTTGTTGAACTTAAGTAATATTGCGTGTTGATTTTGTGGTTATTCTCATTTCTACCCATCGGGTATTTCTCTTTTAAAACGTGTGACTGATCTCATTTAGGAGAGTTTATTGATGGGCAGCACTATTTCCTTATATACAATCACAAGCTGCTGCTGCCCTTCTTCTTGCTATAAAAGCAGCCGCAAAACAGGCACAGACGGTGATATGGAGACCACATAAGTCCAAAGAATAATCATTCATTCATTTATCATGTTAAAGAGAGAAATGTATGCCTAAATAGATGAGTTTGATAATGACATAGTTATATCCCCGAACGAGGCTTCTTCAAGATGTTTTTATCCACGAGTGATGAGAATTCTCCAAATGAGGAACTGAACGTTTTCTATCCTTCTTCGGTACATTTCCAGAAGGCGGTGAGAACTCCAGCTGCAGAAGGGCATAATTTTCTAAGCAAGCTGTATCTCGTGACCATCATACGCCCACCATGGGGACAAACCTAGGAAGAAGACAATGCTTGGGTATGTGACCTTCTTGTCTGTGCATTAGTCTAGAAGATATCCTACAATACCGAGGAGAACGGAAGAGAAGGAAGCATTCCTAAGAACAAGACGGGCCATGTTTTTTATGAAGAAACTGTCACATGTTTGATGTTTTATTGCAATTAAAGCCGTCTCTGTCTTGCAACTAGACTTGTCAAATGGGTGGGTCGGGTCGGATTTGGATCGGGTCATAAATGGTCCGACCCAAATTGACCCGGGTCGGGTCGGATTTGGGTCGGGTCATAAATGGTCCGACCCAACTTGACCCATTAATCCATTTATGACCTATTTATGCGTAATGCAATTTTCTTGACCCATACCCAATCCATACCCGATCAGATCCATATTGCTAAAACACTTTCATATTTAATTAAATTTAGAAAAATTCATATCCATGCTAAAACACTTTCATATTTAACTAAATCTAGAAAAATTCATACTCAAACTGAGATGAGAGTGCGAAGTGAGTGAGCGCAAGGTTGAGTAAGGGCGAGAGAAATAAGTTGAATTTAAATAAGTTGTAAGCTCATTTATAACCCATTTAATATTAATATTAAACTTTTACCAATTTATGATCAATTTACTAAATATAGCTAACTCATTTATAATTATTTACTAATATATGGATTAAAAAATAGGTTTATGATCTATTTTGACAAATCTACTTGCAACTGCACGTCAAGAACAGGTCAATTTCCCAGGCTTTTGGGAGGTTAGATTTCTGGACTATAGTTAGAAGCAGTAATGGTACAGCTCACCTCTGCCCAATAAATGAATTACTGATGTTTTCTTGGAAGCACGAAAGAAAGAACATGAATCTGACATGCAGAAACATCCACTAGGGGCCCTCTTACGCATACATTGTATTCGTCACATGTGATCGTCCTGGACATCGCGACTCCCATTTATAGCATAGCGAAGCTGAAAGGATGTGAGATTTGGTTAAATGACGGATGCCTCTAGCTATTTCCTGGAACGAAGTAAATTGCGATGAACTATTCCTGTTCGCAGTTAAATCTATCTCCTGTGGTTTCGGAATATGAAAATCCAGCATGAAGCAAGGGTCTTTTGGCAAGCTAGCGAAATCTACTGCTTTGTATGTTTTGCGAAAAATGAATGATTTGAAAAAAAAATTTCTAAAAGTGATCGTCTGTATTGATTAAAATAATTAGTTAAATTAAAAAATTTTTTATTATCGATAACTTCATTCGTTTTGTAAGCAATATAAATAATCGTTTGTAGTAAAATATTTTTCAAAGCATTTATTTTTTACGAAACAAACGAAGCTTAAGTTGGGAAGAATTTGAAGATGGAAGAGATCTAAGCCTCATTAGATTGAAAATGCCTTACAGCATATTTGGTTGCACAATGGTGATAGATTACACTTGTGCGTTGCCATCCGGGAGAGTATAGAAGGCAATGTATGGAGTAATGTTGGGGGAACCAACTTTTTGACAAAGACACTATAAGTACTATAATTTTTGTACGACGCTCATTTACGTATCATATTTTTCTTTTTCGATCACTTGAGTATCACGATTTTCTCGAAACATTTACCTGAGTGCTGTATTTTTTTCATCACTTGAATAACGTAACTTTTTTTAAAAAAAGTTTACCATAAGTGTCAGGAAATTCGAAATGATGGAAATTTTTTTTTTATACACTCAAGAGAACTTTGCACGAAAGTTATGGCATTAGTGATGATGCAATATCACACGTTAGGAGAAGAGAAGCTAAGCATAATTTGCCAATTTTGACAGATGACACTCAAATGAACATTTTTGAGAAGTCATGACACTCACATAAACGTTTTTTTAGAAGTTGTGGCACAAAAGTGATGGAAAAAAAAATTTATTGCACTCAAGTGAGCGTTGTATGAAAGTTATAACACTCGTGACGAGGGACATCACATGTCAGGAGAAGAGAAGCTAAGCATAATTTGCCAATATTGACAGGTGAATCTGAAATTCAGAATCGGTAAGATGTATCTTCTCCAGCCATTTGTAAACCAAGCAAAGCCAGAAAGCAATAGTCTCGGTTGAGAAGCTACGAAAACGATATGCCACTCTCGCGCGCGCCTTTTAGGAAAGGTAGGCCCGCTCTATGTTAAAATTGTCTAAGAAAGAGTACTTGCAATTGTCTGATTAATCCCCTTTCTGCTGTCAGATGATGAGCAATACAATTACAAAACCAAAGCATGTTTTCGGATTCATCGTTGTTCAGCCAAAACCACCTGAAAATGACAAAAAGAAGCACGCTAATTACTATGTTCATAGGCTATCACTATATTCTTCAGCCTAGTTCCATCTGGTTCTCTAAGCCAGTCTAAGGCACACCCACGCCCCAGAACTCATCTAGTAGTGTGGACAAAAAGACACGCATCCCAAGGCAATTATTCCTAGAAGGAGAACAACCATCCTCCCACTAATCAACAAAGCAATGAAACATTCTTTGAGCTTAGTATGAATTATCCAAGTTCAACCTATAGTTAATGTCTGGACATTTCTGAATGTCGTCATCCTAACTCCATCTGCCTTGGCAGTTCAGGTCCGCAGGGTATAGATGTTAAGAAGCGATTTTTGAGAGCTCTTCTTGTCTGTCCATCCGACTCAGTGAAGAAAGCGATGTCATCGGATGCTCAAAGGGTGTTGGTGGTCGAAGACGCCTCGAATGGGATTAGCTTAGATGCGATCAAATGCGGTTTACAGGGATTTGCGCTTTACCCTGGAGACAAGATTCTGCTCCTAGCAGTTCTCCGAAAAGTTTGCCATCCATGTAAGTAACGCAAGCAATATGCATGAGAGTTGCCAGAGATTTTGCGTCCAAAAAGAACATGATAGTGCACAAATGCACGCATAATTAGAATCGTATACGAGGGAAGTAGCAGAAATATCGTGAATTGATTTCACTCCGTGTCCGTTTCTTTTCTTCCAGTGGGTTACCAGATCAAAGTGGATTCAAGCGTGTGGATCGGATCAAGCCGGAAATTTGTTAAGAAAATAGTGGAACGGAGGAAGGAAGAGTACGCTCATGCCGACGAGGTTACGGAGGTTTCCAAGCAATGCGAAGCTATGAAGGTCAATTACGATTCATTGCCAATATGGTTGATATTTTTCTGCATCATGTACATCAGTAGTTGTAAGTAGATAAGTTTTCTGTTGAAGTGAAAGATCCATTTGATAGATGCCTGGAAAGCACATGCTAAGGATGTAGCAGTAAGAAGTTTACCAGGTCCCAACTCTGAGTGTTAAGTAAACCGTGCCATGTCTTAACGGTATTAATCTATCTGAGTTCTCGGTCACGAGCTGATATCCATGTTTCCTTCTTGTATACAAAGCTCAGAACTACAGAAAGAAGAATTCTTGATTTTTCATCTTCTAGAATGTAAGGTCCAACGTTTTTTTTCCTTGTTCAGCTGTCAATATTTCAACAACTATGCGAACGCTACAACAATATTCTAGAAATTATTCCATCCTAGCTGAGATGTGCCCCTATTTGATTCTGTTAGTTAGATGGCTAATACAAGTCTTCTGTTCGTGTAATTTCAGATTGAGTTGGATATAGATGTCTGTGGAGAAACGTCCCCAAAGGAAGTTGTCCAAAAAGCTGTTACAACTTTTAAGCCATCGTGGGTTATACTGGACGGGTTAGTTGAACCTTTTGTTCATGAGACCATTTCATGATGTTTTGACTGCTGGTTGGTGTTTGTACTGTGAGAGCACGTCTTGTATCTATATCTTAGTGACACTATAGGGTCTAAAACTCTCCAAATAAAATCAAAGACCAAATTATTATGCAAACCAAAAGGAAATATGACAAGATAAATAAATTCTGCAGATTCATCCCTTATCGTTGAACCAATCAGAAAAGAGATGATGTGTCTATTCTTACTCGACTGTCCCCAGTTAAGGTAATAAGAGCAAATAGGGAACAATTTGATTATCTATACTTCTGGACTCACAGTAAGAGCAAAACACATATACCGTGCCTTACCAAAAAAAAAAAACACATATACCGTGTGTGAGGTAAAAAAAGTACTGTGGTGAAAGGTGACTAGAATGATTATATGGTGACAATTTGTTCAAGGATATTTGTCTACGGATATAATTTCACTAAGTTTATTACCTTTTGAGAGATAGTTTTGTCAATATGATGAAGAATGGTATCCAACGTGAGCACACTGGGAATTCATATATTGTAATTCTAAAGTATCTTTGCTGCAGGAAAATGAAAAAAGACACGGACTATCTCATTGCAAAACTCTCATGTGGTGTTTCGATAGTGAAACGAAACAACACCTTAGAAACGTTGAGACAGCCAAATCCTCAAAATCTTCAGAAAGAACACAGACTGATTTCAAGTGCCTTGATAGGAGGAGATGAATTTAAACAGCCAAAACCACAAAGTCCTCAGAAACAACAAAGACACAACTCAAGTGAATTGTCAGGAGGCGATGAACAGGAGCCAGAGATCAGAAATTACATTTGTTCAATCTGCAATAACAGACGTCCAAAGAGCGGATGGAAGAGAGAATTCACTTATGCAGAGCTTCATGCTGCTACTGATGGATTTTCTGCTAATAACTACCAATCAGAAAATGGGCTCGGAGTAGTCTTCAGGGGTGAGCTGAATGGACTGAAGATTATTGTTAAGCTGAAGAAAAATGAGAGTTTTCAGGGAGATGATAAGGAATTCCAAGCTGTAGTTCATATGCTCAGTGAAGTTAGACACGAACATTTGGTCACCCTATTAGGTTCCTGTTCAGACAGAAACCACAGGTTGCTTGTCTATGAAGATGTCTGCAACGGTTCGTTGGACCAACATCTCTCAAGTAAAAACCACAGTTAAGGGCACATAATTGTTAACGTGTCTTAATAAGCTTTCGTGTTGGAAATTTGCCTCATGTATACATTCAGAGTATGAACCTAATCAGTGAGATATTTGGTTTAACTGATGTAGGAGATCCTGGTATACTGCTCACATGGGATCAAAGGATAAAAATTGCCATGGGAGTTGCCCAGGGCTTAAAGTATCTGCATGACAAGAACATTGTCCACCGAAGTTTGAGACCCAACAACATCCTCTTAACTCATGAATACGAATCTCTGGTAAGAGTTTCATAATGTCTTTGGTTATGATTCTATATGAAAGCTGTGGACTTAGTTTTAGGCATAACGAGATAATCACTCAATTGTTTTGTGACCCTTATTCATATTAGCATAAGCTTTTTAAAGCCAAGTGAATGCAAACCCATTTACAAATGGGCATATTTTATCTATTGGCAATTGAAAATGCTAGTCATTAACGCACTAAGGTCTTTGAACATCTCAACATAAGCAAATGGAAAATATATTTCTGTTTATATCAAAACCTGAAAGAATAAGATCAGAACAATTTTCAAAACATTTATACTTTTGATGGACAAATAACCTAAGGTAAAAAACTGGTAGGTCAAGTGAAGTGAAGACTGCGCACTCATGAATTAATCCTGATCTGATCACCACTTTATTTATGACATCAGAAATCATATGATATGCTGTACTGCTTTTGTATCAGCTCGGAGATTTTGGCCTTGAAATGACTCTACATGAAGACTCTGATCTCTCATCTGAGACAAGAATTGCAACTATACCATACTTGGCTCCCGAATATGCAGATTTTGGTGAACTGTCTCAAAAGACCGACTGCTATTCCTTTGGTGTCATACTGTTACAGCTGATGACAGGATTGAGGAGCACAGATCCATCATTTGGAAAGCATAACATTGTAGGATGGGTAAATGTCTCAATGCTTCATACCTAGTCTGCTTGCATTCATGATTCTATTGATCTAGCAAAGCAAGACATAATTAAGGAAAGTGCTTGCAGTTCATTTTACATTTAATGGTGTAGGTGGGATATTGCTAACGATCAAGATATGCTGCATGCTTCACTCTCTGAGCAAGTGCCTTAGTTTTGGGTCTGAAAACTCTATTGCTTACATTGCTCTGCTTGAAATGTTGCAGGTAAGGTCATTGGTAAGAGACAAAAACTACCCAGAATTAATTGAACACAGCCTGACCGACTCTTATGATGTCAACCAACTCACTTGGGTGATTCAAGTGGCGTTTAAGTGCCTGAGAAAGGACCCCAACAGGAGAATATCTGTGGACCAGGTCAGGGTCTCAAGTCATAAGTGTCATTAATATATGCTACTGACTGTGTACAGATGCATTTCTCCTCTCCTTTTTTATGTGTATCTTCCATGATTGAAGTGCAGAAACACTATTTAAAAGTCCATTGGTCAGCAATCTGATATCACACCAGCCATGGTTCTCTCTTGTTATCAGAATAACGAAAAGTCATTTTGCTTTTCTCAAACTTCTCTGTGAAGGATTATACAATGCTTACGACTGGTTGTGAAGCACCTTTGTTAATGTAGTTGGAGCATCTCTATCATCTTGTTTTTATCGAACTATTCTGGACGAGCAGCTCTGCATTCCACTTCTAAACGATTGATTTTTTATATTTGCGTAGTGATGGTGAAACTAATAGGCATCAAGTGACATTTCCTCAAATGCCACTACTTTCACATCAGTGTGAACAAGATGCTCACATGTCACCTAGAGTTTTAATATCTTCCCAGCCTTTCCACTGGTTCAAATTTTCTTCTACCCAATTTAGGCAGTCTGATTGTTATTTGACTTAAATGCAGGTAATTCATGCATTAAGTTACATAGTAGAAGGAAAAACTCTCCCAGTTGTTAGGGACCGACCACGACCGGAGTCAATTGGTGGCACCGATGACTCCTCTGCTGGTTCACAGTGCAACAATGAAAGGTCCACACAACGAAAATCATCCCCAGGCGTTAGGGACCGACCACGACCGGAATCAATTGGTGGCACTGACGACTCCTCTGCTGGTTCACTGAGGAACTATGGAAGCTCCATGCAACGACCATCATCCCCAGGTGGAATGGATGATCTGACGACAGGATTGGTACCATCAATTACTGCAAAAGAATACTACATGACAACAATTGCCATTCAATTGTAGCTTAGTGATTCTCAGTCGTCGCAATACTCACAATAAGAGTACATCCTTCCCAGAAATTGTTTTTGTGATACTTTGCTTCATTATTGCTTCGCAATGATCAGCTCCAAAGACGTTCCCCACATCCACACATAAAAGCAGTAGTCCTCGACAAAGACATTCTGTACAGTGAACAATGATGAACTGATTTGAACAAAAGGAGATTTTGACCATTTTCTTAGCTGGAGATGAAACTGGCTTAGCTCTTTTAACCATTTCCAGGTTTATTGCAAGTAAAACACCCATGACAGGAGACATATTATTCACCACATAAATTCGGTCTTCCACTTTGATCTTTGTTGGTTTCGGACACCTTTAGGTTGATATATTAAACAAAAAAACATTCTTAAGAGGTTTGGTTCTATGAGAGGAACTTATCCTGCCATGCCAAAGTCTGTTTTTCAGCAAATGGGCTAATGGAACAAGAAATTAAGCTTAGGAAGTAACAGCACAATGTAAAGCCGAATTAACTGCGTCCTCCAAAGAAGCAACCCTTGGAACACGATAGGATATTCAACTCCACATTCCAAAGGTCCAAAGACTCTTGTTTGGATTTCCTAATCTTGATTAAAACCGCTTGCAACACCAAGGTATGATTTTTGAGAGACCTTAAATTCTGGCCATGGTTTTGTTTCACCATAGTGTACAAACAAGTCAGTGTTACTTCACGACGATTCCTAGTAACTTCCAACTCATCACTTTCTCCAGCACATTTCTTCAGTGGGTTAAAGGATGAAGGTGTGGATACGTGTTACCGCGTCTGGAGCAAACCAGGAAATTATTTGTGAGTTGACCAAAAGAAAGAAAGAAAAGTAGATTGATGACAGCATAACTATAAATTGGGGCATTCAACTTCATAAACCACTGAAATTCTGAACGAGCTGCCAGAGGCTCAAAGTATCTGCATGAAAATAACATTTTGGCAAGAATATCTAGTATGTCGGCTATGGAATGTGTACAAATGGGATCCTATATTATGTAGCTTCAGCACCTTATTTTTGTTTAGTCTCTTGTAAATAATAGATTGAGATCCATCACTAATGCTTTGCTTGAATCAACATGGCTCTGAAGCAAACCAGCATGTCTCAGAATTGCTTAGGCATCTACATAGTCGTTAGTGCATTCGACCATCTGTTTTGGCTTCTTATTATTCTCACAAACTATTTACAGGAATCTGATGATTTTCAGCAGTACTATTGCCTCTGAGTATGTGTACTGCTCGGATCCCTGAATTTCTTAGCTGTTTTAAACCGTTAGATGAAGCTGTGGTTTAATTTTTTAAAATTTTGTAAATGAAGTCCATATAAGAATTTAGTGTCGAATGATCATGTTAAGGAGAGAAGCTGTGCCTTACTAGATAAGTTGGATAATGATCCTTGTTATTCCCCCCAAAAAAATTTTCAAGGTGTTTGGATCCACATCTGACGGATGAGAGTTGAACAAACAACATGAACTATATGCCGTTCTTAGAGTTGAGAATCTCGTTTAGCAGAAGTGATCATAGATGACCAGTTCAACCTCTTTACTTTTTTTTTTCTTTTTTGACCATAGAAAATTTTAGACACTTCTGTTTCGCCGGTTTTATTCCATCGAAAATCTTTCACCGAACGCTACGTTTCAGATTTTATTAGAGGAGACTAGGGTCTTGAGTCAAATTCGGACAGAGAATGTCAAATGCGTCTATTAAACCCAACTTGTGCCTTACAACTTAACTCGATAATACACCCAACTCAACAATACTAACAATAGGATGACAACTTGCAAATGCCAAGACCAAACTATGTCGGAATCCAATCAATGACACAACTAGTACACAACATTGCAATTCCAGGTACGCCATAATCTAATCAATGACGTGACCTGAGAGAATATGGCTGGAATCCAATCAACAGCTATATTCCAAGCACATTGCCGGAATCTAATCGATGATGTTGAACTGGTGGCACAACATTGGAATTTAATCAACAATATTGGACCTGATAAAGACTCGCGCTGGAATTGAATTTACGATAGGGAATCTAAAAGCTGTAACTACTACTACTCTATTGACACCTGAAATTAATTAGGGTTGTCGACGCTTAGGATAGATGAGTAAAACTACAAGAGATGATGTCGCCTGTACTAAGATGATTCATGTAAGATAGCTGGTAAGTACTAGCAGTCAGAAGCGGGAAATTTGAAATTCAGATAAATGAGGACCAAAAGTGCCGAAGGTATTTTCATTGAGGACGTCGACAAGGAGAAGAGTGAATGCCAAGCTAGGAAGGACTCGATGAAGGCCTTTGCTCCAGAAGAGCAGGTGTCAAACCAGGAATAACTGGACTAAAAGTGCCAAAGGGGTATTTTTCATAGATGACATAGATAAAAAGGATGATGGGTGTCAAGTCAGAAGAGCTCGACGAAGGTCCCCATTTCCTGAGGATAGGTGTCAGATGTAGAAAAGCTTGATGATAGTTACCATCCTAGAGGACAGGTGTCAAATAGAGGAAAGCTCGATGACGGTTACCATCCCGAAAGATAGGTGTCAAATGGAGAAAAGCTCGATGATAGTTACTATCCTAGAGGATAGGTGTCAAGCGGAGGAAAGCTCTATGACGGTTACCATCCCAAAAGATATATGTCAAACAGAGAAAAGCTAGATGATGGTTACCATCCTAGAGGACAGGTGTCAAATGGAGGAGAGCTCGATGACGGTTACTGTCTTGAAGGACAGGTGTCAAATGGAGAAAAGCTCAATAATGGTTACCATCCCAAAAGATGTGTGACAAATAAGGAAAAGTTCAATGACGGTTGTCGTTCTAGAGAACAAATAGGCTCGATGATGGTTATTATTTCAGAAAATAAAAGGAGTTCGGTGACAGTTATCATACGAAGGACAGAAATCAGCACAGAGAAAGCTCAAAAGCGGTTATCACTTCATACAAAAAATAAGATTGATAACAGTTGATAAACAGGTATCACTAATTGAATGGTGAAGATGAAATCAACGATGGGTATTGGATACAACGACAAGAACGGTTACCAAGTCTGCGTTATAAATAGCGTCTGATTATCAATAGAAGGCCACCCCGGCACATTAAAAAAACAAATGCTGTCTTTTATCCTTACTTTCCAGTTTCGCACTTTCAGTTTCCATAGCCGTAGTTGTTTAGATCCTTATTTAGTAGCTTTATTATATCATGTTAATGAACTTTGGACGCCGCCAGTAATTGGACGATTTCGTCTAAATATTATGTAAAAATCAAGGTCTTTATTCACGCTTGGATTGCTCTTGTTCGGAATTAGATCTAGAATGCAACCTCCTCTCATCAAGAGCTGAAGAACGACGTTCGGTAAAATTATATTTCGTCGCGAGAACATTTTCGATGAAACATAATTTTGGCATGCCTGGTAGGACCCTTAGATCAATTGGAGGAGTAATGATGGCATGAACAAGAAGTCAAAGCCAATTAGATCAGAATAATAATGTTTTAGGGAGCAGTGCACCCCCGAATCTTGCTGTGGAATGGGTAACACGTGCATAGTCATCAAACGGGCAAATAATTACAAAACAAGGTCAGGTAGGGGAGATGGATGTTCCCAGACACCTTACTAAAGAGCAAAAAAGGCAATTGGAGCCGAATCCAGTTACACTTGCTACTATGAGAAGAATCATGGAAGAACAATATAATGACTTGGCTAATCTAGTCACTAGATGCGTGGTTGATACCATTAGGCTATTGTTTATCAATACGGTTCAAGATATCACTGGAAGGCTGAATTCATCAATGAGTTCTTCTCAGCCACAAACGGTCTCCGTTGTACCTCTAGGTTCAGTCGGAGGTCTTGGGCAGCCTATCGTCACAAACGCTGGCAGTGCAACAGCAAGGCAGTTTATGCCTCTTGCACCAGTAAGAATTCTTCAGAGAGGAGAAAACATGTTGGCAAGTCAAGCACACGACCAATTGGCGACAAATGAAGTTCCAATAAATGTGACTACTACAAATATGGTTCCTCAGCATACTGCTCCGTAACAATTACACGACAATGTGTTATCTGGTGGTTTTGTTGCTCAACCTATTAATCCTCAGATGTTGTTCAGGCCAAATGTTAATACAGATAGTCCAGGGAGGAATGTAACACCACCACAGTCAGTACCACATTATCAAGTGCCACAACCGCTATAGCCTTTACCACAAAACTCGATTCCACAATATCCACAACTACCATTGCAAAACATAATTCCACAGTATCCACAACCACCATTGCAAAACATAATTCCACAGTATCCATAGCCACCACTACAAAATCTAGCTCCATAGTATCCACAGTCACCATTACAAAATCCAGCTCCGTAGCATCCACAGCCAGCAGCACAGTATCCATTACCACAGCCAATCCCACAACCACTAATACCTCAATATCAGATACATCAGTTTCTACAACAAAACGCACCACAAGTGATACCTCAGGTTGTACAGCCGTTACAAATAGTCGTACCACTGGTTGTGATCCCAATAGGACAAAATCAATATATAGTTGATCCAATATTGCGACAATACGGTGGTGAACCAGGAGCTTTTAGGCAAGTATACAGGAAGCCATACCCAAAATGGATGGATGCACTTCCGTACCCAAGAGGGTTCAAAATGCCAAAATTTAGCTTTTTTTACCGGCGAAGATGATCAGTCAACGCAGGAGCATATCAATTGATTCAGTGCTTTATGTGGAGATGCTACGTATGGAGATCATTGGAAGTTGCGTTTGTTTCTATTATCATTCTCCAAAATTGCTTTTACCTGGTATACATCTCTACCGCCTCATTCTATAGTCTCTTGGGATCAAATGAAAATGATGTTTCATAGTCAATTCCAAAGGGCGGTGCCAAACATGTTTGTGGCAGATTTGTCAGCAATGAAACGGTATAATAATGAATCAGTTGATCAGTTCATGTTCCGATCTAGAAAAGCAAGAAATAGATGTCTCGTACCATTACCTGAGAGAACATTTGCTAAATTTGTCTTTAACGGTCTAAAGTTTGCCATCATGGAAAGAATGGTAGGACAAGTCTATTATGATTTGTTTTCATTGACTACCATTGTTGTGAAGCATAAAAACTTTTTGAAAGAGAATGATCGAAAGCATACTAGACATGAAGTAAACTTTGTCGATGAAATATTGGTTGATGAAAATGAATCAGAATATGCTGAGGTGGTAGTTGCTAAGATGATAATAGAAAAGCCATACACTTGCTCTGCCTTGAAGCTAGCTAAAACGAAAGAAAAGGGAACTATCATGGTCAAATCAAAGGACGTCCAATATTATTCCTTCGACATAAATAAGGTCGATGAAATATTTGATTTTCTTTTGGCTAATGGGCAAATCAAGCTTACTGAGTGCCAAATAATATGGAGCCCAGAGGATTTGAGAGGAAAGAAATACTGTAAGTGGCATCATTCATGGAGTCATAATACAATTGATTGTATTGTGTTAAGAAAGAACATTCAAGAAGCGATTCGACAAGGCAAAATTAAATTCGCTGATGACAAAAAAAAGGCTTCTATGAAGGTGGATGTTGATCTATTCCCTGTGATGACGGGAATAATATCTTTAAAGCCTAAAGGTAAAATGATGCAGCTGACCTCTGCGCTCGGTGTAAAGAGGAAATCAATTATGATCTAAGAGGAGAGCATCTTTCGGCACAGGATGTTTCACAAGAAAAGACTTTTTGGGATGAATTTGAATACCAAAATTATAATAAGAAGACTAAATATTGGAATCGATCCCGAAATGCTCAAGATAGGAATAAACATTGGAATCAGGAGAGAAATGCTCAGGTTGTCGATAGTTCGAGACAATACCCAACAAAATGAAAGTCTTTCAAGCAACGCTACGAAGAGGGCGACCCTAGAATTGGAACATTAGGAGAGCCTAGTGGTAAATTCGATTACTATTTTGACTATGGTCCACCTCCTAGATATTTGGAGGAAGTGGTTGCAACCGGATGGGGTGAGGAATTCGATAATCCACCTGAAAAAGAGACCAAGACGACTATGACACCTCACCGAACTAGGTCTTTGAAAATACCAAACAATCCACCAGAAGATGAGTGGTTTGAATCAGGAGAAGTTCAAGGGCCAGGGGGCAATATAACAAGAACTCAAAAAAGGAGATTACAGAGAAAGAAGAAGATGCATAAACTATAAAAACGGGTTAATCAGATTCATATTACTCAAATTCCATCAATACCTTATAAATCTAAGAAATTCCGAGTTAGGAATTTAGTATGGAGAAGGAACCCTGGGGATTCTAGTCAGGATAAGCATGGTAATGATTAGAGAAAAGTTAAGACTGATGACAAGATTGTATTTAGATCTGTAGTATTATCGAGATCTATTTTGCCTTTGAGTTCGTGCATGGTTCAGGCTAGACTTTCATTATAGTATAGAGTGACATCCGTAGACTCAACAACTAATGGAGGTTCAATCATTAATGAAGAAGACAAGGCAAAATTTCAATTTGAAGATGAAGAGGAATTAATGGAGTTTGAAAAACCGTCTTATGAAGGATCCAAACATCTGAGGGTACTTAATATAAACGCTAGGATAGATGGCTGTTCGGTTTCCAAGGTTTTGATCGACGGAGGATCTACTCTAAATCTGGTTCCATATAGATTCTTTAAAAAGATGGGAAAAAAGGACGAAGAAATTATCCCATCAAATATGCAATTGTTGGATTTTACAAGAGAAGTAACAAAGGTCAAAGAAATATGGCTGATTTGACTGTAGGATCGAAAACTTCTAGAACAACTTTCTGTATTGTTGAGGCAGATGGTTCATATAACTTATTGTTGGGGAGAGATTGGATCCATGGAAATCAGTGTGTACTATCGACCCTTCATCAGATGTTAGCTTTCTGGAACGGAAGCAAAGTTGAGCATGTTAAAGCTAATAGTAAGGCTCATGTATCATGGGCACATGTTTTAAGGACTGATCGAGAGTTAAGGAAGATGCTAGATGATAATTCATGCATTATCGAACCATCTAGAATTGATTCAAGGGATATTCAATTCTGTTAGTTTAACAAGGAAAATGTCCATTGGATTCCCAAAACTGACCTGGCGGGGTGTTTGGACAAAGTCATTCATGGAGAACCTTACATTATTAGGCGACCTCAATAGGAGGTATGCGGCCTATAAGGCCGAAGTAAGTAGTCAAGATGTTGATGACTGCATTATGAAATTTGAAGAATCACCCCTTAGAGAGGACAATAAACTCATTGAAGCTCAGGACCCGCTAATTGAAGTTGATATTGGAGATTCCCAATACCATTGACTAATTTTCATTGGTGCATTATTAGATGAGGTTACAAAATCCCAATTAATTGAGTTATTAAGGAAGCATAGAGATTCTTTCGCATGGGATTATCATGAAATGCTAGGATTAGGATGAGACGTGATTGAACATAGATTGCCAATTAAGAAAGGATTTTGACCACACAAACAACCACCAAGAAGGTTTGCACCAGAAATTGTGCAGAAGATCAAAGAAGAAGTTGAACGCTTGTTGGCATCAGGTTTTATTAGGATTGCAAGATATGTTGAGTGGTTATCAAATGTTGTGCCAGTTAGCAAGAAGAATGGGAAGTTAAGGGTGTATATAGATTTTCGTGACTTAAATGCAGCAACCCCAAAAGATGAGTATCAAATGCCGATGGTAGATATGTTAATCGACTCGGCATCTGGTAATGAGATTATGTCATTAATAGACGGTCATTTGGGTTATAATCAGATATTTATATCGAAGGAAGATATTCATAAAACAACATTTCGATGTCCAGGAGCTATTGGGACGTTCAAATGGTTGGTGATGCCATTCGGATTAAAAAATGCCGGAGCAACTTATCAGAGGGCTATGAATTTTGTCTTCCACGATATGATTGGGAATTTCATGGAGGTCTACATCAACGACATCATCATCAAATCAGATCAAGTAAGTCATCTAACTTATCTTGAGCGTGCTTTCATAAGGATGCAGAGATTTAAATTGAAAATGAATCCACTTAAATGTTCTATCGAGATAAGGGCTGTCAACTTTATAGGGTTTATAGTTAATCAGAGGGGAATAGAAATAGATAAGAATAAAACTAACGCTATTTTAGAATTGCCACCACTTGTAAGTAAGAAACAATTGCATATGATCATAGGTAAGATAAATTTCTTGCGTCGATTTATTGCTAATTTGTTGGGTAAGATAGAGATATTCTCTCCATTGCTTAAGCTTGAGAATCAAAATCAATTCGTTTGGGCGAAAGAGTGTCATCATGCTTTTGAGTAGATTAAAAAATATTTGATCAGTCCACCAGTTTTGATGCCACCTAAGCCAGGTAGACCGTTGAAGTTTTATTTGTTGGCAACTAATAATACTATTGGAAGTATGTTGGCACAGGAAAATGATAATGAAAAAGAGCAAGCAATATATAATCTCAGCCGGATGTTGAATGATGCAGAAAAAAGATATACTCCGGTGGAGAAATTATGCTTGTCATTGCACTTTGCTTGTACAAAATTACGCCATTATATGTTGTCGACGACGGTTCAGGTAATTTGTAAGATGGATATTATTAAATATATGTTAACTCGCCCAATTATCAGAGGAAGAATTGACAAGTGGGCTTTCGCTTTGTTCGAAATACATTTGATGTACATACCACTTAAAGCAGTTAAAGGTCAGGCGGTTGCCGACTTTATCGCAGAATATCCATGTGTACATCTGGAAGAGGATAATGTCGAGGGATTGATACAAGTGGTACCATGGACGTTGTATTTTGATAAATCAAGTACAACAGCAATGTACGGCATTGGGGTCTTAATCGTATCCCCTCAGGGACATCGAATAAAACTTATGTGTCGACTTGATTTTGATTGCTCCAATAATCAAGCAGAATATGAAGCGTTAATTGTTGGCCTTAATATATTGGCTGACATGAAAGTTAAGTTTGTAAAAGTAAAAGGGGATTCCCAATTAGTGATCAATCAGTTATCAGGAAATTACAAATGCCTCAATGAGAATATTATTCGATATTTCGATATAGCGAAAGTTTTATTGAACAAGTTCTTTAATTATGAACTAGAGCATATAAAAAAATGATAATACGGAAGCCAATGAGTTAGCTCAAATGGCATCTGGATATAAAATATCAAAAGACTTAGCTAGATTTATTGTTACACAAACAAAAACTTTGCCATCGATAGATAATTGAATTATGATGACACACTCCAATAAGGAGCATATCGATGTCGATGAAGAACATTGGAGAAAACCTTTCATTCAGTATCTAGAGAACCCAGTTTCTCATGATAAATCATTTAAGAAGCAAGTATTGAAATACCTACTGTTGGATAGAGAATTATATCGGAAGACAGTCGATGATGTTTTGCTTAGATGTTTAAGTAAAAGAGAGTTGATAACAGCAATGGCGGAGGTACATGAAGGAAAATGCGGCGTGCATCAAGCGGGTATAAAGATGAAATGGTTGTTAAGTAGCCATAGTTACTTTTGGCCAGCAATGACTCAAGATTGTATTGATTATGCTAAAGGGTATGAGACATGCCAAAAACATGGACCATTGCAACATATGCCTGCGACTATTATGCAACCCATTATCAAACCGTTGCCATTTCGAGAATAGGCAATGGACATAATTGGAAAAATATATCCTCTATCATCTAAAAAACATAGTTTCATATTGATTGCTACATATTATTTCACCAAGTGGGTCGAGGCCGCCTCGTATAAGAACATAACTCAAAAAGTAGTAAAGGAGTTTATAGAGAAAAGAATTATTCATCTATATGAAATACTAAAAACAATAACGTCGGATCAAGGTACTGTATTTACTAATCAGGAAATTTTGAGGTTTACTAAATCCAGGGGGATCAAAATGCTTCATTCAACTCCTTACTACGCTTAGGCGAATGGACAAGCGGAGGCATCTAATAAGATTATTATTAACCTTATTAAGAGGCATTTGGAAACAAAACCCTAGAGAATGGGATTCACTCTTGTCGACGGTATTATGGGCCTATAGAACATTGAAGAAATTAAGGACAGGAAGCTGTGCTACAGGTAGAAATTACAGTACAATCATTAAGGGTAAAATTACAAAGGGGTATGTCCAAGGAAAAATATGACGAATTGTTGTATGGAAACATTGATGAATTGGGAGAAAACAAAGTTATAGCTTTGAAAAAATTAATTGCCCAGAAGAATAGAGTTACTAAAGCATATAACAAACATGTGAAGGAAAAACGCTTTGATATTGGTGACTTAGTTTGGAAAACTATTTTGCCAGTAGGTTCCTATAATGAAAAGTGTAACGCCTCAAATTTCGACTCATTTCCAGGATCAATAGTATTGATATTATTTCTCATTTAATTTTAGTAAGTTTCATCCAAAATTGAGCTCTCTTGGGATACTAACCGGTAGGGAATGGCTAATTAGGAAACGGTACGTGGACTAGGGACCCAATCGCAATTTTGGCATCGATTCTGAGAAACGACGAGGAAGGTGATGGATATGGTTTGGCCAATGATGTACGATCGGATCACGGGTGATTCCGCACGATCGAGAGTACGCGTGACGAACAAATCCCGAACTTAAACCGAACGATCGCGACCTCTGAAACTAGTGATAATTCCTCGCATTCTCCCGGTAATCGAGGCCGTCACGACTAGAGTAACCCTAAGTCAATACGCATAATCCCTAAATAGCCGCTCGTTAGTGAGAGACCCTAAAATTTTAAATCGAGCGATTTTGATCACGGAATTGGATCTGGACTTGGACGTCAGATTTTGGGGTCGTGAGCGACTATTTTGCGAGGACGACGCCATTTTAGTGTGGCCACATGTATTTGGGATTAGTACGATCGAAAAATGGAAATTCGGCTCAAAATCGGAAAATGACCATTTTGCCCCTAGGCTAAATTTGGGTATTCCGAATTTTTGGAGATAATTGAGGATTAATTTAAGGGTTAATTAGGCCTTGTATCAGCCCAATAATTCAGCCCAACAAATGACCAAAGTGCCCCTCAATTATTGGATAGAAATTAATGTGGGCCAAGTATTCAAGGGCAAAATTGGCATTTGGAAAAGTTGGTCAAACAAATTTAATGCATTGCTTCTCTCTCTCCTTCCCATTTCTTCCCCCACAAGCCAAATCTCTCTCTTTCTCTTCTCTCTCTCTCTCCCCTCCATTGCTGGTTTCCCCTTTGGCCGTGAGCACGCCGCCACCGCCGAAGGAGCACCGCCGGCCATCGTTTGCCGCCGTGCCGCTGCTCGACCGCAGCCGATCACCGCCACCGTTCTCTCCCTCTCGTCCCATGTTCTCTCTCTCTCTCTCTCTCTCTCTCTCTTCCGTTCGGCCAAGGTCACGCCGAATCAGCCGCCGTCGCCCGAGCAAGCCACCCTCGCCGGTCCACCATTCTAGCTACCGTAGACGCCACCGGGATGCCGCCGCCGATTCCGCCGCATGCCGGCTATTGGACGCCCGTTCCCCGTCGTTTAGTTGAACTTGGAGCTTAGTTAGTGTGAGTATTAATTCCTAAACTTTGGTTAGGACTAATTTTGCCCTCCAAATAGGTTTAGGTGATTTTGGGGTTGATTAGATGGGTATTAAGCTTGATTGTGGGCTGTTAATTAAGGGATGATTTTGTGGCATATTTGGGAGTTAAATGAGCTTATTTGGACGTGGATTAAGGCTCTAAGATGAGCTGTTTTGTGGATGCCCTTGGAGATCCGAATTTGACTTATTTTGGCTAAATTGAGCCTTAATTGGATCCTTGCCACGATTGCTTGAGTTGAGTAATTCAATGGTCGATTGGTGGTTGATTGGTGTTTTTATGCCCATTTATTGATGCCATGCCGCGTGGTTGTGTGACCGATTAATGCGATGTGCGATTGGCCATTGGTTCGGCGTGAATTATGGTGCCCAAGAATGTGAATTGTGTATTGGGCCATGTGGAATTAAATACTTATATGAATTGGCGATTCGTTGGTGTGCCGGTGTTATAATTATATGCTCATGTGATTTGCATCAGTTGCTCGAGTGCGAGATTTTCATGGCCACGCATTTCGTATGCTGAGAATGGGCATGAGACGAAATTATGCGAGTATGCGTGCCTGACATGAGTATGTGTGATGTAACATCCCGAATTTTTAATCCAATTTTTGGGGTTTATAGAACGCATAATTTGTCAGTGCGCTTATGGTAAAATCTCGCCCGGGAACTGATCACTCCCGGTTATTATTTTAAACTAGAGATTTCGCTAGATTCGCGCTCGATCGAATTTTCGTCGTTATTTGGACCCTGAACTTGGCAGTCGATTTTCGGGTGTTTCAGGACGCAATAAATTGGACGGTGTCGATATTAATGTAGCCGGTATCGAGATTGACAGGAATAGTGGAAAAATTGCGGGTTTTGACCATGTGCAAATTTGGACTGGTAGACCTCCCTCAGTAAAAATTTGGTTCAGTAGTTTGGCCTTTGTCCCTTTTTAGTTGCGAGGCTCACTCGGGGTTAGTGAGCAACTTTCGGTTTTTAAATTGGACCCCCGGTTTGCGTTTAATAATTTAATTTGTATAAATTTTTCAAAAAAAAACTTCTCTCTCTCTCTCTCTCTCTCTCTCTTCACGTGCGCATGTCCCCGCGTGTGTCCCATCTCAGCCCATCCCCCTGTCCCGTCCGTCCTGTCCCCTCCCCCACCTACTCTCTCTCTCTCTCTCTCTCTCTCCTCTCTTCTTCTCTTCTTCTTCCTCTCGCCCGGGACTGCTTCTGGTTCGCCGGCTTCTGCTTCGTCCCTGCCCGACCGCCGACCGCCGACGCCAGCCCGGCCGCCGCGCCGCATCGCGCCGCCGCCCCGCTCGCGTCGCCGCCCCAGCTCCGCGCGTCGCCGCCTCGGCCCCCTCTTCCTCCCCGACTGCTTCTGGCTTCTGGCTCTGCTTCTGCTTCGCGTTCTGCTCCGCTTGGCCACGCCTCGTCGGACCGTCCGCCTGGCGCCGCCGCCCCGCCCGTCACCGCCGCCGCCTCGACGGTGCTATCGCCACCATCCGCCTCAGCCGACCGTCGCCCCGTCAGCCCCCTCTCTTTCCCTCGCGCGTGCACGCAGCAGCAAGCTCCCGTCGCTGCCCTTCGCGCACGGCCGCCGCGGTTTGCCGGCTCGCCGCGCCGCCCGTCGTCGCCGCCAACTTGCCGGTGCTGCCTCGTCACCGCCGCTCCGCCTGCTCCCTTCCTCCCCCTCACTCTCCCTCTCGCCCGGTCCCCCTCTCGCTTCCCCTGTTTTGGCCGAGGAGGGCCTCGCCGGAGCGCCGGTGCCGCTCGCCGGAGAGGCGCCACCGTCGCCGGAGCCGTCCAGCTGCCGCCACCGCCTTGCCCGGCTTTGCCCAGCCATCCCCGCTCCTGTCCGTTCCGGCCGGTCACTGTTCATCGCCGGAGTCACTGTTCATTTCCGGCCAAACACTGTTCCGGCGAGGCACTGTTCCGGCGGGTACTATTCACCCGAACCCGAATCGGCCCGTTCGGCCCGTTTTAAGCGTAGGACACCCGATGAGTACAACCCTAAACCCTAATTAGGATAATTTACATTTCTAGACCGGTTTAGGGGTTAATTAGGGTTATTTAGGGGTTAATTTAGGGGTTAAATTGTGGAAGTAATTAGGGGTTTGATTGTGGCTAATTTGGTGGATTAGTTTGATAAATTAATGGAGGATTAGTGGCCCGAGAGGCGCGATTAATGGGATGGACAGTTGGATTAAATTGGCCCGAATTTGGGATTGTTCGGGTTTAATTTGAGGATTATAATGCGCGCCGAAATTTATTTTTGTGGGGGCCAATTGGAATATTATTTGAGGATTATAATGGAGTATTTGAGAATAATTATCGGCCTAAAAATTGTGGTTTAGTGACTGGCCGCGAATGGATTGGATTGGATTTGATTTGGGCGAGGCACGATTATTTTGAGGTTTAATTGTGCAATTACTGTGATTGGTTGATTGGTGTATTTGATTGGCTAATTGAGCCTCGAGTGTGGTTAATTTGATGGTGTCCTGTCGCGTGTCTAGCGGGGCTAGAAATTGATTAGTTTGGTGGGCCTCGAATGTGCGAATGCTTGTTAACTTGATTATGTGAATTTGTGCATGGATGGTGTGCTGATTTGTTGCCATGGCTGACTGAAATTGATTGTCTGACTTGGGCATGTGGATTTATGAATTTGAATATGCGCGGCACAAATTGAGTGTGTTATCTCGTAATTCGCGCATGTGGATGCCTAAGTGTGAGCTTTATGGCCATGGTTGCACATCTCAAGCATTGGCATGGCATTTGCATTTATAAGCGTGCCCGAGTGACATGTGCATTGTGATCACCTAAATTGCCCTGATGCGTCTAACGCGGGGTTCAGATAAAATTGAGGTTTGAGAATGTGTGATCACAATAAACCCTGATGCGTGTTACGCGGGGTAGTGAACCCGTCCTGAGGCGTGTTACGCGGGATGATGCCTGGTTTACCGGAAAATGTCCGGCCTGATGCGTTTTACGCGGGCTGTGTGTCATGAGTCTGGTTTACCGGAAGATGTCCGGCCTGATGCGTTTTACGCGGGCTGTGTGTCATGAGCCTGGTTTACTGGGAAATGTCCGGCCTGATGCGTTTTACGCGGGCTGTGTGTCATGAGCCTAGTTTACCGGAAGATGTCCGGCCTGATGCGTTTTACGCGGGCTGTGTGGCATGAGCCTGCGGGCTAGAGATCGATCTCGAAGTGTGGACCTGATGCGTTTAACGCGGGTCGGAGGAGAAATTGAGAAATGGCTGTGTGCAAGTGTGCGATATTGCATTGATGAGGCATGAACATTAGTGCGAGCACTAGCATATGCATAACATGCGTTGTGACATAGAAATGCACGTGTATGTGCTGTGATTATATTCTGCCGCGTGGCTGCTTTGGTTGATTTGACGCCTAACCTGCAGGGTCTAGGGAAATTAGATTTAGGCCCGAGGGCCTGAGTCAGCTTGTGTGTATGTTGTGCTGCTTAGTACTTGTCAGGAGGTGCATGTTAGCCTAGTTTAGGTTTAGGGAACTACTCGCTGAGATTTATTCTCACGGTTGTTGTAAAACCGACATTTTCAGATCCCCGGCCTTGAGGATGACAGGTGTCCTGATGCATTTTTGGGAGAAGACCCCGGCTAGTTGTAGTGCTTGAGCCCGAGCCACTTATTCCCTTTTGTTAGTAGTGGCCTAGAACTGCTTTTGATTTTTGGTAGTTGGGCTGTATATGAATATTGTAAATGAATTCCGGTTTTAGTACAAGTGTTGATTTTGGAGGATACCCTTGGTCATGTATTGATATATGTACGGGTAGTTTTAATTGCTTCCGCATGTGCTGTTTATCTCTGTGTTGGGTGTTGGGTCGGCGACGCGTCCTGGGACGTCACACACAAATCGACCTCTGCGAGGGATGTGGCGCACCGAGAAGTGCGGGGCGTGACATCCCCGTTCGATTTGGTATCAGAGCGAGGTCAGCTCGATCCAATTAGGTCGAAGCCTGGAGTAATAAGGAGCGATGACCTTGGGTAGCCGGTAGGGTGACCTCGTGTGCTAAGTGTACCTCCTGACTGTCTGTGTCTTGATTGAGTGCTTGTTTTGGTTGACCCGTAAAGTGCAGGTGCGTCGGGACTAGAGGTTAGTACACGTGTTCTGTAACTGAGGTCATGTGCCATTTATGCTCAATTGCATGCTGAGTGAGTGATTGCTGTAGTGTTAAGCTCCTTGCCTAGGACCTTAGACCGGTTTAGCTTGGGTTAAGTCTCTAATCCCGATGTGGGAATTATAGTAGGAAGATGGACCTGCAAGTTGGAGAGACGAGTAACCAAGGACGAGGTAGAGGTCGAGGCCGTAGAAGAGGTAGAGGTCGAGGTCGAGGTCCTGAGCCGGATCGTGTTGAACCACAAGTGAGAGTGGCCGAGGATCCGAGGGTAGATGGAATTCTGAGGGCCCTTGAGGAAGCTGGGATTTTGGGTGGTAGACTAGAGCAGGAAAGAAATGCCACGATTGCTGCTGCTGTTGAGGCTGCCATCGCTGCTGCTAATGGGGCCAATGGAAACAATGGGAATAATGGAAATGGTGGAAATCAAGGAAATGTGGAGAACCCAATTCCAGGCCCAGTGAATGTAGTCAGGCCAATGTCTAAATTGGTAGAGCAGTTCTTGAAACTGAAACCGCCGAGGTTCAATGGCAAGGGTGACCCTGAGACCGCACCCCGTTGGGTTGAGGAGCTGGAGAAGGCCTTCGAAGTGCTAGGGTGCACTGAGGTCGAAAAGGTAACATTGGCCGTGTACCAGCTACAGGACAATGCCAATGATTGGTGGAAGGCCACTAAAGGAAGGGTGTTCCCCGAGGGAACTGCTCAGACGTGGGCCATATTTTCTGAGAGCTTTTTGGGAAAGTTCTTCTCGGAGAGTGCTAGAGAGAGGAAGTTGGCAGAGTTCATGAGGCTCCGCCAGGGATCTATAACAGTTGATCAGTACGAAGCAGAATTCACAAGACTGTCAAGGTTCGCGCTAAGGATGGTAGAACACCCTGAGGACAAGGCGCGGAGATTCCGAGATGGACTGAAACCGGACCTGAGGAGTCAAATGATATCGCTGAACATCAAGGACTACAGCGAGATGTATGAACGGGTACAGGCTATAGAGCGGGATCAGACTGATAGGGCAGCCGCCTCTGGATCGCGGTTCGCCCCGGCTAGAGACAACCGCCGTCTTGGGAAGAAACCAATGGCGGGAAACAGGCGATTTGTCCCACCGATTAGAAGGAACATCGAGAAGCCGAACCATCAACAGAACAGATTTGGGGCTTGCTTCATATGCGGGAGTTTGGACCATCAAATTAGGACCTGTCCCCAACGACGCCCCGCGGGACCCCCGATTCAGCAACAACTTCGAATTGGGAACCAATCTGGGAGTGCTCCGCCAGCTATTATGGGTAGGCCGCCGGCGCAAGGACGGGTGTATGCAATGGCGCGAAGGGAAGTGGAAAATGCGCCAGGGGTGGTCACAGGTATGGTTTCTCTGTGCCACCATATAGCTTATGCATTATTCGATCCGGGAGCATCTCATTCGTTTATCTCTGCTCAGTTTGTTGAATTGACTGGATTAAAGCCTGTTATATTAGAAGTGCAACTGTGTGTGACTACGCCATTGAATGATAAGATATGCATATCTCTAGGATGCCCGAATTGTGAGATAGTGATTGGTGGTGTAGAAAGCAGGATAGACCTAGCTGTATTGCCGATGTATGATTTTGATTTGATTGTGGGCATGGACTGGCTAGTTAAGCAGAATGCCGTAATGAATTGTAGTACCAGGGCGATCCAGTTTAGCCCGGCTGGACGCCCTAGATTTGAGTTTGTAGGGAGTCGAGGAGGAACCTCGATCCCTTGGGTTTCGTCGGTGGAAGCAACTAAATTGTTGGACGAGGGCTGTCAAGGTTATTTAGCCAGTGTGGTTGATCCGTCAGCAGGTGAAATGCGGCTTGAGGATATACCAATGGTGTGCAATTTTCCCGATGTCTTTCCTCAGGAATTGCCGGGATTGCCGCCAGAGAGGGAAGTGGAATTTGTTATCGAGTTGGCCCCTGGGACTGAGCCAATCTCGAAGCCGCCCTACAGGATGTCATTGTCAGAGTTGAAGGAATTGAAGGTCCAGATGCAGGAACTACTGGACAAAGGTTTCATCCGACCGAGTGCGTCTCCATGGGGAGCGTCGGTATTGTTCGTCAGAAAGAAGGATGGGTCGCTAAGGTTGTGTATCGACTATCGTCAGCTAAATCAAGTGACGGTCAAGAATAAGTATCCCCTCCCAAGGATTGACGACCTGTTCGATCAGTTGCAAGGAGCATCGGTGTTTTCTAAGATTGACTTGAGGACAGGGTATCACCAGTTAAGGATCCAAAAGGAGGATATTCTAAAGACAGCATTCAGGACTAGATATGGGCACTATGAGTTCACAGTGATGCCTTTTGGACTGACTAATGCCCCTGCTGCTTTTATGGACTTAATGAACTGGGTATTCAAGGAATTCTTGGACCAGTTCGTCATTGTATTCATAGACGACATTTTAGTATATTCGAAGAGTTCCGAGGAACACGAAGTACACTTGGAAAAGGTTCTACAGACATTAAGGAAGCACGCACTGTATGCTAAGTTTAGCAAGTGCGAGTTTTGGCTGAACCGAGTGGCATTTCTTGGGCATATAATATCCGGGGAAGGAATCTCCGTGGACCCGGCAAAGATTGAAGCAGTAATGGACTGGCCGAGGCCGACGACAGTTACTGAGGTTCGAAGCTTTCTAGGACTGGCAGGCTATTATCGGAGGTTTGTGGAGGGATTCTCAGCGATAGCCACACCGTTGACGAAGTTGCTGAAGAAGGAAACTAAGTTTGAATGGACTGAAAAGTGCGAAGAGAGTTTTCAGGAGCTGAAACAGAGATTGACAACAGCGCCAGTGTTGACGATTCCATCAGGACCGGGCGGGTATGAGATTTATAGCGATGCTTCGCTTAGAGGATTGGGATGCGTGCTAATGCAACATGGGAGAGTGGTTGCGTATGCATCGCGGCAGTTAAGACCTCGTGAGATGAACTACCCGACCCACGACTTGGAACTGGCAGCAATTATTTTCGCACTCAAAATTTGGAGGCATTACTTATGTGGAGAAAGGTTCCAGATCTACACGGACCATCAGAGCCTCAAATACTTATTTTCGCAGAAGGAACTGAATATGAGGCAGAGGCGCTGGATGGAATTGTTGAAGGACTACGACTGCGACATCTTGTACCACCCCGGAAAGGCCAACCGGGTAGCGGATGCCTTGAGCAGGAAATCGAGCATCGCGCAATTGCTGGTTAAAGAGTGGACTTTATTAGAGAGAGCACGGGACTCCGAATTTAAGTTTGAGGTAGGACACCTCTCCGGTTTAATGGCGACATTGAGGATTGAGCCGGAAGTGCAAGCCAAGATCAAGGCGTTGCAGTCTACGGACTTAGAGATTCAGAAAATTTTGAGTATGGATGACACTAAGAGGAAGTCGGACTTTCAAGTGTCCGAGGATGGAATTCTCAGGTTTTGAGGACGATTGTGCGTGCCTGATGATTTGGGGCTCAAGGAAGAGATTTTGTCAGAAGCCCACAGGAGCAATTACAGTATCCACCCGGGCAGCACTAAGATGTACCGGAACCTTCGCCAGCACTATTGGTGGAATGGAATGAAAGTGGACGTGGCCAAGCATGTGGCCAAGTATTTGACGTGTCAACAAGTGAAAGCACAGCATTGTAAGCCTGGTGGGATGTTGCAGCCGTTAGAAATCCCAGAATGGAAATGGGAACACATCACAATGGATTTTGTAACGGGACTGCCAAGAAGCCAGAGGGGACACGACTCCATTTGGGTGATAGTGGACAGACTGACTAAGTCAGCGCACTTCCTGGCAGTGCGAAAGGACTTCGAGCTAGAAAGGTTGGCAGAATTATACGTACGACAGATAGTTCGTCTTCATGGAGTGCCAGTATCAATTACTTCGGACCGTGATCCCAGATTTACTGCAAATTTTTGGAAAAGTCTGCAATCGGCCATGGGGACTAAGTTGCAATTCAGTACGGCCTATCATCCACAGACGGATGGCCAGTCTGAGAGGACTATTCAGACTTTGGAGGACATGCTGAGAGCGTGTGTGCTAGATTTTCAGGGCAAGTGGGAAGAACAGTTGCATTTGGTAGAATTTGCCTACAATAACAGTTTTCAGCAGAGTATCAGAATGGCGCCATTTGAAGCATTATATGGCAGGGCTTGCAGAACGCCATTGTGTTGGGATGAGGTAGGAGAAAGAAGTATAACGGGTCCGGAGTTGGTTCAGCAATCGGTAGAAACGGTAAAGATTATCCGGGAAAGGTTGAGAACAGCCCAGAGTCGTCAGAAAAGCTATGCGGATCGAAGGCGTAGACCGTTGGAGTTTCAAGTTGGCGATCATGTATTTCTTAAGATCTCGCCAATGAGAGGACTGTCTCGGTTTGGCAAGAAAGAAAAACTGAGTCCAAGGTACATAGGACCGTTTGAGATTTTGGAAAGGATTGGAACGTTGGCCTATCGCCTAGCCTTGCCCCCAAGTTTGTCACAGGTTCATAACGTCTTCCACGTGTCGATGTTGAGGAAGTACGAACCGGATCCGACCCACGTGCTGAATTATGAAGTAATAGACGTGGACGACAGAGTTTCATATGTGGAAAAACCGGTGCGAATCGATGACAGGAAGGAGCAAGTGTTGAGGAACAAGACGATTCCGTTGGTCAAAGTCATTTGGGAACATCACGGGACGGAAGGCGCCACATGGGAAAGCGAGGAAGTGATGCGACACCAATACCCCCATTTGTTTGAGTAGTCGGGTTGGGATTGTAAATTTCGAGGACGAAATTTTTGTAAGGGGGGAAGAATTGTAACATCCCGAATTTTTAATCCAATTTTTGGGGTTTATAGAACGCATAATTTGTCAGTGCGCTTATGGTAAAATCTCGCTCGGGAACTGATCACTCCCGGTTATTATTTTAAACTGGAGATTTCGCTAGAATCGCGCTCGATCGAATTTTCGTCGTTATTTGGACCCTGAACTTGGCAGTCGATTTTCGGGTGTTTCAGGACGCAATAAATTGGACGGTGTCGATATTAATGTAGCCGGTATCGAGATTGACAGGAATAGTGGAAAAATTGTGGGTTTTGACCATGTGCAAATTTGGACTGGTAGACCTCCCTCAGTAAAAATTTGGTTCAGTAGTTTGGCCTTTGTCCCTTTTTAGTTGCGAGGCTCACTCGGGGTTAGTGAGCAACTTTCGGTTTTTAAATTGGACCCCCGGTTTGCGTTTAATAATTTAATTTGTATAAATTTTTCAAAAAAAAACTTCTCTCTCTCTCTCTCTCTCTCTCTTCACGTGCGCATGTCCCCGCGTGTGTCCCATCTCAGCCCATCCCCCTGTCCCGTCCGTCCTGTCCCCTCCCCCACCTACTCTCTCTCTCTCTCTCTCTCTCTCCTCTCTTCTTCTCTTCTTCTTCCTCTCGCCCGGGACTGCTTCTGGTTCGCCGGCTTCTGCTTCGTCCCTGCCCGACCGCCGACCGCCGACGCCAGCCCGGCCGCCGCGCCGCATCGCGCCGCCGCCCCAGCTCCGCGCGTCGCCGCCTCGGCCCCCTCTTCCTCCCCGACTGCTTCTGGCTTCTGGCTCTGCTTCTGCTTCGCGTTCTGCTCCGCTTGGCCGCGCCTCGTCGGACCGTCCGCCTGGCACCGCCGCCCCGCCCGTCACCGCCGCCGCCTCGACGGTGCTGTCGCCACCATCCGCCTCAGCCGACCGTCGCCCCGTCAGCCCCCTCTCTTTCCCTCGCGCGTGCACGCAGCAGCAAGCTCCCGTCGCTGCCCTTCGCGCACGGCCGCCGCGGTTTGCCGGCTCGCCGCGCCGCCCGTCGTCGCCGCCAGCTTGCCGGTGCTGCCTCGTCACCGCCGCTCCGCCTGCTCCCTTCCTCCCCCTCACTCTCCCTCTCGCCCGGTCCCCCTCTCGCTTCCCCTGTTTTGGCCGAGGAGGGCCTCGCCGGAGCGCCGGTGCCGCTCGCCGGAAAGGCGCCACCGTCGCCGGAGCCGTCCAGCTGCCGCCACCGCCTCGCCCGGCTTTGCCCAGCCATCCCCGCAACTGTCCGTTCCGGCCGGTCACTGTTCATCGCCGGAGTCACTGTTCATTTCCGGCCAAACACTGTTCCGGCGAGGCACTGTTCCGGCGGGTACTGTTCACCCGAACCCGAATCGGCCCGTTCGGCCCGTTTTAAGCGTAGGACACCCGGTGAGTACAACCCTAAACCCTAATTAGGATAATTTACATTTCTAGACCGGTTTAGGGGTTAATTAGGGTTATTTAGGGGTTAATTTAGGGGTTAAATTGTGGAAGTAATTAGGGGTTTGATTGTGGCTAATTTGGTGGATTAGTTTGATAAATTAATGGAGGATTAGTGGCCCGAGAGGCGCGATTAATGGGATGGACAGTTGGATTAAATTGGCCCGAATTTGGGATTGTTCGGGTTTAATTTGAGGATTATAATGCGCGCCGAAATTTATTTTTGTGGGGGCCAATTGGAATATTATTTGAGGATTATAATGGAGTATTTGAGAATAATTATCGGCCTAAAAATTGTGGTTTAGTGACTGGCCGCGAATGGATTGGATTGGATTTGATTTGGGCGAGGCACGATTATTTTGAGGTTTAATTGTGCAATTACTGTGATTGGTTGATTGGTGTATTTGATTGGCTAATTGAGCCTCGAGTGTGGTTAATTTGATGGTGTCCTGTCGCGTGTCTAGCGGGGCTAGAAATTGATTAGTTTGGTGGGCCTCGAATGTGCGAATGCTTGTTAACTTGATTATGTGAATTTGTGCATGGATGGTGTGCTGATTTGTTGCCATGGCTGACTGAAATTGATTGTCTGACTTGGGCATGTGGATTTATGAATTTGAATATGCGCGGCACAAATTGAGTGTGTTATCTCGTAATTCGCGCATGTGGATGCCTAAGTGTGAGCTTTATGGCCATGGTTGCACATCTCAAGCATTGGCACGGCATTTGCATTTATAAGCGTGCCCGAGTGACATGTGCATTGTGATCACCTAAATTGCCCTGATGCGTCTAACGCGGGGTTCAGATAAAATTGAGGTTTGAGAATGTGTGATCACAATAAACCCTGATGCGTGTTACGCGGGGTAGTGAACCCGTCCTGAGGCGTGTTACGCGGGATGATGCCTGGTTTACCGGAAAATGTCCGGCCTGATGCATTTTACGCGGGCTGTGTGTCATGAGTCTGGTTTACCGGAAGATGTCCGGCCTGATGCGTTTTACGCGGGCTGTGTGTCATGAGCCTGGTTTACTGGGAAATGTCCGGCCTGATGCGTTTTACGCGGGCTGTGTGTCATGAGCCTAGTTTACCGGAAGATGTCCGGCCTGATGCGTTTTACGCGGGCTGTGTGGCATGAGCCTGCGGGCTAGAGATCGATCTCGAAGTGTGGACCTGATGCGTTTAACGCGGGTCGGAGGAGAAATTGAGAAATGGCTGTGTGCAAGTGTGCGATATTGCATTGATGAGGCATGAACATGAGTGCGAGCACTAGCATATGCATAACATGCGTTGTGACATAGAAATGCACGTGTATGTGCTGTGATTATATTCTGCCGCGTGGCTGCTTTGGTTGATTTGACGCCTAACCTGCAGGGTCTAGGGAAATTAGATTTAGGCCCGAGGGCCTGAGTCAGCTTGTGTGTATGTTGTGCTGCTTAGTACTTGTCAGGAGGTGCATGTTAGCCTAGTCTAGGTTTAGGGAACTACTCGCTGAGATTTATTCTCACGGTTGTTGTAAAACCGACATTTTCAGATCCCCGGCCTTGAGGATGACAGGTGTCCTGATGCATTTTTGGGAGAAGACCCCGGCTAGTTGTAGTGCTTGAGCCCGAGCCACTTATTCCCTTTTGTTAGTAGTGGCCTAGAACTGCTTTTGATTTTTGGTAGTTGGGCTGTATATGAATATTGTAAATGAATTCCGGTTTTAGTACAAGTGTTGATTTTGGAGGATACCCTTGGTCATGTATTGATATATGTACGGGTAGTTTTAATTGCTTCCGCATGTGCTGTTTATCTCTGTGTTGGGTGTTGGGTCGGCGACGCGTCCTGGGACGTCGCACACAAATCGACCTCTGCGAGGGATGTGGCGCACCGAGAAGTGCGGGGCGTGACATGTGATCACCCTAAATGTCCGGATGCATTCACGCAGGACCCAGATAACATTGACAGTGTGCCGTGTGATCACTTAATTAGCTTTCGGGTCGTGGCCTTCGGGTGTGCCATCTTGAAGCATTTACGCGGGATGATGCCTAGTTCGTTCCGATGAATAAGGAGATTGGTGTTGCGCCTGAGGCGTTTTACGCGGGCTAGAGACAGTGGGCCATATGTGCTTCAGCGCAGGCCACGAAGTGTTATGGGCCTTCGAGTCGTGGCCTTCGGTCAGAATATTTATTGGCCTTTGGGTCGTGGCCTACAGGTTGATTTATAACTAAATATGAGCCGCATGCCAGAGTGCATTGTTTGAGGCAATTCATGAGCATGGCAAATGTGTGTCAGAGTATGTGACTAATGTGTGTGCCAGTGATTTGAGTGTGAGACAGGCACTATTGATCATGAGCATGCGTGTGGCGTACGTGTGACCAATGTGTAATGGATGTGCCGTGCTTTATATAAAATGCCCAACCTGCAGGGTCAGCGAGGTAAGCGATCTGGGCCCGAGGGCCTAGGTCAACTGTCCTTGTTACTGGTTGATCATGATTGGTCACCTATCAAGATGTGCATGTTAGCCTAGTTTAGGTTTAGGAGTTTTACTCGCTGAGCTTGTCTCATTGTGTTATAAACCCACTCTTTTCAGACCCCCGGACCTGAAGATGCCTGATGCTTCAATATGTTTTGGAGTTCCGTGCCAACTAGGGCGGACGACGACCAACCATCACTTAGGGAATGGGGATGTGTATGTTAGATTTCATACCCTGATATTAGTAGATATGGGAGAGGCGTATCCCGAACACCATGAGTATGTAGCCTGGTATCTCAAGAGTCCAATTGGTTTGCATGGACCTTTTCGTACTTTTGATCTCTCGATTAATGGGCAAGGACAGGTAGAACTGCAATGTCCTGATGGAGAAGTGGTTAGTCCTGAGGCATCGTCTAATGGGAGTTTGAGTGCTGAGTTGAACCTGTTATTTGGGAGATGGATGATATGGAAGCTAACGATGAACCCGAGCCTATGGAGCAGGACATCGACTAGATGGGTAAAGCTGAACCGGAAGATATGGACGAGGAGGACTAGGCCGCGGAGGCTAAGTCCGAGCTAGACTCATTAGATTCTAAGGAGGAGGAGTTACTTGGTAGTTCTTCGTCCTCATAGTCTTCTGATTCTGACCCGGACTAGGTCCTCTAGGTTAGCCCCCACCTAGTAGGTCGGACTGGCACTTTTTGACTAAGTCCACCTTAGCTTAGTACCCCTGACCTAACCTGATCGCTGATCCTTTTTGACCTTAGCGGTCACTGTTTTGTTAGTTCCCTGTTGTTCTTTTCCTGGAAATAAATACTGTATATATTTTTGTAGTAATGAAATGTATATGTTTTTAATCCAAATGGTTTTCTATTGTTGTGCTATCCATGGTTGTCTATTTTATTGTACGGGTTATATATATATATATATATATATATATATACACGTCATTTTCGCATGTGCATTGTTCTGTATGTTTGGGTGTTGGGTTGGTGACTCATCTTGGGACGTCGCAACAAATTCAGCCTAAGGTGGGATGTTCGCGCTTCGTGGGGTACAGGGCGTGACATTCCCGTTTGATTTGGTATCAGAACAAGGTCAGCTCGGTCTAATCAGATCGAAACTCAGAGTGATAAGGAGCAATGACCTTGGGTAACTAGTAGAGTGACCTCGTGTGTTAAGTGTACCTCCTGACTGTCTGTGTCTTGGTTGATTGATTGGATAAATGGACCCGTGAAATATAGGTGCGGCAGGACCTAAGGTGAGTATGCGTATCTCTTTATTTGAGATCCTATGTTGTTTGTTCTTAACCGCATGCTGAATGATTGATTGATTGTTGTTGTGCTAGCTACCTGCCTAGGACCTTAGACCGGTTTAGTTAGATTAGGTCTCTAATTCCTAGTGGAATTATAGCAGGTAGGCGGGTAGTGAGATTCGTACCATGAGACGTCGAGGAAAGGAACCCCAAGGACAAGCGAGTGCAGGAGGCCAAGAGGTTAGAGACCCTAGATTGGAGGATGTCATTCAAACCTTGCACGAGATAGGAAACATTATGGGTAGGCAGGCTCAAGAAAGGGCTGCCGCTTTTGCCCAGGTTGCTGAGGCTGCAGCCGCTGCTGCCGTGAATGGAAACCAAGCTAATTTTGGACAGGCTCAGGCAGCTGGCATTAGGCAAATGCATCAGCTTATAGAATAGTTTTTAAAATTAAAGCCACCCAAATTTACTGGGCAAGGTGACCCCGAGGCTGCGCCAAGATGGGTAATGGAATTAGAGAAGGCGTTTGAAGTATTGGGGTGCACCGAGCAGGAGAAGGTAACCCTAGCAGCATAATAGTTACAGGAAAATGCGAATGACTAGTGGAAGGCCACCAGGGGTAAAGTATTTCCAGAAGGTGTTGCCGAGACTTAGGCCGTATTCACTGAAAATTTTTATGGAAAATACTTCTCGAATAGCGTTAGGGAGAGGAAGATAGCAGAATTTATGAGACTCCGCCAAGGTTAGATGTCCGTAGATCAGTACACGGCGGAATTCACTAGATTGTCCAAGTTTGCGCCAAGGATGGTGGAGCATCCTGAGGATAAGGCGCGAGGTTCCGAGAAGGGTTGAAACCTGACATTCGTACCCAGTTGATACCGGCCAATTTAAGGACCTATGAGGATATCTATGATAGAGCTCAGGCTCTAGAATGGGACTAGGTGGATAGGGTAGTCGCATCTGGATCGCGGTTTGCCCAGAACAGAGACAATTGCCGTTTTGGAAAGAAGCTAATGATAGGGAATCGGCGTTTTGTCCCGCCAATTAGAAGGAACATTGGAAAGCCGAATCATCCACCGAGTTGATTTGGGGCATGCTTTAGATGTGGAAGTTTGGAGCACCGGATTAAAAATTATCCCTAACAGCGTCCCTTAGTACCCCAGGGCAACCGCAGCAAAACTGAATAGGGAATCAAGCCGGAAATCCCCCACTGGTTAATCAGGGCAGACCGCCAGGACAAGGACGGGTGTATGCTATGGCGCGTAGAGAAGCAGAGGATACGCCGGGTGTGGTCATAGGTACGATTTTTCTATGTGATCATGCTACCTATGCCTTGTTTGACCCGGGGGCGACCTATTCTTTTATTTCAGAGCAGTTTGTTAGATTGGTTGGAATTAAACCTATTGTGCTTGAGACCATGCTTTGTATGACAACCCCATTAAATGATAAAGTGTTAGTGTCGTTGGGGTGTCCTAATTATAAAATAGTGGTTAGGGGTAGAAAGGAAAGCATCGACTTGGCAGTGTTGGTCATGTGCGATTTTGATGTGATAATTGGTATGGATTGGCTGTCTAAGCAAAATTCTATAGTGGATTGTAGTAATAGGGTGATCCAGTTTAAGCTGGATGGACGTTCTAGGTTCGAATTTCAGGGAAATCAAGGAGGAACCTCGACGCTTTGGATTTCCTCGCTTGAAGTAACTAAGTTGTTGGATGAAAGTTGTGAAGGATATTTGGTGAATGTGGTAGATCCGACCGTGGCAGAATCTAAGTTGGAAGAGATACCGGTAGTGTGCAATTTTTCCGAGGTCTTTCCTCAAGAATTGCCAGGGTTGCCACCCGAGCAGGAAGTAAAATTTGTGATAGAATTGGCACCGAGCACAGAACTGATTTCAAAGGCACCGTATCGGATGTCGTTGTCGGAATTGAAAGAACTAAAAGTCCAGATATAGGAACTGTTGGACAAAGGTTTCATTTGTCCTAGTGTGTCTCCATGGGGAGCACTGGTCCTATTTATGAGGAAGAAGGATGGGACATTAAGGTTGTGCATCGATTATCGGCAGTTGAATCAAGTGACGATTAAGAATAAGTACCCACTGCTGAGGATTGATGATTTGTTTGACCAGTTACAAGGAGCGTTTGTGTTTTCTAAGATTGATTTACGGACTGGATACCATCAACTGAGAATCCGAAAGGAGGACATTCCTAAGACCACTTTTAGGACACGGTACGGGTACTACGAGTTTACAGTGATGCCCTTCAGATTGACCAATATCCTGCAGCCTTCATGGATTTGATGAATAGGGTGTTCAAGGAATTCTTGGACAGATTTGTCATTGTGTTCATCGACGACATACTAGTGTATTCGAAGGACCCCAAGGAACATGAGATACGTTTAACTAAGATATTACAAACTTTGAGAGCATACGCACTCTTCGCCAAGTTCAGCAAGTGTGAGTTTTGGCTAAGTAGAGTGGCGTTTCTTGGATACATAGTTTTGGGAGATGAAATTTCTATAGACCCAACAAAGATTAAGGCAATAATGAAGTGGCCAAGATCAACCTCAGTAATAGAAATTCGGAGTTTCTTAGGATTGGCTGGCTATTATCGGCGTTTTGTAGAAGGGTTTTCGTCGATAGACATGCCATTGACGCGATTATTGAAGAAGGAATCTAAGTTTGAAAGGAACGACAAGTACGAGAAAAGTTTTCAGGAGTTGAAGCATAGGCTAACAACTGCCCTATTGTTGATCATTCTATCTAGACCAGGAGGATTCGAGGTTTATAGTGATGCTTCGTTAAGAGGACTTGGTTGTGTCCTGATGCAGCATGGAAAAGTAGTCGCATATGCGTCGCGCCAGTTGAGGTCGTATGAGATGAATTATCCAACGCATGATTTAGAACCGGTAGTAATTGTCTTTGCCCTTAAGATCTGAAGACACTATTTGTGCGAGAAAAGGTTCCAAATTTATACTGATCATCAAAGCCTCAAGTACAATGAAATCAAAATAATCAAAAGTTAAAAGATACTTTGATGTGAGATTCCCAAATACTTAGATTGTCGACAACAACAGTTTTATTCACATTATCCCAACCAAATCCGGATTGCGAAAGAAACTTCCTAAAACTACCATACTATTTCCTCAATTTGTTCACCTTGTTCTTCAACTGAACTAGGGTATATTGGTATCCTGACTATTTAATAAATTCAGTCCGTATATTATTCCACCCAACTTTGTTGTAAGTAGAAGATGTGCGATTTCCCTTTTTGACCTCCTCAACCAACAAACTTACAAAAATGTTGGTTAAAGGCTCAGTCCACTTTGCATTGAATATCTCTTTTTGAGATGCCATGTAACCATGATCGGTTGAGAATCATATAAGTCATGCATTAAATCAATAACATAGTCATGTAAAAGTTACAAGTAATACACGCAACTATTCTCAAGAGAAGCAGCAGCACGAGAAAATAGTACAACACTCATGCTTTAGAAGATACCCATTATTAAAACCACTTGGAATATGATGCATGAAGACAGAGGATTGCATATTAGGACCTTATAAAAGATAATCCTGTTAACAAGCTCACACATAATATCACCGATACATGACCATTGAGATGGATAAATAATGCAATTTCGAGAATTTTTCACCTCCACCATTGTTACGAAATGGCCATTGCAAAAGCAGTAAAACGTGCATTTTGTAGACAACATCATGTCACGTTTTGCTATCTTGTAAATAGGTTTAGAGAGTCATGACTAAAAAGTGACAAAATTGCAAAATAAACGGACTTTGGATTCACCCACTCCTTTATGGACCGATTCTTAAGCCCTTGAATTACAGAGTATGGAAAAATGCCAAAGAAACTTTTTGTACAACCCATGCCCTCCTCTAATGGAAAGAGATGAAAAAAGTTCCAGCATTCTAGTTTCTTGATCCAACGATGTTATTGTCAACATACAACTCACTATAAAGATAATTCAAGTACAACAAGCTTGCTCACTGACAACTATTGAAAAGTACACCCAAACAACAGTGCAAATTCAATATGCTTGCCTACACACTAGAATGTTAATACTCCTAATGGTCTTCTTATGCGCATACTGCACAATATAATGCACCTACAGAACAAATATAGATTGTCCACCGTGAATAACCACAAGAAAGTCTACCTTTGCGATAACCACAGGTGAGGATTTTACCTTTGCGAATCAAATTGGACAAATAATAGAAAGCAATGGACAGAAGCGTAGAGCTGAATCCAGGCATAACGAACTTCTACTCAAATTGACTAATCACCAATTAGCTTGTTCAATCTGATACAAAAAATAGAATAACCATTTAGTAAATGAAAATCACCACCCAATTCAAAAAGGATCGCCGTTGTGAAAAGCAACAGAAAATTAACACGAAACAATTATCAATGACCAACACCATATCACCATAGTTGCATAAAACAACCTCGAGCGAGCACGGCCCTCACCCAGATTCGCGAGGGCGGCGGTCGCTCAAGCGAGAAGGAACCCAAATGGGCGAGGGCAGCACTCGCTCGAGCCTCGCCGTCACCCAGATCGGCGAGGGCCATGGACGCGCTCGCTTGGGCAACCGTCGCCGATCTAGGCCAAGGCTCGCTCAAGCGAGCACGGCCCTCGCCGATCTGGGCAACGGCGAGGCTCGAGCGAGTGCGGCCTCGCTCAAGTGACCGCAGCCCTCGCCCAGATTCATGACGGCGGCAGCCGCTCTAGCGAGAGCGAGCCCAAATGGGCGAGGCCAGCGCTTGCTCGAGCCTCACCGTCTCCGATCTAGGCAAGGGCTCACTTGAGCGAGCGCCGCCCTCGCCGGTCTGGGCGACGGCGAGCTCGAGCAAGCGCGGCCCTCGCCCACTCGCTCCAGCTTGCCGTCACCCAGACCGACGAGGCCGGCGCTCGATCGAGTGAGCCCTTGCCCAGATCAGTGATGGTTGATCGAGCGAGCACGACCACGACGACATCCCTCTACAGTAGCAAGTCATCAACAAGAACTTACCTCGAACAAGAAAGAGCAGCCTCGTGGGTGAAGGAGTAGCAGCGGTGAAGGAGCAGAGTAGAATGAGCTTTGCGCAGGAGAGGAGTAAAAAGTGATTCTTAGGGCTTCCAAAATTGTTTCTTATTTCTGTGCCGAGAAACAAGAAGGTAGTTTTTTTTATTTCTTGTTTCTCTTCCAAAATTGTTTCTGGGCATAAATTTTTGTAAAAATGTGCCGGGGAATAAAAAATTTACCAAACGCATTTCTGTTCCCAAACTATTTCTGAGAACAAAATAACAGAAATTTTCACTGTTTGGCACGTTACCAAACGGACCCTTAGTCTTCAATCCTGTGGCCTCAGCTTCGTCGAAATGGTCCGATTGCGCTGGAACGAGCCTGGTTTCAGGCCTTCCCAATCAGCTTCGTCTGGTTCAAGCCGTGAGGGGAACACCACGACCTCTTCACGATTCGCCGGCGCTCCGCCGTATGTGGCGGCACCGGAACTCGTGAGGGGATCCTCAACCCTCTCTCTCTCTAGATTTTTGCACATTTCACTCCCTTCAGTTTTGTTTGTTGATTTCGCGCCCAAAATCTGTTGGAATTGACTTCCAATCGGTTTTGAGTTGTTGAACAATGCCAGCTGGGCAATATCTAACCGGAAAAATTGATTAAAATGTGTTGTTTTTGCTGGAATAGGTCGGCAAAGTGATGGGTTTTGCTTTATTTTTCTGGGTTTTGGCGTGTTGGGCAGTCCGGGCGAAGAAGATGAGCTGTTCGGGTCGGGTCGGGTCGGGTTGACCCGCTCGACCCGGCAGTTCCGATTTTGCATAAATGCGCAAATTAAATTTGATTTCTACCAAATCTTCGAAATTCAACCCCAAAATCGAATTACCCATCATATTCTAAACCCAAAGATATAATTTTCCCCAATTTTTATTGTAATTGAGCCCAAGATTTTCTTATTTTTATACTCGAGTTCATCGGATTTTTCTCAATTCGACATCCTAATGACCTGATTAGGTTAAACGGATGATAAAATTGAATTACCCACCCCTAATTAACCCTAGAAATGATAGTCTCATATTTCAAAAATTTCATTTTGGGCACGATTTCCAATTTGGGTTTAAAATTCTTAATTTTCAATCAAATTTGGGGATTTTTTATTTTTATGTCAAATTGTGCAATTGGATTGACCATTGTGCAATTAAGGGTTCTAGAATCAATTTTTGTGAAGACACTAAGACTCAAAAATGTCTAGAAAAAATTTAATTTCATTTTTGGTTCAATTCGAGTTTAATTTTGCCCAATTTTGGGAAAAACATATACCCGTTTTAAATTTTCTAAAATTGACAGTGTATTTATGAAATTGGATTTAAAAGAAGATTAATGACTATTCTTATGGAATTTTATGATTCCATTTACTATTTTTCTTGATTTTCTTGCTTATTTTGACTAAAGGAAATTAAGAAAAAATGCTAAAAAATGCTAAAAAAATTATTTTTTGGTTTAGAAATAGGTTTCTAGGCTTAGCCAAGATCCCTCGACTTAATTGTGAAATTTTTGAAAATATGACAAAAATGAGCTAAAAATTAGGTATCAATAGCTGCCCTTCTTTGAGATTGAGCTCGTTAAAGGCTGATTTCAAAGATAAGGTGACATTTGAATTTTTGGTTGACTCACTGAAAATGGAAACTTCATAACAACTGATTGAGATCTTTGCTTTTTGAGATTCGTGATCTAATCCAAAAGTTTTCCTTTAACAAATTTTGAAAGGGTTCTTAATGATTCGAGTGAGAGAAAAAAACTTACTTGTTTGTAAGAGTTTATGGCTCATCCAAGGGCATGAATGGATGATGGTGATGATTATGATGGTTATTTTGTTTTCTCAGTTTGAGAATGAATTCACGAATTATGAATGCCTGTGGCTCCTCGCCTTAGGACTTGAATTTGCTTAATGATTCCTCACCAGTAAGACTTTAGATATTTGTCTAGTGGTTCTTTGCTAATTAAGACTTTGAACTTTGTCTAGTGATTCCTCACCTATAGGACTTTAATTTGCTTAGTGATTCTTCACTAATAGGACTTTGAATTTGCCTAGGAGATCCTCGCTTGTAAGATTTTAATTTTACCTAGTAGTTCCTTGCCAATAGAATTTGGATCTTACCTAATGGTTCCTTACCAGTAGGAGTTGAATTTTGCCTAGGGCTCCTCACATGTAGGATTTGGGTTTTACCTAGTGGTCCTTACCAGTAGGATTTGGGTCTTACCTAGTGGTTCCTCACCAATAGGAATTGGGTCTTACCTAGTGGTTCCTCGTCAGTAGAAATTGAATTTGCCTAAGGGCTACTTGCCTATAGGATTTACGTAATAGTTTTTTGAAGCTACGGTTTGTTATCACTTATATAGGGTCAATTTTCTGAGGCTACAAATCTGCGATCACTCAGAAGAACTATAACGAGGTCATGCTTTAGGCCTAAAAAGTAATCCAAAGCTACAGGTTGCGAACACTCGGAGGGTGATGGACTTGAAATTGCAAACCTACAAACACCTGGCAAGACTTTAAAAATCACCATACTCAAAGCTGCAAAATCGCAATTACTCATGAGAATCATCACTCAAAAGCTACAAAAAATGCAATTTGCTTTAAACTACTTGTTTTGTCTAGTAGCTCCTCACCAAATAGACTTGAAATTTTGGAGACCTACCATGTAGAAATTGCCTAAAGGCTTCTTGCCAATAGGACTTAGATTTTGCCTAATGGTTCCTCACCAAATAGGTTTTTTAGAAAGACTTCAAACAATGAATGTCTGTTTTGTGATTTTAAGGTTTTACTAACCTTGACATGGTTTTTTTTAGTTGACCAAAAACTATTTTGAAAAGGCAGTTTTGAAATTAATCAAAGCCATTTGAAATGTGGTTTTTCTTTTTAGTTTACCACAAACTATTTGAAAACTTGATTTTGAGTTGACCAAAAACTATTTGAAACCCGATTTTGAAATATGCATTCTTTATATACATTTCAGGCAGTCAAATTTCCTTTTAAAGGAAGTATTTGAGCAAAATGCTTACAAATTTTCAAGAAATGCTTAAAATAATCATTCGGAAGACCTTCATTAGAAATGATTTGTTTCGATCTATGAATTTGGTCTTTTCTTTATTTGATTGAAAGGGGATTAATCTGATATCTGTCAATTTTATTTTTCCTAACCAATCCTTAGGTGTTCGGTAATATTTGCAATGTATACAATCCAATTGATCCGATAAGGTCTTTCAAAAGGTTGTAATGCTGGTTTGGTCAATGGCTATTCAAAGGATAGGCATTTTAAGGTCAAGAAAAGGATTTCATCATGTCTGACTTTAGGTCTTCAAGTTAAGAACCTCGAGGATAAGACAAAACAATATTGCATATACTTTTTTGAGTGATAATCTCTTGTCATGAAATCATATTTTCACTCTCAATATCCTAATCTGAAGAGTCTTTGGGGAGAGGTTGTAATGTTGGTATTGGGTAGGCTCAAAAGGCTCAATTATTTTGTTTTGAATTCAGGGTTTTCATGAAATTGGTGATCTTCTTGGCATCACCACCCCTTTTCTTTTGTCCACTAGGGATCTTTTCTTAGCGTGAACACAAGAGTCCCCTAGACTTCCATTGAGATTTTCAATCGCTGAATTGTTGTGACTTTTGATTTTTCACAACTTTTGATTTTTATTTTGACATGACTTCTGTCATCCTTTCTTTTGAATACTTTTCTTTCTTTTGCTCATTTTTCTGGACATTGGCCTTACTTTTACTAGGCACACTACTTTTTCATGCCCTAGATTCTTTCGTCTTTGATCCTTTTGCATTCTAAGGGCTCTGTGTTTTGCCCTTTTGCTTTCTATTTATCAAAGTGGATCATATGCTCATGCTCCCGTGCGAAAAGATGATCACCAATTTGGGGTTCTGAAATGAATATTCAGGCTCAATTGGGCTTTGCCAAAGGTAAATGTGTTTGGGATATGTAAACGAAATGCTCTTCTTCCTTTTGGGATGTTGTGAGCTTCCATATGAATTCATCTGAGGTTATCACAGAAAGATTGATGCAAGTGTATGCAATAAAATCTTTCTTGATCCTATTCTCCATAAATGTCAACCGTGAACCTCCTAATTTGCCCCAGTGTGGGGTGGTTCTCAACAGGGTTGTTTTTTTTTTTTTTGGAAATTTCTCTGCTGTTTAGGTTCAAATTTGGTTTGCAAGGGATAATCATGTGTTTAGGGTAGCGAAATGATGTCTTTCATCATTTCAATTCATGTAAACATTGCGAATATCTCCTATTTCCTGCAGATAAGTTTTTTTTCTCATTCTAATACACATTCTTCCATTCACTCGAGTGTATAAGGGACATGTTTGGATATCGCTTACCTTTCATCATTTACAGGTCTTTCCATTTGATTTGATCCAAACTTTTTCTATGAAAATTTTCACGACCTTCGTCAAAACTTCCTTTTTTAAGGAGTTTTGATGCGTAATGCATATTCAAAGAATGCACATTTCAAAACTTTTTTGAAATAACCTTTTCATGTTAATCTGCTTGGGAAAAAGAAGTTTCATTTTCCAGCAAATTAACCTCTTCGAGACCCAAATTTACCAGTTAGGGACACTTACCTGACCAGCTTGTCAACGTCCCTCTCGATTGTTTTTGCTTATGTACTAATTCATTCCACCGGAGATTTGAAAATGAGATGTTCAAGCTCAAATTCATGGGTTAGGGGTATTTATCTGATCAGTTTGATGAGATCCCTGTAACATTAAAACCCAATGTTAACATTGATTCAAGTATTGTTCGTTTCTAATTGAAACGATACAACCAACTTCTGGTTTGTTTTGTCTTGATCATTCATGAAAGATTATCTCTTTTAATTTCCTCTCCCAATTTCTCTAGGGATGATAAAAGGGAAAAATTCGTTAGAAAACACTATTGAGAAAACCAAATTTGAGAATGACACTTCCTTTTTATTTTTTTTCAACTTCGTTGAAAAATTTTAGAAGCCTTGAGTCATCTCAGATTTCCTTTTGTCATATCCTACAAAATGAACAAACATGTTCTATGAAATGCATGATATGTACATGTTATGATTAGTGCCAGTTTTCTTGAATGTCCGTTTTCATTTCATGGATAGAAAATCTTGACAGCATCTGCATTTACAGGATAGGCTAGTTCTGTTCCTATCATATCTACAAGAATTAATACTCCTCTAGGAAGAACTTTCTTGACAATGTAAGGACCTTCGTAATTCGGAGTGAATTTCCCACGTGGATCTGAATTATTGGGAATGACTTTCTTCACTACTAGATCATCTGTTTAAAAACGTCTTGATTTTACCTTTCGGTTGAAAGATGTAGCAACTCTTTTTTTGTAAACTTGTCCATGACATATAGCCCTTAATCTTCTCTCATCAATTATGTTGAGCTGTTCATATCTTTGTTAGCTCCATTCGTCTTCTAAGAGTTTTAATTGGGATAGTATCCTTAATGAAGGAATTTCTACCTCGATAGGTAACACTGCTTCCATCCCATAAACTAAGGAAAATGGAGTTATCCCAGGTGATGTTCGAATTGAAGTTCAATATGGCATCAGAGCATATGACAAACTTTCGTGCCAGTCACGATAGTCCTCAGCTATTTTGGATAATATCTTCTTGATATTCTTATTTGCCGCTTCCACTGCTCCGTTCATTTGTGGGCGATATGGAGATGAATTCAAGTGTCGAATGTGGAAGTATTCAAGCAAATCATTTACAATTTTGTTATTCAAACTTGAACCATTGTCGGTAATGATTGCTTATGGAACTCCGTACCTAGCAACGATGTCCTGTTTGATGAATTTTGCCACATTCTTAGCAATGACATTTGTATATGAATTCGCTTTAATCAACTTGGTGAAATAGTCAATTGCCACCAAGATAAAGCGATGTCCATTTGAAGCCTTGGGGTTAATAGGGCCAATCATATCAATTCTCCACGTTGAAAATGGCCACGGTTCTGACATTTAATGCAGCCCATTCGACAGTGCATTAATTCTGTCTCCATAGACTTGACATTGGTGACAACACCTCACATGCTGAATGCAATCTGTTTCCATTGTCATCCAGTAATATCCCAATCTCATGATTTTGCGGGCTAAGTGATGGCCATTCATATGCGGACCACATTCACCTTCATGGATTTCTCTCATGATTTGTTCAGCTTCTTTGCTATTAACGCATCTTAACAGGGTTGAATCGTACGACTTCTTATAAAGAACCTGTCCGTTGAGAAAGAACTTGTTGGCTATCTTTCTTATAAATTTTCTGTCGTTTGACTGGCTTTCTTTAGAAAATTCTCCTTCTTGCAAATATTTCTTGATATCATGAAACGATGGTTCATTGTTAAATTCTGCTTGAACTACCATGCAGTGTGTTGATTGTTCGAGAATATTGATTCTCAATGATTTTATATCCATCTTATCTTCAGCTTGAAGTAAGGATGATTATGTTGCAAGAACATCTGCAAAATGATTATGAGCTCTTGGAAGATAATCAAATGTTATTTCTTCGAATTCCTCCATCATTTCTTCATAGTATTTGTGATAAGGAGTCAGCTTTGCATCACGAGTTTGCCATTCTCCAATTGTTTGCAATATAATGAGCATAGAGTCTCCATATACTTGCAACCTTTTTACCCTTATTGAAAGGGCTAACTGTAAGCCGAGAATGCATGTCTCATATTTAGCAATGTTATTGGTGCATGGGAATACCAGTTTTGCAGATACTGGATAGTGTTAACCTTCTGGGGAGATCAATACCGCCTCGGTTCCTGAGCTAGATAGGTTGGTTGCGTCATCGAAATACATGGTCCATTTGTCATTTACCAACGTAAATATGTGGTCATCAAGTTGTTCTTCAGAATTGTCGATATTCTGCAAATTTTCTGCCAGCATGTCTGCTATTACTCGCCCCTTGACTGACTTTTGGGATGAACTCCTGATGTCGAATTCAGACAATAAGACTTGCCATTTGGCTAATTACCCAACCAAAGAGGATTTCTCAAGAAGATATTTGATCGGATCATTTTCAGTTACTAGCAAAATTTGGTGATGAAGGGTATACTTTCTTAATTTGTGTAATACCCAAATTAATGCAACACATGTCTTCTCAACTGTTGTATAATTCACTTCCGATGTTGTGAATTTCTTGCTCAAGTAATAGACGGTGTGTTCTTTACTGTCATTCGGTCTTCTTTGTACCAGCACTGCTCCTAATGATTCATGGTGAATCATCAAATATAGGATCAGTGGGACTCCAGGAATTGGTGGTACTAATATTGGCGGGCACACTAGATATTCTTTGATTTTATAAAGGCTTGTTGATATTTTTTATCCCACTTTACTTTGGTATTCTTCTTCAACAGTTTGAAGAATGGTTTAGCAGTCTTAGAAAGCTGATAGATGAAGTGGGCAATGTAGTTTAAATGCCCCAACAAGCTTCTCACTTTTTTTACCGTAGAATGAGTCTTCAAGTCATGTATTGCTTTGATCTTAAAATGATCGATTTCGATTCCTTTATTGCTGACCACAAATCCTAGCAGTTTACCGGATTTTGCCCCAAATACACACTTATTGAGGTTCAGTCGCAACTTATACTTTCTAAGTCTTTTGAACAATTTGCAAAGCACCTCAACATGGTCTTCTCCTTGTTTGGATTTTGCGATCATATCGTCCACGTATACCTCAATTTCTTTGTGCATCATATCATGGAACAGAGTTACCATCGCCCTTTGATATGTGGCACCAGTATTTTTCAGACCGAAAAGCATCACCTTATAACAAAATATGCCCCATGGTGTTATGAAGGACGTTTTCACCTTATCCTCTTTCTTCATGAGAATTTGATTATATCTTGAGAAACTATCCATGAATAAGAATGTTTCAAACCCAGCCGTGCTATCTACTAATACATCAATATGTGGAAGCGAAAAATCATCTTTTGGGCTTGCTTTATTTAGGTCACAATAATCAACGCATACTCGCACCCGAACATCTTTCTTCATTACGGGTACTATGTTGGCAACCCATTTTGGATATGGCACTACTTCGATAAAACCGACCTTGAGTAATTTCATCACTTCCTTTTCCATTTTCTTTGACAATTCTGGCTTTGTTCGCCTCAATTTTTACTTATTCGGTGGAATACTTGGATCAATTGGTAAAGCGTGTTCAACTATATTCGGATCAAGGTCTGGCATGTCAGCATAGGACCATGCGAATATATCCTGATATTCCTTGAGCAAATCCATTATTCTTTCTGATTCTACTGAGGGAAGACTTTCTCCAATCTTGACTTCTTTAGGATGCTCCTTATCACCCAGATTAACAATAACCGTTTTCTCTAACGTGAGTGACTTTGATTCTTCATGATGGATCCATTCTCTTATAATCCATTCCTCATCTTCATTATCTTCTTCAATATCATAAGTGATCTCCTCTGAGAGATTTGAATCACATATGAAGTTACTATGGGTGTGAGAATGCTCATGCCTGACATGTAACAAATATGATTAATAATTATATGAAATGAATTGATGCATGAGGTTTAACGAAAAACCATTTTGAAAAACTATTTTGAAATCTTGTTTTGAAGAGATCAAGAAAATAGAGCTAATCCTCATATCCATGGATATCCTTGCTCTCAAAACCATTTTCGTAATAAGGAATCATATAGAAACCCAAAGCCTCAAGCCTCACGTGTGAGAGCAATATTCATCATTGGTTTGGTTTTGTTTCCATATGTCCTTAACAAAACTTTGAACACTTTTATTGAATTTGAAAAATGCAATTACATCTATATTGAAAGCAACGTAAATTGCAACTGAATTGAAACAACATCAACATGAAACAGACAAATTGTAAAGACAATAATGAAGAAAAGGTTTAAAAGAATCTTCCTATTCCAGTGCGTAGGTGTCTTCATCTTCGGTTATAATGACATTGATCTTCTTCGAATAAACCCAGCGTGTCAGACTCAGTCTTTGCACATAAATTTTCTTCTAAGAGTAATTTGGGAGGCCCAGGAAAATTTTCTCTGATATGAATATGATGATAGGGCAACTCTTTAGCCTTACCCTTCCATGTTGATGGGTTAATAGTTCGATCACCTTGGCTTCCGCGGTCTTTATGATTCTCGTGACCTTGACCTCGGCCTCCATGGTGATTATTGATGACTTCATATCCCACTCCATACTTCTTCTTGGTAGCAAATCGGATAATAGGTTCTTTAATTCCTTGAGCCTTTGCCCCAAGCCCACCATTATGGTTAAATCTATATTGGCATAATACTTTTCCAGACATAATAGACGATGCCAAAAATTCTGGAATCTTCGTGACACTACCAGCAGGAATTTGTATCATGGAGATCATCTCGAAAGAATGATAACTAGGCTGTTCTTTTATCTCTAGCTCAACATAAGGTATGACACTTTCCTTGGAAGTGGCAAAATCTGTTTCCCCATGTACGGTAATCATTTTACCGTTAATAACAAATCGAACCTTCTGATAGATACCAGAAGGAATAGCGCCAGCCATATGAATCCAAGGCCTCCCTAGCAGTAGGTTGAAGGTCCTTGGAATGTCTGCCACTTGAAAATCGATCAGAAAAGGCATAAGGCCTATGTTTACTTCCAGCTCGATGTCACCGATAACATCTTTCTTCATCCCGTTGAATGAACGCACGGTCACCTTTGAAGGTTTGATAAATTCTTCACTAATTCCCAAGCGATACAGTGTGCTTAGAGGACACAAATTAAGTGCGGAACCATTATCGATGAGCACCCATGACACTTCCTTACCCTGGCATTTGACGGCAATATATAGGGCTTTATTATGGGAACATCCATCAATTGGGAAATCTTCATCAAAGAAGGCAATCTGATCCTTTAGAAGAATGGCACCAACAAAGTCTTCCAGTTGTACTTCATTAATAGTTTCCGGGACGTGCACCTCATTAAGAAGCTTCATTAGCACCATTTTGTGGCTTTCTGAAGTCTTGAAAAGATCTAGTAAGGAAATCTGCGCCGGTATCTTTCTTAACTGCTCAATTACTTCATATTCACTTGTCCTCATGACTGATAGTAACTACTTTACATCCTCCTCAGTTACTCCACTCTTTTCATGCTCACCTTCTTTTAGAACATAACATCTGCCTGATCTAGTTATTACATCAACTTCTTTAGGTGAGTAGTCCCATGGTACACATTTGGTGTCAAATTTCTCCTTTAGAGGCAAAGTGATAATCACATACTGCACTTCTTTTTCTTCAATCTTTAGTTGACCAATCGAGAGCTCAATAGTAATTGGTTCAACATGGTTCTTTTCTTCGTCAAGCCTATCTACTTTATCAAGATTGATCAATAGTGGTGTAATCATGGACACAATGCTTTTGTCAACTTCAATAATATCCATTCCACCCCAACCGTCAGGCACGATATTTTCCTCTTTGGATACCCATGAGGGTGGTGTGTATTTGACACGATAATTATACCGGCCACTGTCTTGTCCCAGATAATCCACAATTTTGCCTTATTTCCATGCTGTGCGAGCAAATCGCCTGTCTCCTTAGCGAGCCTTTTTCTTCATTTTTTCATCTTGATCTTCTTTCTCCTCAAGACTTAATTTGTTGATTGTGATTTCATCCATGCCTCCCCATCTGTCGGGCACAATAGTTTCATTTTTGAAAGCCCAAGGTGGGGGTGTATACTTAACGTGGTAATTGTATTTTCCACTATCCTGACCAAGAAAGTCTACAGTGTCGCCCTGCTCAAGTGATGTTTGGATAAATCACCTTTCACCCTGCCGAATCCTTTCTTTTTCCTCCTCAAATTGATCCTCCTCATCACAAGATGGAGTCTCGTTTTGCGTGCTAAGCTCATTATCCATACCGCCCCAACCATCGAGCATAATCACTTCATTCTTAAAAGCCCACGGTGGTGAAGTATACTTTACTTGGAAGTTGTATTTGTCAGAATCTTCTCCCAAGTTGTCTATGACTTCTCCTTTTAAGAATGCTTCACGGTGAAAGAGAGCATCCCCTTGTCGGGTTGTCTTTAATTTGGTCTCATATTCATCTTCTTCATCAGGCCTTATTATTTCTCCCTCCGTAAAGACCATATTTACCACATTTGTGCTTAGGAAAGGGGTTATGATGCACATTTAGTTCTGATTCTTGAAAGCTTAGTATCTTCTTGTCTATGAGTTGTTGTACTATATATTTTAATACTGTACAATTGTCCACATCGTGCCCTCTTTCTCCCATATGGTATGTGCAAGTCTTCGACTCATCGTACCAGGGGAACCTTGTAGGATTATCTCTTGACACATCTTTGGCCACCAGATGCCTTTCTAACAACATTGATAATAATTTCAACAAGGGCCGCGGCAACGGGGTGAATTACCTTACGAGTTTTTTCTGTGGCTCGAATGGTTTTGGATTTCTCCAGGGAACATTAGACTGCTTGGGGAATGAAGCTTGATTAACATTAGGGCTAGATACCATAGCCACGTCACGTATAGGTTCTTTATCCCTTCTTCTAGGATACGGTCTGTTACGCCCCCCGAACCCCTCGAAGTGCAACCATCTCATGTATCGGTCTAATTTGTTGCAACGTCCCAGGCCGCGTCGCCGACCCAACTCCCAACACAGAGCATAAGGCGCATGTAGAAGCGATAATTAAAACAGCCGTACAAAACAATACATGACCAAGGGTAGCAGGAACGTCGAACAATTCAAAGCCTAATAATCAAGACTTGCATTGAACTTCAAAACATATACAATGTCCACAATACACCAATACAAATCTTCAAACAAAAGCGGGTCGACAGCCACTACTAACAAAATGACTAAGTGGCCAAGGGGGTAGTCTAAGGTGGGGCTACAATCAAAAGGTTACTGGCCCGACCTAAGGGAGGCTAAGACTGATTCTAGGAAACTTAATCGGGATCAGATCCTGATGACTCTGATTCAGCCTCGATTATCTCATCCTCCGAATCTATCTGCTCGACCTCGCCAACCTGTTCGAGATCCTACTCTATGGGCTCCGGGTTCTCATATGGATCAGGTACACCAGGCAACCTCTATCAGGAGTCTGAAAAACGGGGTTTAAACAACTATGAGACGAATCTCAGTGAGTAGGCCTCCTAAATCGAAACTATGCTAACATGCACCTCCCGACAAGTAAATCAACACAACAACCGACAATGATGTCAATCAAATGACCTAGGCCCTTGAGCCTAGATCGCTTACCTTGCTGACCCTGCAGGTTAGGCAATAACAACAGGATAATCACAACACATGCATGTACACACTTGGCCACACGTACGCCACACGTATGTTCATGCTCAAAGTGTTCATCTCACATGCCATTCACCTAGTCTTGCACACTCGCACACTGGTCCATGTGCTTTTATGCCTGCAGATGTCATCATTTTGGGTCACACTGCACACTGGCTCAATGCTCAATTATTATTATGACCCACGTAAAACACATTAGGTCCAGTGTCTCTAGCCTGCTACAAAGTGCATGAGACGCAATACTGATCTCCTCACGAACCAAAGCCCGTGTAAAACGCATCAGGTTAGTCGTATTTAGCCTGCTACAAAGTGCATGAGGCTTAACACTGTTCTTTCTTAATCACAACACTCCGTGGCCAGCGTAAAAATGCCCCCAACCCATTATCTCTAGCCCGCGTCAAAACGCATCAGGCACAACACCGATCTCCTTATGAACCAGAGCCCGCGTAAAACGCATCAGAATGGTCATCTTCCGGACGTACCGGGCATCATTCCGCGTAAAACGCATCAGGACGGCACACCCCGCATAACACGCATCGGGGCGAATTGTGATCACACATACACACAGCTAGTTATTATCTGAACCCCGCGTAACACACATCAAGGCATTTAGGTGATCACATGCTCATGTCAGGTACGCATTCTCGCACAATCTCATCTCATGCCCCACTCTCGGCATCACAATGCGTGTCCATGCAATATCGTGCAATGCAACATAAGCATTCAGTTCGTATCACGGTGGATGACCTTAGTTGATGTCCAATGTACCTTCTGCAGGGCAAGTATAGAGAACAGGACTCACCTTTTCTTCCAATGCGAATGGACAGGTAGCATCTGGCGCAATATTCTTGCGCAACATGGGATCAGGTGAAATGTATGGGGATGGAATGAGGAGCTTCAATGGATGGTTAAAGCCACAAGAGGCAAAGATTTCGCAGCGAAACTCCTCAAAGTATCTTTCCTAGCGACTGTATATTACACTTGGATGGAGCGTAACCATAGATGGTTTCAAAACAATTCAACTGACATTCAGATTATTTTGGTGAAGGTGCGGAAAATTGTAAGAGGTAGAGCTTCGCTATACCAAAAAATCAAACCATCGCAAGCTAACGTTGTTTTAGCTACTTTATGGAGACTTCTTACCTCCATATTCTCGAATTATTAGTACTAATTGTAATGCCGGGATATGCCCCTAAGCTGCTGTACATCATCTATTTTATACTACTTACATTTTACACCAAAAAAAACATGAGCATTCAGTTTTGGCACGGCATTCCAACAAACATGCCAAATCAACGTACTCAAATAGCCAATCAATTACCCATACTTATTCGCATAACATGTGCACTTGGCCAACTAGTACCATGTGGCCCAATACATAATTCATGCACTTGGGCAATAAACATTCATACCAATGGTTGGCCAATCACACACCGCATTGCTCGAACACTCAATTAGGTGGCATGGCATTAAACAATTGAGCACGACAAAGTACCATTCAACCACCGAGTAGCTCAAACGAGGCACCACAAAATTTAACACAATCAAGCGCAATTTATACCCAAATCAGCCACTACATGGCCTAATCATTCACACATGGCAATTCATGAACAAACCACACATTAGCCATACAAGGCCAAATTAAACCTAATGGACAACCACTACTCAGTCCGAGAGAGAGAAAACCGGGAATATACAAAATCGGGTCCAAACTGGGCTGTTGCATTGTGACCGAAATCCATTTGAAATAAATGGTAAATCAATTCCAAAAATTATGAAATTTGGATATGTTGTACAAAACATCTCAATGAACATTTTCCATGAAGAACTCAAAAACCAATTCTAACCGTAAACCCCTCGTTTTGTCACTTGAAGTCAGACAAAAATCAACCCGTCCGGTCAGGCCTGACCATCAAAATGCATCTCATCCAGTACCCAAATCACTTTGGAAAACCTGAAACTTTTTATATGTTATAGCCACTAATGTCCCCAACAATTTTTGTGAAGAAAATATTTTGAAAATAGGCCTGAAAAAATTTATAAAAATTCGAACAGACCCAAAAGTCGGGTGAATAGTAAATCAGGCATACCCATTTTGATCCAAAGATAGACTTCCGAATGGCATCAAATGATTTCCAAAAATTCCCAAATTAAAATATGTTATACTTAGAGATGTTGGGAACAATTTTCATGAAGAACACTATTTCAGATTCGGCCCACAATGATCCCAAAAAAATAACAAAGCGCAGAGGTACAGTAAAATCAGTAATCCGAGAATCATTAACTTGCACCATTAAGCAAATCCAGCTCATGCAACCTCTAAATCAAGTCTCCACAGCCTTAAAACCATCCCTAAATCATCACATTAGACCCTTAAAATCACCACAACATCAGCCCTAATCAACCCCACTAATTAACCTCTAAAACTTGTCTAAAGTGCACCTAATCCTTCACTCACTAGTTTAAGGCTTTAAAAGTGGGCTGAACAAGGAGAGAAACAGGCCAAATAGTGGTTGGATTGAACAGGTTCAGCAGCGGCGCTCCTGCGTCCTCACGGCGACGAACGGCGGCTCTCCTCCGGCGAAGGCCTCTCATGGCCAAACCAAGAGGAAAATGAAAGAGAAGAAGTGGTGTGGGAGGGGAGATGATCAGCTGATGGGGGAAGAGATGGGAGGAGAGAGAGAGTCAAATGGGTCTTATAGGTCAAAAAGTGGCGCCACATGTCACAATCCGGTGCGTTGGACCATTTTGCCCTTTGATTCAATGGCCATTAATCACTCTCATCTAATAATTGAGGGGCCTTTTGATCGTTCAATCATTCTGAATTTTGACTCATAATTATCCACAATAATTTTCCAAAATTGTCCAAAATTCGAAACCCCAAAAATAAGCCATAAGGGCAAAACAATAATTTTCCGGTTCCGAGTCGAAATTTCATTTTTCGATCATACCGACCCCAAATGTGTGTGGCCAACATAATATGACGTCGGATTCGCAAAAATAACCTTTTAAGCCCTCGAAAATCGACTGTAAAGTTTGGAGGGGTAAAATAGTAATGTTTCACTTCCGGACCGAAATTTCAGTTTTCGACCGTAACTACTCTAGATATGTGTGGCCACCCTAAAACGACATCAGTCTCGAAAAATAATCTCATATGGCCTCAAAAATCGACGTCGAAGTCCAAATGGGTAAAATCGTAATTTTTTCCAATTTCGGCTGGAATTCCAATTTTCGACTAGACTAGCCCCAAATGTATGTGGCCACACCAAAATAACGTTCGCCTTGCAAAATAATCGCAAACACCGATAGAATTTCGACATCGAAGTTCGAGTCTAATTTGGCGATCAAAATTGCTCAATTAAAAATTTTGAGAGCCTCTTACTGACGGGTGGCTGTTTAGGGGTTACGCGTATCAACCTAGGGTCACTCGAGTCGTGACGGTCTCGATTACCGAGATAGCACAAGGAATTATTGATTATTCCAGGGTTATGATCGTTCAGTTCAGGTTCGGGATTTATTTGCCACATGCACTCTCGGTCGAGCAGAATCACCCGCGATCCAATCGTACGTCGTTGGCCAAACCAAATCCATCATCTTCCTAGAATTGGTCCACATTGGCCCAAAATACTTCCCTGCCGTTTCTCGGCATTGGCGCCCGATTCGCGATCGGGTCCCCGGTCCACGTACCGTTTTCCTAGTTAGCCTTTCCCATTTATCAGTATCCCGCGAGGGGCCGGCTCCGGGCGAGACGTACTAAAATCAGATGAGAAATAATATCCACTTCGTTGGATCCCAGAAATGGGTCGAAATTCAAGATGTTACATGGTCTCCATGCTATCACTTCTTGAGATTTCTTATCCTTTAATGATCATTCGATTCTTTCGCCAACCTTCACCAGCATGGTGAATGTTTGGCAGCCCGATATATGCAGCTTGCTATAATACTCAGTTGGTAACGACTTCAAGAAGAGTTCGATAAGCTCATCCTCACTTATAACTGGTTTGACTTGTGAGGCTACAGCTTTCCACCTTTGAGCATAGGGTCTGAACCCTTCACTTCTTCGTTTCTCAGTTCTGATTAAGTCCTCCCGGGTTGGAAGTACTTCAACATTGAATTTGTATTAGCGAAGGAATTCTCCTGCCAAATGGTCCTATTCGGTAAAATCTTCTATATCAAGAGCGGTATACCATGCCAAAGCTGCTCCCTTCAAGCTATCTTGAAATGTACTGATAAAGAGTGGCATATTGTCTGAATATCTCGCCATTTTACGGAGATAATACTTCAAGTGGCTTTTAGGACAACCGGTTCCATCATACTTGCTCACGAATTCCGATTCTTTATAGTTTTCTGGAACAACTACCTTCGTGTATAGCAAGAACTTATCGAATCTCTGAAGCTCATAGCCCTGACTTGCTAGGCACTCTTCAATTTTAGCCAATCTCTTGGTCTCTTCTTCATCTTTTGTTTTGGATGCTTTCTTGGTTTGATCATCTTCTTCCAAATTTACTATCTCCGGCATAGTCTTTGGACAATTTTCTTGAACTGACTCTTTGTTCCTGATTGGGTCTTCAACTGGTGCTTCGGTAGCATTTGAGATTCCTACATTCGGGATAGTAGGATAAGACTCTCGAGATGCAAGAATAAAGGCCTTCACCTCTGCCATTATGGTAGCCATTTGCGTCATCTGATTCTCCACTTCAGCTAAACGAGTGCGAGTCTCTTCCTCAGCCATTTTTACTTGTAAGCGAGTTCGAGGTCTTCTACCTTCCGTTGCTAAACAACCTGGTTTCGTGAAAATCAACAAGACATTAGAATTGATGAAATGGATATGGAGACTTATATTCTTTCAATTGTATGTTTTCTTGTGATTAACAAGGATAAGAACTTTTACACGAGTCTTAGCCATGTATAAAACTTCTCATCAATGTTTTTTCTCAAGGAATCATACCATTCATAAAATTGTAATCCATGGTGATTGTTGTTGTTTTTTTGTTATGCGAAATGTGCTTTAAAACTTCATCAAACAATTATACATCAAGTAATTATTTTAATTTTGAAGATTCATATTACAATGTTTTACATCAAAATGAGGAAATACTAGCCTAAACAAGTCTAAGCCTTTTGCTAGTTAAAGTAGCTTCAGACTCTTTATATTCCTTGACTCATGTCTCCCATTCTTCCACGTCAATTGTAACCTCCGCGAGAACGTATGGCTCGACACCTGGTGTGTTAGGCATAATGTACTCCAAAATGTACGGCTCATTAAGATGGGTAGTGATACTCAAAGGTATATATGGTTTGACATCAATCGGTCTTTTAGCCTTCAACCATTCTATGTACTCTTTGGATGCCAAGAAGAGCTTCATTTCTCTTTGTAAATCTTCAAGCTATTGCACTATTTGCTTGGTTGGTTTCTTCAAGGAATACATGATCTTCTGAACTTTTATTTGCAACTCCTTATTTCCTTTCTCCGATTGGGATTTTTGTGGTATATCAAATGTAAACTCCTCGAGATGCCAAGTAAGTGGAACTTGTTGAATCATTTCAAATTGTCGTACCACTCTTAATAGGCAATAAGTGGCTCCACTATTCAATCCAAGCAATGGCACTAAGTCGCCTTCTTGACAAGTAATTTGAGCTGTCACTATCTTTGGCCATTGAATTCTCCATTGGAATTGGTCGGGAGTCAATACCCTAATGAAATTTACCCACTCATGAAAAAAGTATTTTGGCAATTTGTCTTTGAGCTTCAAATACTTCTCAATAGGGTTGGTAGATGAGTCGATCTCTTTAATGCGCATATGGCGCTGCCAAGGTCTGATATGGGAAATGAACCATATAGAAAGTAACCCGGCTGAGGCTTGAAGTACACCTTTTTAATGACGTTGGTATTTGTTTAAAGAAATGATGGTTTCCGCTAAAAGCTTATTGGAGAAATCCCACTTTAGGCAAGCTTGCCTAGCAATCACCGCAACAAGAGGATTTAATCCAGACCTTGATGTAGAGAATAAGACAAACCCGAAGAAAGCAAGGATGAAGACTCTTACGGAAGCATTCCCAATTTCCTTTGGCAATTTGGAGTAATTAGCCACCACGTAGGATAAAGGAAACTTTTCGGTGTTCGACTTGATCAACTTTTCCACTGGAGGAGTCTTTAAGTTCAGAAATTCGGCTATGACACTCGTGGGTTTCAATCTAATTGGGGGCTCAACGATTCTTGATTCAAAATCAATCCCAATGGTCTCGTTGTACTCTTCCAATGTAGGTACCATTTCATGCTCGCCCAATTGAAATGTGGCAGTGGTAACTTCCCAAAAATGGGATAACGCTTGAATCAAACTCACTTGGTATTCTAGATTGATGAGTTTGAATAAATATCCCAATCTTTCCTTCACGTAAACTTTGTTGTCTTTAGTCATGTTCATCCACCATGCCAAAAGCTCTTTTCTTGGAACCGGGATGACTTATATGTCTAGTTTCCCCATTTCGATCTAATCATGCAAAAAGTTCATTATTAGTCACCATGGATTAATTTTAAATGCCCCCATTTTAATTATATGTCCTTTTATGGACAAAATGATGTCAATCAACTTGCGTAATTAAAAAGATGAGAGAAGTTGAACGACACTTTCTTACCGACACATTTTGCTCGATTTTAGGTATACCATCCACAAAGACAAGTATATGCAACAAGTGAGGTTTTGACACCTAAAAAGGGTGAGGATATATAAAGGCTCAAGGCCACCACTTTAATGGACAAGGGATTCCACTCCAATAGGTAATTGACCTAAAGTAATGGAATATTATTCCATCTCGGTGATCGGTATTGTATTTAAACGATCTCATGAGCAATCAGCTCGTAGTTTTGACTAAACACGTACCTCCTAAGGATAATCATAAATGTAGCCGGGGTTGGGGCACGGGTAGTGCGTGCGAAAAGTAAAGTGCTAAAGAATTTAAAAGCAAACACAACAATTTATAACCAAACAACACTTCTAAAATTTAGTCAAAATCACATTCAATTCCAACACCATCCTGCAAAACAGAGGTAAGTATAGACTACACCCCTTATACCTCTTACCTGCATCACCATTTAACACATCATTAGTGGAACGTACCTGGGATCCTTGCGAGCATAATCACATGCATATCGTTCTATCTAGGCCTAAGTCCACTTAGAAATTTAAGATTCCCCAGCGTAGTCGCCAAGCCTATCGCGCCACGCACTTGCGCGCTTTATGATGGAGGTATTTTTCTATAAGGGCCTCTCCCAGACCATACCTCACGCGACAGCGGGGTTTATTTGATCTAAACTTAAACTTGGAGTCGCCACTAATCATTTATGGTAAGTTGACTAGAAACCTAATTGTGGTAAAGGAAAAGTACCGCAATCTTACGAACCAAAGATTCTGGATAAGAGACTTGGTTATATTAATGATCCCAAATTGAGATCATTAATGCCCATTCGATACCTAAGAACGATATTGCATGTCTAGCGTATCACACGGATCCCTAAGATCACTTCATTAATCTAATCATGGACAAACAATTAAGCATCCAAGAATCAAATACACATCCAATGGCAAATCAATCACAGCAACCCTAATTTGGTCACTAGAAATGAAAATCTACCTAAACCTGACAAAACTCTAATAGTTTGTTCATTTCATTTTTTAGGGTTTAGGGTTTTAGGGGTTTTGCCTTAAATTTGGAATTTTCCAAAATATGCCACTTAGGCATTTTGGAAAATTCAAATATCACTTTTTATGACTGGCCACAATGATTTCTAATCATTCTGTGGATTTTCAAAATTTTTTATTTTTTTTAGTGTCATTTGGACACTTCAAAATTTGCAATTTCATTTTTTACGACTGGCCACAATGATTTTGGACCTTTTTGTGAATTTCATAAAAAAAAATTTCGAAAAAAAATTTTTAAACCAAGAAATGATTTTTTATGATTTTCTGGAAATTTTTGTGAAGTTTCCAATTTTTCAATTTTTTAATATGATTTTCCAATTTTTAAAAATTTTTTATTTGTATTTTCTGAATTTTCGAAATTTTTATGAATTTTTTGAATTTTTTTTGGATTTTTCTGAATTTTCAAAATTTTCATGAATTTTATGGAAATTTTTGGATTTTTCCAAATTTTCCAGTTTTTTATTTTTATATGAATTTTCTGCAAATTCTTTGATTTTCTAAAAAAATCTAAATTTTTATGATTTTTGTAATTTTATTTTTTTATTTGATTTTTTTATTATATTTTTAAATTTTTTTCATTTTTCCCGCCTGGGGGATGAACCGGACCGGACCGGTTCGGCCGAGATCGAACCGGCCGTCACCGGTGCCGATCACCAGTTATCGTCTCCAGTGGGCGCGACGCTGCAACGGCATCGTTTTGTCTATTCTTCATTTGGACATTTTCACAAACACCTAGTATGCACCATTTCTAGGTTTGAGTTTCAAGGCCATGGTTTTGTGCCCTCTGCCGACGACCTTCCGGCGATATTCCTGTGCCAATTTTGGTTTTGTGCAAACCTCATACTACCAGCTTTCAACCTAGCCTAGTCGAAATGCCGCCGGACCTCTGCCAGCCAGCAAAAAATCGGTCCAAAGAACTTAACTTTCACCGGTTAGAATTTTCATTTTTAGAACTTGAATCCTAACACTAGCCGCCTTAGCCGTCTAAGTCGGTTTCTATCACTAACAAACATCAAAAAAAGGTCCAGACACACTAACCTGATGACCTAAGGCCATGGCAATGCTTCGGCAGGGTCGCCGGAGCTCCGGCGAGGAGGTTTTATGCACGACCGACTCGGTTTAAGTGTTTTTGATATCCAAAATGCAATGAAATCACACAAAAATGATTAGAAACTAATAATGAGCATCAAAATGTGGAGATTTGGCAATGAAATCACTCAAATATGGATATTGAGACCAAAACCTAAATTTGGAAATTTTCAACAAAGCTGATCACGAACGATTTTTACCTGTGTCGTTCGAGGGTCAAACAAAATTTTCGAACTGATCTGAGCCTCTAGGGCCGTTCCTTGACACTTATTCTTCAATCTCGTGGCCTCAACTTCGCCGGAACAGGTCTGGTCGCGCTGGAACAAGCCTGGTTTCAGGCCTTCCCGATTAGCTTCGTCTGGTTCAAGCTGTAAGGGGAAGACCACGACCTCTTCACGATTCGCCAGCGCTCCGCCGTATACGGCGGACACTCGTGAGGGGATCGTCAACCCTCTCTCTCTCTAGATTTTTGCACGTTTCGCTCCCTTTCTCTCTCTTCTCTCTCTCGAGAATTCTGTCGAACAGGTTCTCTTCTTCTTCTTTGGTTTTTCTTCAGCTTTGTTTGTTGATTTCGCACCCAAAATCGATTGGAACCGACTTCCAATCGGTTTTGGGTCGTTTAAAGATGCCATCTAGACAATATCCAGCTGAAAAAATTGATTAAAACGTGTTGTTTTTTGCTGGAATAGGTCGGCAAAGTGATGGGTTTGGCTTTATTTTTCTGGGTTTTGGCGTGTTGGGCAATCCAGGCGAAGAAGATGAACTGTTCGGGTCGAGTCGGGTTGACCCGCCCGACCCGGCAGTTTCGGTTTTGCATAAATTCGCAAATTAAATCTGATTTCTGCCAAATCTTTGAAATTCGACACCAAAATCGAATTACTCATCATATTCCAAACCTAAAGATATAGTTTTCCCCAATTTTTATTGTAATTGAGCCCAAGATTTTCTTATTTTTATACTTGGGTTAATCAGATTTTTCTCCATTCGACGTCCTAATGACCTGATTAGGTTAAACGGATGCTAAAATTGAATTACCCACCCCTAATTAACCCTGGAAATGATAGTCTCATGTTTCAAAAATTTCATTTTGGGCACAATTCCCAATTTGAGTTTAAAATTCTTAATTTTCAATCAAATTTGGGGATTTTTTATTTTTATGTCAGATTGTGCAATTGGACTGACCATTGTGCAATTAAGGTTACCAGAATCAATTGTTGTGAAGACACTAAGACTTAAAAATGTCTAGAAAAAATTTAATTTCATTTTTGGTTCAATTCAAATTTAATTTTGCCCAATTTTGGGAAAAACATATACCCAATTTAAATTTTCTAAAATTGACAGTGTATTTATGAATTTGGATTTAAAATAAGATTAATGACTATTTTTATGGAATTTTATGATTCCATTTACTATTTTTCTTGATTTTCTTGCTTATTTTGACTAAAAGAAATTAAGAAAAATGCTAAAAAAATTAATTTTTAGTTTAGAAATAGGTTTCTAGCCTTGGCCAAGATCCCTAGACCTAATTTTGAAATTTTTGAAAATATAAAAAAAAATAAGCTAAAAATTAGGCGTCAACATTGGAATATTGTTGATGCATGCATCCTTGGTAAGATGTTAAACGCTACGTAAAATAATATAATTGATATAGTAACCCATATTGAGAAGGTCAAAGAAATGTGGGAGTAGTTGAATGTATTATATTCTGGCCAAAATAACTTGTCACAAGTTTTTGACACTTGATTTTTAGCTTATTTTTTCATATTTTCAAAAATCTCAAAATTAGGACTAGGAATCTTGGCCAAACATATAAACCTATTTCTAAACCAAAAATATTTTTTTTAGCATTTTCCTACATTTTTCCTTAATTTCTTTTAGTCAAAATAAGTGAGAAAATCAAGAAAAATAGCAAATAGATTCAGAAAATTCCATAAAAATATTCATTAGTCTTATTTTAAATCTAATTTCATTAATACATTAACAAATTTGAAAAATATAAATCGGGTATTTTTTTTCCCAAAATTGGGCAAAACCAAACCCGAATTGAACCAAAAATACAATTAAATTTTTTCTAGTCATTTTTATGTCATAGTGTATTCACAACAAATGATCCTAGGATCTTGAATTACATAATGATTGGTCCAATTGCACAATTTGTCAAAGAAATCAGAAAAACTTAAAATTCAATTGAAAATTAAGAGTTTTGAGCCCAAATTGGGAATCGTGCCCAATATGAAATTGTCAAACCATGAAATCATCATTTCTAAGGTTAATCAGATGTGGGTAATTCAATTTCGGCATCAATATTTCCTAATCAGGTCATTAGGACATCAAATTGAACAAAACACTATTAAACCGAATACAAAAATGTGAAAATCTTGGACATGATTATCACAAAAATTAGGGAAAATCACATATTTGGATTCAAAATGTGATGAGGAATTCAATTTTGGGGTCTAATTTTGAAAATTGGGTCAAAATTGAGCTTAATTTGCGAATTTACACCAACACGGGTCTGCCGAGTCAACCGAGTCAACCCAACCCGACCCGGGTTGCTCATCTCCCTTACCCAACTCACCCAGATTGCACTAAACCCAGAAAAAAAAGCAAACATTTCAAGCCCACGACTTTGCTGATCTTTTCTAGCCAATTTGGCAAGTGAAAATCGACTTGGCCAGCTAGAGAATCTTCAGCTAGCACTGGGGAATCGATTTAATCGATCAGAAGTTGGTTCCAATGAACTTTGGGCAGGAATTTTGATGAACAAAAATGAAGAAAAACTGAACATGGCAAAGGAGAAGGTGTTCGACGAATTGCCAAAGAGAGAGAGAGAGAACCAGAGAGAGAAATAATTTGAGAGGTGTGTCAAGGCCCCAAGGATAGAGCGATCGGCATTTTTCCAGCCGGAAAAACGCTGGCAAATCTGCTTCGATCGAGGACTTCCACATCTGGTGAACCTATGTAGAAGTTGGTCACTGGCGCCTGAAACCGAGCTCTAGCCAGTCAATCCAGGACCTTCCCAGCAAGACCGAGGCCAATAACTTGGAGATCAAGTGTCAAGGAAGACATCCACATGCGCTGATTAGCTCGGGAACTCTATTTTGATCCTCATTGAAGCAGGTAAAGTTGGTTCATGATCACTGTGTGCCAAGTTTTCCAGAATAGATTTTAGCTCAATCGTGTGCGTTTTTTTGCTTTTTTGTTATTATTGATGCCTAAAATGTATTCTGATCTCATTTTCATTATTTGTTTGCACTTTGAATGATCGAAAACACATTCAAACCGAGTCAGCCATGATTGTTAAGCTTTGCCAGAAATTCCAAACCTCGCTGGAATCTGGAAATCCTTGCTAGAGAGTTGTCACAACTCTAAGTCATTTAAGTAGGTTTTCTTTGACCTTGTTTGATGATTTGGTGTTGATTTATACCGATTTAGACGGTTAGGGTGATCGGTATGATGATTTGCATTTCTGAGAAATAAAGAAAAACATTTTGTGTGTTAGGGTGTTTAGGTTGATTTTTCGTCGACCGGCGATGGCCTGACGGTCATCCAGCTAGTCTAGATCGATAAAAGATGACATGAACTTGATAATAGATCAAAGGAAATGGCGAAATAGTCGCTAGAAAGTCATCGGCGATGAGCCCGAACCGACGACCTCGAAAACATTAAATACAAAACCATGCCCACCAACCATTCAACTAAATGCCTCAGAGAATAAAGGGCAAAACGGCGCCGTTTTTGTCGTCATGCCCGCCAGAGGAAGTGATCGGCGCCGGTGACGCCCAGTTCGGCCAAAGCCGAACCGGGTTGAACCGGGCCGATCCGGCTCATTTTCCCAGTAGGGAAATTCAAAAAATAAATAAATAAATTTAAAAAAATCATAAAAATCATAAAAATATAAAAAATTTTAGAAATTCGAAAAATTTCAGAAAACTGAAAAAAAAAATTCATAAAGATTCAAAAATTTTCAGAAAATTCATAAAAATTCAGAAAATACAAATAAAAAATGTAGAAATACAGAAAATCTAAAAAAATTCGAAAATTCGAAAATTCATAAAATTTTTCAGAAAATCAGAAAAATCAATTCTCAGTTAATGAAATCCTCATAAATTCAATTTCAGAAAAAAAATCAAAAATTTTAAAAATTCACAAAATGGTTCAAAAACACTATGGCCAATCTTAGAAAGTGAAATTTGAATTTTTGGAAGTGCCCAAGTAGCATTTTTAGAAAATCTGAAATTCAGGGGTTATAACCCCTAAAAAATCCTAAAACCCTAAAAAATGCAAATCATGAAATAAATAAAATTCTAGGGGTTCATTAGGGTTTGGATATTTTTATTGATTTTCATTTTTAGAGACCATTTAAGATTGATTGATTTGATTGACATTGATTGCGCATTTAATTTTTGGCTGATTTTCCTGCGATTAGAATGGATAAAATTAGTGGATAAGTTTCGGAAATTTGTATGACACGTTAGACATTGTATCATTCTTAGGTACCAAAAGGACATTAGAGATTATGATTTGGGATCATTAACGTAATTAAGTTCCCGTACTCAGAATCTCTGGTTCGTAAAATCGTGGTATTCTCCCAAACCCCGATTAGGTTTCTAATCTACCTATTAATAATGACTAGCGGAGACTCCAAAATCAAAAACTTAGACTAAATTGGAAACTACCATTTGCTGTCACGTGAGGTATGGTCTAGGAGAGACCTTTACACGAAAATACCTCCTTAGTGATGTCGCGCCACATGCTCGCGTGCTTTACGATGGAGGTATTTTTCTATACGGGCCTCTCTCAAACCATACCTCACGCAACAACGGGGTTTATTTTATCTAAACTTAAACTTGGAATCGCCACTAGTCATTTACAGTAGGTCGACTAGAAACCTAACTGTGGTACGGGAGAAGTACCGCAATCCTACAAACCAAAAATTCTGAATAAGGGACTTGGTTACATTAACGATCCCAAATTGATACCATTAATGCCCTTTCAGTATCTAAGAACGATATGGCATATCTAGCGTATCACACGGATCCCTAAAGTCATTTCACTAATATACTGAGAGCCAGGGAAAATCAGGTTAGTTTACAGCAGGTATGCTATCTCACATGGACGAACCGCTTGTTCAAGTCCTTCAGGGACTGCCTTTTAGCTGTAAGACTACCCAGAGATTTAGCTCAGAACATAGAGACGCTCAGAGTGATCAGGATGATGTTATGTCTACCTGGCCGAGCTGCCTTTCTTAGAGGATCATGCCAAGATTTGAAGAAAAAGATTTTTAGAGAGGCATGGAAAGTGAGAGAATTGAGATTTTATAACTTTCCCTCTTATACAAACCAAAAGATTACATGGCCTTATATAGGTGTTGGAGAATACATGCTGGACGGAAGTCCAGGTGAGACAAAACACACCTAGAACGGGTACATTATTGGACTTCTGTCCACATAAAACAAAACTTACCTAAAACTAAGTACATTATTGCGCACACCTAGAGCACACTCGTAGAACACTTAAAGCCTATTCATAGGTGAACAGGACTCGGCTAGGATATGCTAGAACAGATAATGCCGGTTAGGTGAAATAGTACAAGCTTATCTCCATCCAGAGTTATAGTCAAAATCCGAGCTGTCTGAACTGTTTGCACATATGTATTATGCTATCTATCTCTGTGTCAGAATGTGTTCAAAATTATCTTCAGTGATGACTGGCGTTGGGTTCGAGGAAGAGGATGCATGTGTCGAAAGGTCTAGAAGAGTAGTATTTGAAGTGTTTTGTGATAACAGAAGTTCATTCCACATTCTGATGCCAAGGTTTGGTTGTAGATTTTGTTGAGGTAAGACTAGCTGAGGCAAAACTGGTTGGGGCCAATTTCCTAGTTGTGTGTAGCGAGAGGAAGAGTTGGCGTCAAGTCCAACGGATAAGGACAATAGTCCATAGTCATAAGGGTCTTGAGAGAGTGATTCAATCCATGGATCCTGAGATGATTGTGCTAGATCTTGAGATGACTATGCTGGATCTCCTATTTCTGACATTTCGTGATCTTGTGATAATTCGAGTTGTACTTGTGCCTGTTCGTGCTCGTATTCATTGAGTGCTTGTCTTGTTGCTGAGGAAGATCCTTTGTGATCCCATGAAACAGGTGTGAAGTAATCCCATGCTTCTTTTGAAATAATGTGATTTTCTTGGCATAGGATCTCTGGAGTTCCCTGTAATTATACTCAACAGAAACAATGCGACTGGGGAACGATTTATAGACACGTGCAACCTGGAGTTGTGACTAAGGCTTGTAAGTAGTAGTGTCTACTGTTGCAGGAGTATTGGAAATGGTACCATTATTATGCACAAAAGTCCAAGGACGGTGGAAGAGTACAACAGTGTGTGTTTCTAGATCATCTCGGACTTTTTTCACTTCTTTGAAAAAGAGTCGTTTCCAATAAACAGGAGGGTAGAACCATTTAAGCACAGTTAAAAGATTTTTCTCGTGTTCCTTTAGCTAAACGTAATAAGCCAGAAGCAAGTTGGTTAATTGAAGAATAAATTTTCTAGTAGAAAACTCAATAGCTATTAAGTACTTATTGGTTAGATACTATAATAGCCATTTAAGTTTGTCAGGAAAATTATTTTTTCTCCAAAGTAATGGGTGAATGAAAGGGTAGCTCGAGTGTAATCCAGAAGATTCAAGAATAAATCCTCCATGATGGCGAAAAAGGTCTATGTGGCATTGCCACATGAGATTGTCAAGATTTTCAGTGAGCTTATCTTGTTGGATTTGCTCAATTATTTCTTGAGGATATTCCAAGCTTCGCCAATCTCGAAACCGTTCAATCTTGTACTTTGTTGTCCGGAACGGGAAGGAATGCCTGAAAATATACATATTGATTTCTACCGATGCTTTTGGTCTAGAGAGAAAATCTGCAAGCACATTTTTCTTTCCTGTAATATATTTGGTTTCGAAAGAGTATTTCGAAAACCACTCAGCCCATCTGAGTAGTTGAGAATGATAAATCTGCTTCTGCTTAAATTTGGTCATTTGGAGAAAGGAAGCCATATCCAGTTCTACTAGAAAATGGTGGCCAATAAGATGGAATTCGAACTTTTTTATTCCATTCTTTACTGCCAAAATTTCCTTAAAGGTAGAATGATAATGCATTTCTGCCTGAGAAAACTTGCCACTTTTGTAAGCGCAAAGATGTCGCTTACCATGACGTTCTTCGAACAATATGATCGCCCAATATTCATCACTGGCATCAGTCTGCAAGATTCTCTTCCCTGTGGATGGGATTTGCATAAGGGGAAGATCTTGCATAATTTCCTTGCGTTCCGCGACTACTTTGGTTTGTGCCTTTCCCCATGGCACTGGATGCTTTTTTAACATCGGTTGTAAAGGAATTAACAACCTCGCAATATTCGGGACAAAATCTCTGAGATAATTGATTATCCCAAGAAATTGTTGAACTTGCTGGATTGTAAAATTCTTTTCAGGAAATTTTAGTAATTCCCTGGTGATGTGCGGTCATGGATAATATGTACCTTTGTTAAGGTGCATGTCAAGAAATTCAACTTCTGTCTGGGCAATGGTCATCTTTTTCTGACAAAGCATGATGTCATGTTTCTTCACAATTTCTGTAAACTGCTCAAGAAATCAACAGTGAGATTCTTCGTCTGGGCTATAGAGCAATATGTCGTCAATATAGATATCTGCACTGGATAAGATTAGCTGGAATATGCGATACATAGCCCTTTTGGAATAAGAAAGGAGCAACCTTGAGACCAAATGGAAGAACTCGCCATTGAAAGTGTTGATTAGGGATACAGAATCCCGTCTTTGATCTGTCATCAGGATGAATGCCCAATTGCCAAAATCCAGCTTTGAGATCAAATTTTGAATAAATATGGGCTTTAGTGATTCCCGCAAAAAGGGAATTTCAAGAAGGCAAAGGGAATTTATCATCTTAGAGGAAAAGATTGAGAGGCTGGTAATTGATAACCAATCTCATTTTTCCCTGATTTTGCTCGGCACATTTATTAACATAAAAAGCTTCATAAGCCCATTGAGAATTTGAAGTTTCAATAAGGCCTTGTTGTAACAATTCTAAGCATTCTTTTTGGGCAAGAGCCAAATGCTCTGGATTCATTCCCGAGTGACTTGCCTTAGTAGGATTTATATCCTCATTTTTCTTTAAGCGAAGTCGAACATAGAATTCTGAATTTTTCCACAAATGATGAGAACATTTTTGGGAGAATTCGAAATGATTTTCTGAGCATGATTCCAACAGTTTCTGCATGATTGGATCTAACAGATTCATTTGAATGGAAAAGAGTCTTTAGATATTGACGAATTCAGAGAATTGGTCGTTATACCTAAGTCCTTTTCTAGGAATAATTCTCAAGTTTGGAAGTTGAGTCATGATATCCCACCCAATAATCAAATCTTTATTGGGAAGACTAGATCTAAGAATTCTAGTGGTAATGGAGCACTGAGGGAAAAACTGAATAGACACAGGGGTGGTGAGAACATTTGTAGAAAAAGTGTCTCCTGAAGCAGAGTTGAAATACCGAACACAGGAAGTCCAGTATTTTTCAGGAAAAACTTTAGTGTCTAGGATTGAAGCGCTAGCACCGGTATCTATGAGGGCAATGACTGAAATTGGTTTGGCAAACTTTGAGAGAAAGATTTTGACTAGGAAGTAGGGACAATGAAGTTGACTAGAATGTATACTGGGGTCAAGATTTTCTGGTTGTGATGATAGATAAAAACGTTCTTCAGGTTCTAAGTCAGAGTCTGTTTCACTGGGGGTGAGATAATAAGGAATGATGCAAAGTGTTTGGTCGGTGGGATTTTCATCGACAAAGAACAAGGATTTGATATCATCATTATCAAGAGAAATTCCTGTTTCTAGTTCGATATTATGGATGAGATGATTCTGACCTTTCTTTGCCTGAGAGCAATTTTTTGCAAAGTGGCCCTTCTTGTTGCAAATGAAGCAACGATTTGGTTTCTTGCATCTGGTGAAATTTCTTCGTTTCTGCAGGAATCGCCATTTCTTCCTTCTACTGAAGTGCTTAGATCTTTTCAGTCGATACTTTTTGAAGTGCTTATTTTTCTTTGAATATTCTCCGCAGGAATTGTCACAATCTTTCTTTGAACATTTGATCTTCAAATATTGTTTGGAGTAAGCACCATCAAGTTCACAATTGTCTCTGATGTAGTTTTTCATCTGCTGTCTTCGAAGATAAAGTTTATCAAGACAAAGATGGATTTCTTGCTGTAGTTCTCCAAAGGGAATATCAACAATTCTTCTTTGCTTGTTGAAAAAAGATCTCTCAACTTGTTGGGAGAGTGCTTTAGGAATGAAGGCTAAGAAGACTTGTTTCAAATTTGGATAAGCTCCTAGACCATAAAAGAGTTTAAGCATTTCTCTGTAATAGCGATCTAGGTGCTTTTTTTGAAGAGAACAACATTTTCTTTCAAAATATTCTCTTCTTTTGAGTTCAAGAAGATCAGCGGGTTTTACGATGAAATATAGGTAAATGATTCCAATGGCTTGGGAAAAATCTTGCAGAAGAAGAAAAGTCATTTGATCTGTTTCAAAAGTTGATTGTCACCAATGTTTAAGGCTTCCAGTAAATCTTGTGGCAAATTTTAAAAGAACATCATATTTACTTTCAACAGCAAGAGCTCTGGTATTCAACAAGCATGAAATTCATCTAATTTTTCTGGCCATTTGGAATAAAGAGTGTCATCAAGAGTAAAAAACTATTTGGATGAGGGAACAGAAATATGAGATGGGTTATTGATTTGAATAACCTCTGGTTCAGATGGATTTGGTTCCATTTCTTGTTCCGGTGGATTAGCCATGAAAATCGGAGGAGTAGGTGGTGGTACTTGGAAAGATTCAATGGAAGGAATTGGAAAAGTAAACGAAGAAGAAAAGGATAAAGAGTCAGATTCTGAATCTGAATTTAGCAATTTTGATACCTTCGCTGCTTGAGAAGTGCACTCTGGTAGATGTTGGTCTGAATCAACTTTTGGAGTCTATTGTTGATTTTTGCTTAAATCCCTCAGAAAGGATTCCAAGGGGTTTGAGATCATCATCTGCTGGTCAGAACTCTTTTCAGGTTCTCCATAGGATTCAGCAACATGTTTTTCTTTCATTCTTTCCTTTCGGAGCATTTCCATTTCCCGAATGCGATTGCGCATTTCTGTCATATCACTTCTATCTCGTTGAGCAAAGGTTTCGGTGCAAGAGCAGCTGTAGCAAAAACTGGGGAGTTTTGCGGTGGTGGAAGAGAGTATCCAATTCTCGGAATAGAGAAGAAATCAGTAAGGCTTAAATTTTCCTTCTTCCAAGAGACTGATTTGCCTTTTGAGTTTCTCTATTTCATTTTTCGGACTTTCAAGATAATGGTAGCCAAGATGCTGGCCTAATTCCAGAGCATGAAGTCTTTTCTGGAAATCCACAAGCATATTTTTTATGGACCCATCGTATCTTCGGATATCTTGTTGCACATCAATAATTTTGAAGTCAAGTGTCTTGAAAGCCTGATTTTGTACCGGGAGAGTTTCCGATTGCCAATTTAGAACAGCCTCAGCAGCAGACGTTCTTTTTGGCCTTCCGCGTTCATCAACATTAGTGGGAGAAGGAATTTTTGGAGCAAGAAGGTATCATCTTTGTGGATGAGTAAATTTCTCAGTAGCAGGAAAAGAAAGCTGAGAACTTTTAACAGGATTTTAAGGAGGGAAATCAGCTTCATTAAACATGAAAACAGATGGAAGTTGCCCAGTGGTTGGGTTTTCAAGAAAGACTGGAATTTCAAGTGGATAAGAATTTTTCTTTACCCACTTATAGATAGGTTTGTAGAAAGGGGAAACAATAGATTTTTTATATGGGGGTGAAGCTGAAGGTGATAGTGGTGATGATGAAAATGATAGGGGTGATGAAGTTGATGTAGATGATGATGGTGATGGTGAACCGTATGAAACCATAAACTGGTATCCACTATTTTCCCCAAGAGTATCAATGGTAGGGTCTCCATCTAAATATCTTTGGTAGAAGCTATCCTTGGCCTTCCTAGCTTTTCGCTGAGGCCTGTTAGCTGGATCTACTTCATCTGGGGAATTTGTACATGAAGAACACTGGCAAAAAGGATCCCAGAAGCAATGACCATAAGGGTCATTGTAGTGATGGACAGGATGGCAATCACTTTTGAAGTATTGAACTAGCTTTTTTGGGTCTAGTTCCACAGGAACTGGATTAGGAATACAAGGTTCTATCATAAAGATAGCAGGAAAGATGAAAGGAATGTCTTCCTTTTCTTTATGGAATTTGATGGTTACAGTACCATCTCTTTATCTGACAAATTCAGAGTCTGAAGACTGGAGAGGTTAGCTAATTTGGTGGAGCTTTTCATAATTTGTTATCCAAGATTCAAGAAGAAGCTTGGCTAACTTTTCTTTTAGGATCTGTCGAGGAACATGAATGCAAGAGGCCTGATCATTTTGCATGGAGATGAATAGTGCATCTTCATTCCATGTTGGAAATTCATATCTAAGGCATGATTTTGGACTCTATACACTATTTGGTAATGAAAAGTTGCAGCAATGGAATCAGCACTTTGAGGAGCTCCGGTAATCTGAAGTTACACTTTCAAGAAAGAAAGTAGCTGAGGATCGAAAAGGGCAATATTAAAATTTGGATAAAGGTTTATAAAGATTGTTCCAGCATTTAAAGTGGTTTGGACAGTACCAATATAAGCATGCTGGTATTCTAAGAACCTAGTATCCAAAAGAGTCATTCTTGCTACAACAGGCAAACATTTTCTTCCATGGAAGGTAAGAGCAAGACGGACTGCGCCATAGTGAATATGCGCATACCCTTATTGGATCCACTATTTGGAAAATTCAAGAGGAATTTGAAGAGTAACAAAATATTCCTTTTCGGTGGCAAGAATTGGGTGTTGGTCAAATTTGGAAGACTGGACGTAGTCTTTGACCTCTTTCGAAGTTTGACGGATGAGATGTCGTATAGACCTGATGAGGGAAAAAGACGTAGCAAGTTTGACAAAGGCTGAGTATGGATTCATGAGAGGAAGTTGTGTTTCGGAAATCTTGATTTCATCACTAAGAGAGACTTCATAGAGATAGTCTATCTTAGAAGCATGTGAAGTACGAAACTTGATTAAAGATAAAGAAGAAGACGATGGAGTGAGAGAAGCAGTGAGAGCAATTGGAGTTGTATCTGGATCGATCATGATGAGGAGAAAGGATTCTTCGTAGCACTGAACAATCTCCAACTAAGCGCATGGAATGAACCAAGGTAGTCATAAAACCATGCTCTGATACCAATAAGGGGATCTATACTGAGAGCTGGGAAAAACCTCTGAGCTAAATCTCTGGGTAGTATTACAGCTAAAAAGCAGTCCCTAAAGGACTTGAACAAGTGGTTCGTCCATGTGGGATAGCATACCTGCTGTAAACTGATCCGATTTTTCCTGGCTCTCAGTATAGATCCCCTCATTGGTATCAGAGCATGGTTTTATAACTATGTTGGTTTGTTCAATCCGCTTAGTTGGAGATTATTCAGTGCTGCAAAGAATCCTTTCTCCTCATCATGACCGATCCAGATACGACTCTAATCACTCTTACTGCTCCTTTCACTTTATCGTCTTCTTCTTCATCTTTAATCGAGTTTCGTACTTCACATACTTCTAAGATAGACTAGCTCTATGAAGTCTCTCTTAGTGATGAAATCAAGATTTCCGAAACGCAACTTCCTCTCATGAATCTATACTCAGCCTTTGTCAAACCTGCTACGTCATCTCATCCGTCAAACTTCGAAAGAGGTCAAAGAATACGTCCAGTCTTCCAAATTTGACCAACACCCAATTCCTACCACTGAAAAGGAATACTTTGGTACTCTTCAAATTCCTCTTGAATTTCCCAAACAGTGGATCTAATAAGGGTATTCGCATATTCACTATGGCGCAGTCCGTCTTGCTCTTACCTTTTATGAGAGAAAAAGTTTGCCTATTGTAGCAAAAATGACTCTTTTGGATACTAGGCTCGTAGAATACCAGCATGCTTGTATTGGTACTGTCCAAACCACTTTAAATACTGGAACAGTCTTTGTAACCTTTATCCAAATTTTAATATTGCCCTTTCCGATCCTCAGCTACTTTCTTTCTTGAAAGTGCAATTTCAACTTACTAGAGCTCCTCAAACTGCCAATTTCAACTGCCGATCATTACCAAATGATGTATAGAGTCCAAAATCATGTCTTAGATCTGAATTTCCAACATAGAAATGAAATTGCACTGTTCATCTCCATGCAAAATGATCAGGCCTCTTGCATTCATGTTCCTCAGCAGATCTCAAAAGAAAAGTTAGCCAAGTTTCTTCCTGAATCTTGGATAACAAATTATGAAAAGCTCCACCAAATTAGCCAACCTCTCCAGTCTTTAGACTCTAAATTTATCAGATAAAGAGATGGTACTGTAACCATCAAATTCCGCAAAGAAAAGGAAGAAACTCCTTTCATCTTTCCTACTATCTTTATGATAGAACCCTATATTCCTAATCCAATTCCTAAGGAACCAAACCCAAAAAAGCTAGTTCAATACTTCAAAAGTGACGGCCATCATGTCCATCATTACAAAGACCCTTATGGTCATTGCTTCTGGGATCCTTTTTGCCAGTGTTCTTCATGTACAAATTCCCTAGATGAAGTAGATCCAGCTAACAGGCCTCAGCAAAAAGCTAGGAAGGCCAAGGACAGCTTCTACCAAAGATATTTAGATGGAGACCCTACCATTGATACTCTCGAGGAAAATAGTGGATACCAGTTTATGGTTCATACGGTTCACCATCACCATCATCATCTACATCAACTTCATCACCCCCATCATTTTCATCATCACCACCATCACCTTCAGCTTCACCCCCATATAAAAAATATGTTGTTTCCCCTTTCTACAAACTTATCTATAAGTGGGTAAAGAAAAATTCTTATCCACTTGAAATTCCAGTCTTTCCTGAAAACCCAACCACCGGACAACTTCCATCTGTTTTCATGTTCAATGAAGCTGATTTCACTCCTTTAAATCCTGTTGAAAGTTCTTAGCTTTCTTTTCCTTCTACTAAGGAATTTACTGATCCACAAAAATGATACCTTCTTGCTCCAAAAATTCCTTCTTCCACTAATGTTGATGAACGTGGAAGGCCAAAAAGAATGCCTACTGATAAGGCTGTTGTAAATTGGCAATCGAAAATTCTCCTGGCACAAAATCAGGCTTTCAATACACTTGACTCCAAAATTATTGATGTGCAACAAGATATCCGAAGATACGACGAGTCCATCAAAAAAATGCTTGTGGATTTCCAGAAAAGACTTCATGCTCTGGAATTAGGCCAGCATCTTGGCTACCATTATCTTGAAAGTCCGAAAAATAAAATAGAGAAACTCAAAAGGCAAATCAGTCTCTTGGAAGAAGGAAAATTTAAGCCTTACTGATTTCTTCTCTATTCCAAGAATTGGATACTCTCTTCCACCACCACAAAACTCCCCAGGTTTTGCTACAGCCACTCTTGCAGCTGAAACCTCTGCTCAACGAGACAAAAGTGATATGACAGAAATACATAATCGCATTCGAGAAATGGAAAAGCTCCGAAAGGAAAGAATGAAAGAAAAACCTGTTGCTGAATCCTCTAGAGAACCTGAAAAGAGTTTTGACCAGCAGATGATGATCTCAAACTCCTTGGAATCCTTTCTAAGGGATTTAAGCAAAGATCAACAACAGACTCCAAAAGTTGATTCAGACCAACATCTACCAGAGTGCGCTTCTCAAGTAGCGAAGGTATCAAAATTGCTAAATTCAAATTCAGAATCTGACTCTTTATCCTCTTCCTCTTCGTCTACTTTTCCAATTACTTCCATTGAATCTTTCCAAGTATCACTACCTACTCCGATTTTCATGGCTAATCCACCGGAACAAGAAATTGAACCAAATCCATCTGAACCAAAGATTATTCAAATCAATAACCCATCTCATATTTCTATTCCCTCATCCAAATAGTTTTTCACTCTTGATGACACTCCTTATTTCAAATGGCCAGAAAAATTGGATGAATTTCATGCTTGATTGAACACCAGAGCTCTTGTTGTTGAAAGCAAATATGATGTTCTTTTAGAATTTGCCACAAGATTTACTGCAAGCCTTAAACATTGGTGACAATCAACTTCTGAAACAGATCAAATGACTTTTCTTCTTCTGTACTATTTTTCCCAAGCCATTGGAATCATTTACCTATATTTCATCGGAAAATCCGTTGATCTTCTTGAACTCAAAAGAAGAGAATATTTTGAAAGAAAATGTTGTTCTCTTCCAAAAAAAAAAAGGCACCTATATTGCCATTACAGAGAAATGCTTAAACTCTTTTATGGCCTAAGAGCTTATACAAATTTGAAACAAGTCTTCTTAGCTTCCATTCCTAAAGAACTCTCCCAACAAGTTGAGAGATAGTTTCTTAACAAGCAAAGAAGAATTGTTGATATCCCCTTTGGAGAACTACAACAAGAAATCCATCTTTGTTTTGATGAACTTTGTCTCCGAAGACAGCTGATGAAAAACTACATCAGAGACAATCGTGAACTTGATGGTGTTTGCTCCAAACAATATTTAAAGATCAAATGTTCAAAGAAAGATTGTGACGATTCCTGCGGAGAATATTCAAAGAAAAATAAGTACTTCAAAAAGTATCGACTGAAAAGATCTAAGCACTTCAGCAGAAGAAAGAAATGGCGATTCCTGCGGAAACAAAGAAACTTCACAGGACGCAAGAAACTAAATCATTGCTACATTTACAATAAGAAGGGCCACTTTGCCAAAAATTACCCTCAGGCAAAGAAAGGTCAGAATAATCTCATCCATAATATCAAACTAGAAACAGGAATTTCTCTTGACAATGATGATATTGAATTCCTGTTCTCTGTCTATGAAAATCCCACTGATCAAATACTTTGCATCATTCGTTATTATCTCACCCCTAATGAAACAGACTCTGACTCAGAACCTGAAGAACTTTTTCATCTATCATCACAACCAGAAAATCTAGACCCCAGCATACATTCCAGTCAATTTCATTGTCCCCACTTCCCAATCAAAATCTATCTCTCAAAGTTTGCCAAACCAATTTCAGTCATTGCTCTCATAGATACTGGTGCTAGCGCTTCAATCCTAGACACTAAAGTTCTTCCTGAAAAATACTGGACTTCCTGTGTTCAATATTTCAACTTTGCTTCAGGAGACACTTTTTCTATAAATGTTCGCACCATATCTGTGTCTATTTAGTTTTTCCCTCAGTGCTCCATTACCACTAAAATTCTTAAATCTAGTCTTCTCAATAAAGATTTGATTATTGGATTGGATATCATGATTCAACTTCCAAACTTGAGAATTGTTCTTGAAAAAGGACTTAGGTATAAAGACCAATTCTCTGAATTCGTCAATATCCAATGACTCTTTTCCATTCAAATGAGTATGTTAGATCCAATCATGCAGAAACTGTTAGAATCATGCTCAGAAAATCATTTCAAATTCTCCAAAAAATGTTCTCATCTTTTGTGGAAAAATCCAGAATTCTATGTTTAACTCCCCTTCAAGAAAAATGAGGATATAAATCCTACTAAGGCAAGTCACTCGGGAATAAATCCAGAGCATTTGGCTCTTGCTCAAAAAGAATGCTTAGAATTGTTACAACAAAGCCTTATTGAAATTTCAAATTCTCAATGGGCTTGTGAAGCTTTCTATGTCAATAAACGTGCTGAGCAAAATCGGGGAAAAATGAGATTGGTTACCAATTACTAGCCTCTCAATCTTTTCCTCCAAGATGACAAACTCCCTTTGCCTTCTCGAAATTCCCTTTTTGCGGGAATTGCTAAAGCCCATATTTATTCAAAGTTTGATCTCAAAGCCGAATTCTGGCAATTGGGCATTCATCCTAATGATGGATTAAAGACGGGATTCTGTATCCCCAATCAACACTTTCAATGGCGAGTTCTTCCATTTGGTCTCAAGGTTGCTTTTTCCTTATTCCAAAAGGCTATGTGTCGCATATTCCAGCCAATCTTATCCAGTGTAGATATCTATATTGACGACATATTGCTCTATAGCCCAGACGAAGAATCTCACTATCAACTTCTTGAGCAGTTTGCAGAAATTGTGAAGAAACATGACATCATGCTTTCTTAGAAAAAGATGACCATTGCCCAGACAGAAGTTGAATTTCTTGGCATGCACCTTAACAAAGGTACATATTATCTAGGACCGCACATCGCCAGGGAATTACTAAAATTTCCTAAAAAGAATTTTACAACCTAGCAAGTTCAATAATTTCTCGGGATAATCAATTATCTCAGAGATTTTGTCTCGAATATTGCAAGGTTGTTAATTCCTTTGCAACCGATGTTAAAAAAGCATCAGTGCCATGGGAAAAGGCACAAATCAAAGCAATCGCGAAACTCAAGGAAATTATGCAAGATCTTCCCTCTCTGCAAATCCCATCCACAGGGAAGAGAATCTTGCAAACTGATGCCAGTGATGAATATTAGATGGCCATATTGTTCGAAGAACTTCATGGTAAGCGACATCTTTGCGCTTACAAAAGTGGCAAGTTTTCTCAGGAGTAAAGAATGGAATAAAAAAGTTCGAATTCCATCTTATCGGCCATCATTTTCTAGTAGAACTGGATATGGCTTCCTTTTCCCAAATGACCAAATTTAAGCAGAAGCAGATCCCTCATCCTCAGCTACTCAAATAGGTTGAATGGTTTTTGAAATACTCTTTCGAAACCAAACATATTGCAGGAAAGAAGACTGTGCTTGTAGATTTTCTCTCCAGACCAAAAGGATCGGCAGAAATCAATATATATATATATATATATATATATATATATTCAGGCATTCCTTCCCGTACCAGACAAACAAGTACAAGATTGAACAGTTCCGAGATTGGCCAAGCCTGGAATATCCTCAAGAAATAATTGAGCAAATCCAGCAAGATAAGCTTACTGAAAATCTTGACAATCTCATATGGCAATGCCACACAGACCTTTTTCGCCATTATGGAGGGTCTATTCTTGACTCTTCTGGATTACACTCGAGCTACCCTTTCATTCACCCATTACTTTGGAGAAAAAATGATTTTTCTGACAAACTTAAATGGCAATTATGGTATCTAACCAATAAGTACTTAATAGCTATTGAGTTTTCGACCAAAAAATTTATTCTCCAATTAATCAACTTGCTTCTAGCTAATTACGTTTAGCTAAATGAACACGAGAAAAACCTTTTAACTGTGCTCAAATGGTTCTACCCTCCTGTTTATTGGAAACGACTTTTTCTCGAAGAAGTGAAAAAAGTCCGAGATGATCTAGAAACACACACTGTTGTACTCTTCCACCGTCCTTGGACTTTTGTGCATAATAATGGTACCATTTCCAATACTCCTGTGGTAGTAGGCACTACTACTTACAAGCCTCAGTCACAACTCTAGGTTGCACATGTCTATAGATCATTCTCCAGTCGCATTAGTTTTGTTGAGTATAATTACAGGGAACTCTAGAGGATCCTATGCTAAGAAAATCGCATTATTCCAGAAGAAGCATAGGATTACTTCACACCCGTTTCATGGGATCACGAAGGATCTTCCTCAGCAACAAGACAAGCACTCAGTGAATACGAGCATGAACAGGCACAAGCACAGCTCGAATTATCACAAGATCACAAAATGTCAAATATAGGAGATCCAACACAGTCATCTCGAGATCCAACACAGTCATCTCAGGATCTATGGGGTGGACTACTCTCTCAAGACCCCTATGACTATGGACCATTGTCCTTATCCATTGGACTTGACGCTAGCTCTTCCTCTCACTACACACAACTAGGAAATTGGCCCCAGCCAGTTTTGCCTCAGCCAGTATTACCTGAACAAAATCCACAACCAAACCTTAGCATCAGAATGTGGAATGAACACCTGTTACCACAAAACACTCTAAATACTGCTCTTCTAGACCTTTCGACACATGCATCCTCTTCCTCGAACCCAACGCCAGTCATCACTGAAGATAATTTCGAACACATTCTGACACAAAGGCAGATAGCAGAATACGAACGTGCAAATAGTTCAGACAGCTCTGATTATGACTATAACTCTGGATGGAGATAAGCTTGTACTATTCCACCTAACCGGCATTATCTGTTCTAGCATATCCTAGCCGGGTCCTATTCACTTATGAATAGGCTTTAAGTGTTCTACGAGTGTGCTCTAGGTGTGCCCAATAATGTACTTAGTTTTAGGTAAGTTTTGTTTTATGTGGACAGAAGTCCAATAATGTACCTGTTCTAGGTGTGTTTTATCTCACCTGGACCTCCGTCTAGCATGTATTCCCCAACGCCTATATAAGGCCATGTAATCCTTCGGTTTGAATAAGAAGGAAAGTTATGAAATCTCAATTCTCTCACTTTTTATGCCTCTCTAAAAATCCTTTTCTTAAAAACCTAGCATGATCCTCTAAGAAAGGCAACTCGGCTAGTTAGGCATAACATCATTCTGGTCACTCTAAGCATCTCTATACTCTGAGCTAAATCTCTGGGTAGTCTTATATCTAAAAGGCAGTCCCTGAAGGGCTTGAACAAGCGGTTCGCCCATGTGGGATAGCATACCTACTGTAGACTGATCCAGTTTTCCCTAGTTCTCAGTATAGATCCCTTCATAACTGGATTAGGAATACAGGATTCTATCATAAAGATAGTAGGAAAGATGGAAGGAGTTTCTTCCTTTTCTTTACGGAATTTGATGGTTACAGTACCATCTCTTTGTCATGGACAAATAATTAAGTATTCAAGAATCAAATACACATCCAATGGCAAGTCAATCACATCAACCCTAATTTGGTCACTAGAAATGAAAATCTACCCAAACTGTAACAAAGCTCTAATAGTTTGTTCATTTCATTTTTTAGGGTTTCGGGATTTTTGGGAGTTTTGGCCTTAAATTTCGAATTTTTCAAATTATGCCACTTCAGCATTTTGGAAAATCCAAATTTCACTTTTATGACTGGCTACGATGATTTTCCATCATTCTGTAGATTTTCAAACTTTTTAATTTTTTTTTATTTTTCGATTTTTTTAGTGCCATTTGAACACTTCAAAAATTCAAATTTCATTTTTTATCGCTGGTCACGATGATTTTGGACCTTTTTGTGAATTTTCAAATTTTTGAAATTTTTTTCGGAAAAATTTTTTAAACCGAGAAATGATTTTTATGATTTTCTAGAAATTTTTGTGAATTTTCCAAATTTTCAATTTTTTAATTATTTTTCAAAATTTTCAAATTTGTATATGTTTTTTTTCAAATTTTCGAAAATTTTCTATGAATTTTCCAAAATTTTCGAATTTTTTTGAATTTTCTGCAATTTTTCTGATTTTTATGAATTTTCTGCAAAATTTTTGAATTTAAAAAAAATTAATTTTTAGGATTTTTTAGGATTTTTATTTTTATTTTTTAGGATTTTTTATTGATTTTCTTTTATTTTTTATTTTTAAATTTTTCCCGCCGAAGGGATGAACTAGACCGAACCGATTCAAACAAGACCGAACCGGCCATCGCCAGCGCAGGTGCTGGTTGTCCTCTCCGGCGGGCACGGCATGCCCAAAATAGCGCCATTTTGCCCATTTTCATTTGGGCATTTTATCAAACACTTGGCGTGTATGAATTATGTGTTAGGCTTTTCAAGATCGCCAGTTTAAGCTCACCGTCGGTGAGCTTCCGGCATCCTTTTCTGATGAGTTTTGGTTCTGGATCAAGTCTGTATTACCCTCTACCAAACTAAACCAACCAATTGGTTGTTGGACCGTCATCAATTGGCGAAAATTTCGTCGGAAAATACCAATTCACCATTATCCTAAACCGTGCTCATCAAAGCTCAAAATCCCTATTTTGCTCGCCTTAGCCGTCTAAAACGATTCTTATCACTAAAAAACATCAAACAAAGGTCAGGGAACACTAATTTGAATGGCCTTAAAGCCGCAGCAATGCTCCGGCCGGATCACCGGAGCTTTGGCGAGGGGGTTTACATGGGAGGCCGACTCAGTTTATATGTTTTTTTGATGTCCAAAATGCAATCAATCAACAAAAAAAATGACTAGAACTTAGTTATAAGCATCAACGAACTCAAATTTGCGAAAGAAAACACATAAACATGCATATCAATATTGAAATTGAATTCTGGAAAATTTTGAAAAAACCGGTTCTCGGCCGACTTTACCTGCTTCGTTCAATCTTCAAATGAGATTGTCGAGTTGATCAGTGACCTAAGAATTGTTCCTTGATGTTTAGTCGTCCTCTAAGTGCCTTTGGATTCACCGGAACAAGTCCGAATGCGCCGACCAAGATCAATTTTCAGGCCTTTGTGGTAAGCTTTGTCTAGTTCAAGTCGTGAGGGGAAGATCACAGCTTCTTCACGATTCGCTGGCGCTCTGCCGTATATGGCAGCGCCGGACACTCGTGAAGGGATCCTCAACCCTCTCTCTCTCTAGAGTTTTCGTTGTCTTTCACTGTTTCTCTCTCCTCTCCCTCTCGGGAAAATTGTCAAACACCTTCTCTTCATGTTCTTCCATTTTTTCTTCTTTTTTCATCCTTGATTTCCCGCTCAAAATTGGATGGAACCGAACCCTAATTGATTTTGGGTTGTTGAACAATTCCAGCTAGATAATATCCAGCTGAAAAAATTAATTAAAACGTGCTCGTTTGATCAGGATTAGTCAACGAAGTCACAGGCACGAATCGTTTTTTTCTCTGGGTTTCTCACGAATCATGGCCTGGTGAGGAAGACGACACTGTTCGGGTCAAGTCGGGTCGACCCATCCGACCCGGAAACTCCGATTTTGCTTAAATTCACGAATTAAACCCAATTTCCGCTAAATTTTTGAAATTCAACCTCAAAATTGAATTTCCCAACATATTTCGAACCCAAACATATAATTTTCCACAATTTTTATTATAATTGTACCCAAGATTTTCTCATTTTTATATTCAGATTAATAAGGTTTTGTTCAATTCGAGGTCTTAATGACCTGATTAGACAAAATTGATGCCAAAATTGCATTATCCACCCCTAATTAACCCTAGAAATGATAGTCTCACATTTTGATAATTTCATTTTGGGCATGATTCCCAATTTAGGTTCAAAATTATTAATTTTCAATCAATTTTTGGGGATTTTTTATTTTTATGTCAAATTGTGCAATTGGACTGATCATTATGCAATTAAAGGTTCCAGAATCAATTGTTGTGAAGACACTATGACCTAAAAATGTCTAGAAAAAATTTAATTTCATTTTTGGTTTAATTCGGGCATAATTTTGCCCAATTTTGGGAAAAACGTACACCCGATTGAATTTTTCTAAAATTGATGATATATGGGGGAAGAACAGCATTGGTATTAAAACTTGTGTACGGAGGACACTTTGGTGCCAAAAGTTTCAATAGGATCACTTAAGTGCCACTTCGCCGGAAATCCGACGTGGCATTTTTTTATTAATTTCTTAAGCTGATGTGGCTCGTCGGAGGCTAATATGGCTTACCATAGGCTGATGTGGCATTTTTTTTTCCTTTTCTTTCTTTTTTCCTTTCTTTTCTTTTTTTTTCCTTTTCTTTCTTTTTTCCTTTCTTTTCTTTTTTTTCCTTTTCTTTCTTCTTATTTCCAATGGTTGACGTCCGGCCACTGGCCATGGACGGCCTCGTTGGGCGTCGCCTTCCTCCGGGCGAGGCCCGACGAGGCCGCCATGGCCTCGGCAAGGGCCGGCCTCGCCAAATCTGGCAAGGCGAGCCCTCGCTGGAGCTCGCCCTACCCAGGCGAGGGTCGAGGTCGCCTGGGCAAGGCGAGCCCCGGCGAGGGCTTGCCTCACCAGATCCAGCGAGGTCGGCCCTCGCCGGGCCTCGCCCGAAGGAAGACGACGCCCGGCGAGGCCAGCCATGGCCGGTGGCTGGCCTCCGGCCACCGGCCATAGTAGAAGAAAAAGAAGACAGAAATGAAAAAAGAAAAAAAAGAAAAAAAAATCAGAAAAAAATATTTAAAAAAATTGAATTATACACATGAATATGCCATGTGTCATTAAAATTTAAATATAAAAGCCACGAATTAATTTTGGTCAGAATTTCTCACCATTGGCACTTAAGTAATCGTTTTTTTTCCGATTTGGTACTTAAGTGATCACCGGCGTAAACTTTTGGTATTTAAGTAATCCAAATGAAACTTTTGGCACCAAAGTGGCTTCCGTACACAAGTTTTGGCACCAATACTGTTCTTCTCCAGATGATATATTTATGAAATTGGATTTAAAATAAGATTAATGGCTATTTTTTGGAATTTTATGATTCCATTTACTATTTTTCTTGATTTTCTTGCTTATTTTAACTAAAAGAAATTCAGAAAAAATGCTAAAAAAATGCTAAAAAATTATTTTTTGGTTTACAAATTGGTTTCTAGGCTTGGCTAAGATCCCTAGACCTAATTTTGAAATTTTTAAAAATATGACAAAAATGAGCTAAAAATTAGGTGTCAACAAGCGCACAAATCCCGAAAGTCCCAAAAAAGAAAAAGCATGACGCGACATGAGTTTAAGAGTTATCTTAGGAGTTTTACCGATCTGAAAGGAAGGGACATCCTATTACGCAATACTTTGCTGAGTTTAAGAGAATGTATGAGGAGTTAGATGCTATTCTTCCCATTTCAGCCAATGTTCAACAAATGCAACTTCAAAGAGAACAATTGGCTGTAATGGCATTTCTAGCAGGCATTGGTCCTGAATATGAAACTATTAGGTCTCAGATTCTTGGAGGAAAGGCTATCACATCACTCGCCGATACATTTGCTCGGGTACTTCGGATATCTTGTGAGTCTCCTCAGGATATTACATCTATGGCAAATAGTTCAACTCTTGTGTTCCAATCTCGATTGGGTAGTGGTAGTAGGAGTGATGGAGGAAATCGTGGAGGATATAGTAGTGGACATGGTGGTCGAGGGGGAGGCCAAGGTGAAGGAACAGGTAGAGACAAAGGTCAACAGCATGTATCTATCAACAACTCAAGGGCCACACGACTTTGTCATTACTGTAGCAAACCTGGCCATATTCAGAAATTTTGTTACAAGCTACATAGAAGATCAAGGTAGCAACAATAGTTTGCACATACTACTTTCGGTACTAATTCTTCTCCACAATCTTCTGAAGGCAAGGTAGTTATCATGTTTGATGATGAGTTTGCACGGTACACCCGATCTCAAATTTCACAACCTGTTTCTTCCACTGCCACTTTGGTACAGACAGGTAATGTTACTACATGCCTTTCAGCTACTTCTCGTCCTTGGAACATTGATTCAAGGGCTTCTGACCACATGTCAAGTCTTTGGGGTATATTTTCCTCGCTTACTTCATCTTCATCCATGGTAACCATACCCAATGGATCATCTACACATGTTAAGGGGGTTGGCACAATTTATCTAACTCCTTCCTTGCCATTGTCCTTAATGCTTTACCTTCCTCAATTTCCATTTAACCTCATGTCTATCAGTAAATTAACCAAAAACTTTCAATGTTCAGTAACATTCTACCCTGACTCTTATATTTTTCAGGATCTGGCTATGAAGAGGACGATTGGTAGAGGACGAGAGGCAGAGGGGTTGTATGTACTTGAAGACGCTCCTTCCATTGCATGTCCTAGTGTTGCCTCTTTGTATCAGATCCATTGTCGCCTTGGTCATCCTGCTCTACGTAGCCTTTAAAAGTTAGATTTTAGTTTTAGATCCCTTCCTAGTTTAGAGTGTGAGTCATGCCAACTTGTCAAATTACATCATATTAGTTACCCACCACGAGTCATTAAACGAGTAGCATCCCCTTTTTTGTTAGTTCATTCAAATATTTGAAGTCCTTGTCATGTGGCTTCCAATTTGGGTTTCAGATATTTTGTTACTTTTGTTGATGACTATTTCAGGGTTACTTGGTTATATCTAATGAAAAATCGTTCAGAATTGTTTTCTATATTTCATGCATTTGTATATGAAATTCATACTCAATTTGGAGTGCAGGTTAAAGTTTTGCATTCTAATAACGCTAAAGAGTACTTTTTGCACCCTTTTCTGATTTTATGACTCAACATGGTATGATCCATGAATCTTCCTATCCTAATACATCACAACAGAATGGTGTTGCTGAAAGAAAGAATAGACACTTATTGGATGTTACTAGATCCATGTTGTTTGAAATGAAGGTTCCTAAACCTTTGGGTTTGATGCTGTTCTAACTGCATGCTATCTTATTAATCGCATGCCCTCTTCTATTTTGCGAGGTGGTATTCCATTTTCTACTTTGTTTCCAAATGAGTCACTCTTTGTCTTACCACCCCGTATTTTTGGTTGTATCTGTTTTATTCATGATCATCGACCTGGAGTATCGAAACTTGATCCAAAGGCCATCAAGTATATGTTTTTAGGTTATTCCCGTACTCAAAAGGGATATCATTGTTATTCTCCATTATTGAGAAAATACTTTATGACTGCAGATGTTTCATTTTTTGAATCCACTCCTTATCATAATGTTCTAATTTCTGTTACTGAGTTGGATGAAGATGTTTATGTGACTACCCTTCAGTCAACTACTCCAACCACTTCACCAGTCTCTACACAGAAACCCCCTCCTCTCCAGGTTTATACACGACGTCCTCGAGTAGCTACTATTTCCCCCTTCCTCCTGACAACACTATGTCATCTTCAGCTCCAGATCTGCCATTAGCTGACCGTCCTCTTGTATCTGATCTTGATCTCCCTATTACTCATTGCAAAGGTACACATACTTGTACTCAACACTCTATTGCAAACTTCATCTCATATTCTTCTGTGTCTCTTTCTTTTCGATCCTTTTTATCTACTATGGACCAATATTCAATCCCCAAGTCTGTATCTAAGGAATTACAAAATTTTGGTTGGAGGACAACAATGGAAGAAAAAGTAAAGGCTCTCCAGTTAACCAAACTTGGGACTTAGTACCTCTCCCTTCAACCAGCACTACTATTGGTTGTCGTTGGGTATTTTCTGTTCGATGGTTCTCTGGCTTGTTTAAAAGCACGACTTGTTGCAAAAGGATATGCTCAGGTGTATGGGGTTGACTATCTAGACACTTTTTCTCCTGTTGCCATACTTACTTCTGTTGGTATTTTGATATCCCTTGCTGCCACACATAACTAGCCCTTATTTTAACTTGATGTTAAAAATGACTTCTTGCATGGTACTTTTCATGAGGAAGTTTATATGGAGCAACCTCCGGGGTTTGTTGCTCAAGGATAGTCTATGGTTATGGTTTGCAAATTAAGAAAAGTTTTTATATGGTTTGAAGCAATCCCCACAAGCATGGTTTAGAAGATTTTCTAAGGCTATACTTTCTTTTGGACTGTCTAGATGTGGAAAGAATCATTATTTCTTTTATAAACAGTCACGAGGGGGGGATTGTTCTTGATTGTGTATGTTGATGATATTATCATCACGGGAGATGATTTGACTAGTATAGCTAAATTAAAGATCTATCTTCAACAACAGTTTTAGACTAAGGATTTAGGAAAATTGAAGTTGCTCGGTCACAGAAAGGTACTGTTCTATCATAGAGAAAATATGTGCTGGATTTGCTCAATGAAACAAGTATGTTAAAATCAAAGCCTCTGGATTCACCCATGGAACAAGGGGTTTAAACTAGCTACTGAGGGAGAAGAAATTCTTGATAACCCTGAGAGATATAGGACATTGGTAGGTAAGCTAAATTATCTCACAGTCACTCGACCCGACATTGCCTTTCCAGTTAGTGTGGTAAGTTAGTTTCTACCTTCTCCTTGCACATCTCATTGGGATACAGTTATTCGGATATTAAGGTACTTGAAAAAGACTCCAGGGAAAGGAATTGTTTACCAAAATCATGGTCATAGTAGAGTCGAAGGATTCTCTGATGCTGATTGGGCAGGGTCTCCAGATGATAAGAGATCAACTACTGGCTATTTTACCTTGGTTGGAGGAAATCTAGTATCATGGAAAAGTAAGAAACAAAATATTATTTCCCGCTCAAGTACTGAGTCAGAATATAGAGCCATGGCACAAGTGACATGTGAATTAGTGTGGATTCAACAGTTATTGACTGAGATAGGCTTCAAAACTTCAGTACCCATGACTTTATGGTGTGACAGTAAAGCTGCAGTGCATATAGCTTCTAAACCTGCGTTTCATGAGAGAACAAAACACATTGAGGTTGATTGTTACTTTATTCGGGAAAAGTTGCAGAGTGAAATGATCATTGCCAATCATATTCGAATCGGTGAACAACTTGCAGACATTTTTACTAAACCTTTGGGTAATGGGAGGATAGAATATATTTGTAACAAGTTTCGCATGATTAATAAATATGCTCCAGCTTGAGGGGGAGTGTTAGGAGTAGAAAAAGAGTCAAGTGGTCTTTAGGACCTTTATGATTTATTTTGTTATATGTATTGGACACTATTGGTGAATACAAAACGCATTTTTCCCTCTCTCTCTTTCTCAATGAGGTCTTTCTATATTTCAATATAAGCGAATGTATAATTCAAACTCCTTATTACAAGTAGAGAAGATATATACCCCCCCCCCCAAAAAAAAATTCATTTCATCCTTGTGGCAGCCAATAATCGATGAAAAAGAGTCACCAGTTTCATTAACTGTAGCAAGGGAATAACTTAGTAGAGTAGAGTGACTAGTGCAAAGCCGATCAAAAGAAGTAAAGATCACTCGTCCCATGAAGTGATGCCTGCCAATCTGACCACCAAAGCAATTTGTAACATCAAATCATCTGATAAGCTGCATCACTTATGTTATATTTCGTCAGTCCATCCATGATGTGTGTTCAATGGATACCATTTGCTCTAATAAGAAGTGTGTCTGAGAGACACCTTTTTAAGAGGTGCGAGGGAAGTTTCTTAAGGGAAGTTAAGATAACTTCCTTTGAAGATGAACAAAAAAAAACAAGAGATAATTAAAACTCTCTCTCTCTCTCGATGCATAAGGATTCCATATCTACTTTGAGAAGATAATCGGTATTAACGCTGTGAAACAAGAATAATTTTCCTGCGATTATATTCAGACCAACGTAAAGTAGATTCGTTCATCGTTTGCTGGTGATTCAACGTACGATCCTAAATACGTGTGGTATAGTTATTTTATATGTTTGAAGCTTTTAAATCTATGAAAATGCATACATAATCCTAAATACGTGTATTTTTGGGGTATTATTACATTTTACTTGTATTTCCCTATGGTTTTGGAAATACAGAAACTGGCTTATATGTAAATGACCACATAAAAATTATGCAGAGCATGGTTCATTGATGGCATGTTTATAAGGTTTAACGTGCTTGCAATTTCAGTTCCAAGCTTACTCGAACAATGGTTGGAGATCCATTTTTTATTTACTTGTGTTCTGCTTGAATTACCTGTACTTTGGTTAACATCATGTTATTGTCTATAATTGTACGAGGGAATGCGATCATTGCATGATGTATGATAATCATTTTTTTTTAAGTGAGAGTTCGTAGGTTGGTAGAATTCAAAGGAGTTCTCACCAACAACTTAAAATTTGCACAAATTAAACGAGTTAATGATAATAGAACAATTGTACGTTGAAGCTAATTGGGAACATAGTGAATTTTCGTTTCGATATCTTTTGTTGAATTATCATTAATTTAGTTTGTCTTTGCTGCAAATTAAAATGTATGTTTATGTGGAATATGTGCTAATATTGATTCTATATTTATTATGTCAATGTATAGTAGAAATCGATTATGGCTTCGGCATCCAAGACCATTGTGGCTAACCTCCACAAGGGTGAAAAGCCGAACGGTGACAATTATGATATTTGGCACGAAAAGTTCAGTATATCCTAGAGGAGCAAAAGGTTTTGAAAACCCTTAACTACACCATGAATGAACCTGAGCATGGAACTTCTACTCAACACAGAAGTGATCAAGAAACTTTTCAAGCTTGGAAAAAGAAAAATAGTATTGCTCGCATCACATTGCTGAGTTGTATGCAAGATGAACTCATGTGTAAGTTTGAAAGTTATGACAAAACTCAAGTAATGTGGGTTGCCTTGAAAGATAAGTTTGGGAGTACGTCCGTCACTAAGTTGAGAAGGGTCACCATGAAATTTGACACATACTAGAAGCGCTCAAATCTATTGATGAGGTAGCATCTTCAGGATATGTCAAACATGATAGGTGAGCTGAAGTCGGCAGGTCATACCTTAACTGACAAACAGCAAGTTCATGCTGTTATAAGGTCTCTTCCTGACACCTGGGAGCATATAAAAATCAATATGACGCACGATGAGAATATCGTCACTTTTGACGATATTGCACGTCATTTGGAATTAGAAGATGAGCGCCTAGAGGCTGCAAAATCCTCTACCCATGTTTATGTTGCTAAATCAAGTTCGGGCAAAACTTCGGGCTTTAAGCGCAAAAAGAACCATAAATTCAACAACAAAGGAAAAAAACTGATCATGCACCCAAGAGAGCTAAGACTTTCCGACACAAGAAGCGTGGCGGGAAGAAGGACAAGGCCAAGATGATGAGCTACAATTGTGGTAAATTGGGCCACTTCGCTCGTGAATGCACTGAGCCGAAAAAGGTATCACATTACTTCATTACTTTAAATAATGCTTTTGTTTCTAGCACTGTAATGCTTGCTGAATCTCATCTAATGTGGATTGTAGACTCAGGAGCAATAGACCACGTAGCTAGAGACCAAGGAGCATTTGTGGAGTATCGTCGGATACAACCTGGAAAAGATAGATATATGTTGGAAATAACTCAAGAGTTGAAGTGAAGAGTATCGGCACATGTAAATTAACCTTTCGTGATGGTCGAAACCTATTCCTATATGATGTCCTTTATGCTCCAAATATTCAGCGAAACTTGGTCTCTGTAGTTGTTCTTCTTGACTTAGGTTATGTATTTAATTTTCATGGTGATTATGTTGACATTTTATTTAGAACAGTTTATTTCAGTTCTGGTTATGTATTGAATGGTTTTATGGTGTTAGACATTGACTATGATGTGTACAAAGTTAATGTTGATGGTTGTTTTTCTTTAATTGCATTTTCTAGTAATGTGGAGATTGATATAAGTACTTGGCATACTAGACTAGGTCACATTGGGTTATAAAGAATGAAACGATTAGCAAGAGAAGGCCTTGTGGGGTCACTCGCTAATGTTGAGCTACCCGTACATGAACATTGTCTAGCGAGAAAAATAACTAGAAAACCATTTGGTAAAGGAACCAAAGCTGAACTTCCATTGCAACTTATACATTTTGATATTTGTGGTCCTTTAAATGTGAGAGCGAGACATAGAGCCTCATATTTCATCACTTTTATAGATGACTTCACAAGTTTCGGTTATGTTTTTTTGATCTTCCATAAGTCCGAAGCATTGGATTGCTTTAGGCGGTTTATAGCTTTGGTAGAGAATCAGTTAAACAAAACAATAAAGGTATTAAGAACCAATCGCAGACGTGAGTATCTATCTGAGTAATCCAAGGCTCTTTGTGATAAAAAGGGAATTGTATGACAATTGATTATTCCTAGTACTCCACAACAAAATGGAGTTGCAGAAAGAAGGAATAGAGCCTTATTGGAAATGGTTAGGCCTATTATGGTACAGGCAAATCTACCTTTCTCATATTAGGGAGATGCGTTATTGACTGTTGCCTATATACTTAATCATGTGCCCTCTAAGTCAGTTGCTTTCACCCCTTATGAAATGTGGACTGGTAGAAAACCAGACTTAAGTAATCCACAATCTTGGGAGTGTGCAGTATATGTTCATGATTCTTCCCATAAATATGGCAAATTAGGCCCTAGAGAGAAGAATTGTATCTTTATTAGATACTCTGAACACTCCAAAGGTTATGTGTTCATAGGTGAATAAGCTGATGGAAGTGTGACTGAAATGGAGTCACGAGATGTTACGTTCTTGGAGAACGATTTTTCTAGTAGAGGTGAGATCGATAAAGACTTCTAATTACATGAGATGGAAGATCCCGATAATACACCCACTAATGTTATTGAGGGAAATACAGATTTACCTCAACATATAAGACTTAGTGAGAGTGTAGCATCGCCTGGCGAACTGAATTCTCAAAAAGTTCAATTACGTAAAAATAATCGTAAAAGTATTCTCCGTTGTCAATTTGAGATTGAAGGTGAAACAATTATGATTACTCCACAAGACGATGCAAAGCCTAAAATAGTTCAAGAGGCTCTCTCATCTCCTAACAAGGAAGAATGGAGAAAAGTTTTGGAAGACGAAATTGAGTCTATGAGGACAAACCACGTCTGGGACTTGGTTGATCTACTGCTCGATCATAAGGCTATTGGAAACAAATGGACTTTTAAGATTAAGCGAAAGGCGGATGGATCCATTGAAAAGTATAAGGCTCACCTTATGGCGAAAGGCTATACTCAATAAGAGGGTATAGATTATGAGTAAACTTTTTCACTAATTGTAAGGTTTGCCTCTATACGCCTTATCCTAGCCATTATTGCACATTTGGACCTAAAATTATATCAAATGGATGTAAAAACAGCATTTTTTAATGGAGAACTAGATGAAGAAATCTATATAAAGCAACTGATAGGTTTCATTGCTGAAGGTCAAGAGCGTAGAGTTTGCAAACTTCATTGCTCAATTTGCGGCCTTAAGCAATCTTCTAGACAGTGGCATTTTCGCTTTCATCGAGCCATAACTTCTTTTGGGTTCACGATGATCAGAGAGGATCACTGTGTATATATCAAACGGTCCGAGGATAAATTTATGATTTTATCTGTTTATGTGGACGATATTCTATTGGCTGGGAATGACAAGGGTTTGATTATAACCATAAAAGAATGGTTGTCCTCTAATTTTAAAATGAAGGACATGAGAGAAACTACATATATATTGAGACTTAAGATTGAAAGAGATCGATCAAAGAAACTCCTTGCTGTGTCACAAGAGTCTTATATAATGAACTTGAACACTTCAATATGCAGCACGGTAATCCCATTGATATCCCTGTCATGCAAGGCGAAGGCCTGAGTACTAAGATGTGTCCTAAGACTCCAGAAGAAAAGAAAGAAATGGTAACTATTCCTTACGTTAGTGCTGTCAGTAGTTTGATGTATGCTATAATGTATACTCGACCTGACATATGTCATGCTGTGGGGTTAGTGAGCCGATATCAATCAAATCCTGATCCAGTACACTAGAAAGCAATTAAGAGGCTCCTGAGATACTTGAAAGGCACTATGGACTATTGACTTTACTAGCAAGGGAGTGACCTATGCTTATTAGGATACTCTGATGCTGATTGGGGAGGAGACCTAGATGAGCGTAAATCGACATTTGGATATGCGTTCTTGCTTAATGATGGGGCAATTTCTTGGAATAGCAAGAAACAGACATGCATAGCTTTATCTACGATGGAGGCAGAATTTATTGCATGTTCTGCTGCAGTGCAAGAAGCAATATGACTAAAACGTTTCTTAGAAAGTTTAGCCATTGTTACTGATGTCCCAATACCAGTGACAATATATTGCGATAGTCAAACAGCTATTGCCTATGTGAAAGATCCCAAGTACCATGATAGGACGAAGCACATTGACATAAAGAATAACTTCATCAGAGATATAATAGCGCAGAAGGAAGTAGTCCTGCGATATATTTTAACCAACAGGATGGTTGCTGATCTATTTACAAAGACTATTCTTAGAGACGGGTTGTTGACCCACAGGATGTCTCTAGGATTACGTAGAATGTGATTATGATATGTAATATTGTTGAGAATTGTTGGATTGTGTGTGTATATGTATTGTACTTGTTTGTTAATGAATTGATGTTTTATCAATTAGCACGATGTTATGAGACTAGCATAAACACACATATATTGTTGAAAGGTATGTCACCAGGCAATGATTGGCTCACTCACACAAGCTGTAACGTTCTGAAATTCCCCTACTTCTGGAATTAATGAAATAGACGATTATTTCTCGTTTCATTTTAGTAATTCTCACCCGAAATTGATCATTCTCGGGATACTGACCAATATGGAAAGGCTAACTAAGAAAACGGTACGTGGATCCAAAACTCGACCATGAATTGAGTCCGATTCTGAGGTATGACGAGGGAATATGTTGTGCCGACATGGGCCGGTGCAAGGGTAGTGACGGATTTAGTCTGACTGACGACATATAATCGGATCGTGGGTAATACCGCACGACCGAGAGTACACGCGCGGCAAACGATCCCGAACTTATTCCGAACGATCACAACCCCTGGGACTAGCGATAAATCCTAGTGCTCTCTTAGGAATTGAGACCGTCATGACTCGAGTAGCCCTAGGTCGATATGCGTCACCTCCTAAACAGCCGCCCATTAGTGAGAGATGCTAAAACTGCAAATTAAGTTAAATCGATCGTGAAATTTAGTTCGGACTTCGGTGTCTATTTTCGTGGGTGTACGTGACTAATTTTCAAGGACGACGTCATTTTTATGTTGCTACGCATATTTGGGATCGATAGACTCGAAAATTGGAAAATTTGACCCGGGACCGAAAAATTACCGTTTTGCCCTTGTACCCTAAGTTGGAATTCCGAATTTTGGACTTAATTGGGCAATATTTTGGGGTTTAAATTAAGGTCTTATTAGCCCCAATAATTCAAAATATTGAGGACAAAAGTGTCCCTCCACTATTTGAGCTTGATTGGATCACAACCCTTGGATTAGGGGTAAAATGGGCATTATGAAAAGTGGTTCACTAACTCCCACTCACCCATTGTGTATATACTCTCTAGTCTCTCTCACTCCTCTTCATTTCTCCCCTCACCAGCCAGCACACCCCCCTTCTCCCTCTCACTCTCTCCCGATTTCTCCCTCTCTCTCGCCGTCGTCGGAATGCCGCCGCCGGCGCTCACCGGTGCCGCCGCCGGCGCTCACCGGTGCCGCCGCCGGCGCCACCGCCCCACGCCTCACCACCAGCACCATCCCGTCCCCCCTTCCTCCCCCTCTTGCCGTATCTCTCTCTCTCCCTCTCTCCCATTCCCCTCTCTTTCTCGGCCGCTCAAGGGCCTCGCTGGAGCCGCCGCTCGCCGTTATTGTTCCGACGCGGATCTGCAGTTGCCCAGCCATCCTTGCCACTTGCTCAGCCTCATTTCAAGCTTAGGACTTCATGTGAGTATTACCCTAAACCCTAATTAGGCTAATTTGCATTTCTAAATGGGTTTTAGGAGTTAATTAGGGTATTTTAGGTGTTAAACAGTGGAGGATGTTAAGGACTGATTTTGTGGCGTTTTTGGTGACCGAGGATGATGATTTGATCAAGGTTTAGCGGCCCATATAGTGCTGTGATGTGGCGAGGCATGTTTTCCCGTGATTTGGATGAAATTATGAATTTAGCGAGTGAAATTGGTAGACCAAATGGTGGCTGTTCTTGTGGCTATTTTATGGGCTTAGCGCCATAAATTAATGGAGGTTTAGTGGCTCGAGAGGCACTGTTCAATGGCTGGACAGATCGGATCGGAATGGCCCAAGTTTGGAGTAAGTTCGGGCCTTAAATATGGATTTTAGTGCACGCCTCATTTGGTCTTTGTGGTGGCTATTTAGAATGATGTTTTGAGAGTTTAATGGAGCATTATGAAGATATTTATTGGTCTCGAATGACCAATGCGGTGGCTGCCCAAAACGGGATTAAATTGGGCAAGGCGCAATCAATTTGGAGTTTAATCGTGCAATTACCGGGAATGATCGCATTGATTGATTGACTGGCTGAATGGTCCTTGTTTGTGATTGATTTTGTGATGCCATGTCGCATGTCTAGCGGGACTAAGAATGGAATAGCTTGGCGGGCCTTGAATGCGCGAATTCTTGATGACCCAATTGTGTGATTATGTGCATGGATTGTGTGTCAAGTTGTGCCATGGCTATTTTGAATTGATTGTCTGATTGGGCATGTTGATTCATGAGATGAATATGCGTGGTACAAGTGAATGCCCAAATATGAACGTTATAGTCATGAGTATGCATCTCCAATATTGGCACGACATGTGCATATACAAGTGTGCCCGAGTGACATGTGCATTGTGATCACCTAAAATACCCTGATACGTTTTACACGGGTTCAGATGAAAATTGGTGCCTGTGAATGTGTGATCATAATAAACCCTGATGCGTTTTACGCGGGGTAGTGAACCCGTCCTAAGGCGTGCTACGCGGGACGATACCCAGTTTACCGAAAGATGACCAACCTGAGGCATTTTACACGGGTAATGTGTCATGAGCCTGATGCATTTTATGCGGGCCAGAGATCGATCTCGAAGTGATAGACCTTATGCGTTTTACGCGGGTCGGACCTGATGCGTTTAACGCGGGTCGGAGGAGAAATTGATAAATGGCAAGAGTGCTAGCATGCAAGTGTGCGATAATGCATTGATGAGGCATGAGCATGAATGCAAACACAAGTATATGCATGACATGCGTCGTGACGTTGTGATACGCGTTTATGTGCCGTGATTGAATTCTGTGGCATGATTGCGATTATTTATCAAATGCCTAACCTGCAGGGTCAAGTAAGATTCGGATTTGGGCCCGAGAGCCTGAATCATTTATGTTTCGACTTGTGTGGTTGTTTAGTGCTCGTCAGGAGGTGCATGTTAGCTAGCTTAGATTTAGGAAACCTACTCGCTAAGATTTATTCTCACTATTATTGAAACCCAATTTTTCAGACCCCCAGCCTTAAGGATGGTAGGCGTACTGATACGTTTGGGAGGAGCCCAGCTAAATATAGTGCCTGACCGCCAAGCCATGTACCCCATTTTGATGGTGGTGGCCATTGACCCGCTTTTGACTTTTGAGTGTGAGCTGTAAACGAATATTGTTTATGTTTGCCATATCAATGCAAGTGTATATTTTGTAACCCTGTTGTTATACTACCCTTGGTCTCGTGAATGTTTGGTACGGGTGTTTAAGTTTGCTTCCGCGTGTGCCTTGTGCTCTGTTCGTTGTGTTGGGTCGGCGACGCGTCCTAGGACGTCGTGCATGAATCGACCTTTGCGAGGGATGTTGCATGCCGGAGGGTGTGGGGCGTGACACGAGCAATCACCTCAAATGCTATAGTAACCGGGTTGAAATGAGACAACATGTACTATAAATGCTGCAAGAGCAGTTTAGTACATAAAATGATTTAATGTCGCCTTGATTGGAATCAAGATGAGTTTTGTTATGCATATGTGATAAGACCGAACATGATAGTCCCACAATCATGTATGCCTGAAGGTAGCCGGATACAAGTACTAAATTGGGCGTTGTGAAAAGCGAGCTAATATAACACTCGAGCTATATGATTAATAAATGACATACGTTCTTATAGAAAGAGAAATCCACTATAGCATGTAATTCATACTACATGTGCTTTATTTGACCAATAAGGGAGATGAGTACAATTATCCCTATTTATTCATCATGTGAGTCCTTAAAGTAATTTATAATTTACCTTACTTTGTGCCCTATGTTACTTCTGCCTATGTTCTCGAAGTAGAAGATCAATGCTGCTACTTTAGTATGTTACCAGTGGTCATGAATAGATATGGCTTTATAGGACGTGTCTAGTAAAGTAGTTGTTCGGAAATGGAGAGAGACATGAATGCAAAGGAAGACTATTGTTGTTTTATATCTATTACATGTGTTTACCGGTCGACCAATTATTTCACCTTCAATGGTTTAGGAAATAATTGTAAATACATGGTGTTCTTGAGAAAAGTCAAGTATAGCCTTTAAGGGATAGGTATACTTGGACTGATGTAACAAAATATGTCTGGGGCACTGTGAGACATCAATGGTTTATTTATTTTTGGGGTTATAGCCATTATGTGGTCCCTACTAGATGCATAATTAGAGCTCCCAAGTACAGGTGTACTTACTAGTCGCACAGCTTTCTTGCCAATATGAATTGTTTCTAAGATAGATGAATGTTGAATGCCTTATATTCTTGATAGAGCATCATCAAGCCCATCATATGCGAGTAGGAGATGTTATATTTTGTCAGTCCGCCCATAATGTGTATGTCCAAAGAACACCATTTACTTTAATAAGAAGTATGTCTAAGAGATACCTTTTGAAGAGGTGCGAGGAGAGTTTCTTAAGGGAAGTTAAGATAACTTCCTCTGAAGATGAACAAAAAAAATAAGAGATAATTAGAACTCTCTCTCTCTCGACGTATAAGGATTCCGTATCTACTTTGAGAAGACAATCGACATTAATGCTGTGAAACAAGAATGCTTTCCCTGTGATTGTATTCGGACCAACGTGAAATACATTCGTTCATCGTTTGCTGGTTATTCAATGTACGACCCTGGAAATTTCGTTCGTAGTGCATCGAACAGGTTAGTTGATTCTCTCTACACTCGTTTCATAACAACTTGTGTATCAGCTAGGAGACTTTTGGCCTTGACATGATTCTGTATGAAGACTCTGATTTCTCTTCTGAGACAAGGATTGGAACTATGCCATACTTGGCTCCATAATATGTAGATTCCGGCGAAGTGTCTCCAAAGAGCGACTGCTATTCCTCTGGGATCATACTTCTACATCTGATCACAGGACTAAGGAGTACAGACCCACTATTCGGAGAGCAAAGTATTGTGAAATGGGTAACCGCCTCAATGCTTCTTATACAGTCTCTGCCTGTATGTGCGACTTCTACTGATCAAACTAAGCATGAAACATTTGGCAAAAAATGCACGTCATTTGAATCTTTCGTCTTGTCATTCTGCGTCAGATTGCTTTATTGACCATACTGCAAGGAACTCAGGTTAAGGTCGGAAGACAATATCACTCATTAGATTGCCCTTCTTCCTTTTTGAGAGATCGATGTTTTACAGGCAAAACCAATGTCAAAAGAAAAAACCTACCGAGAATTGATTGAACACAGCCTGACCGACTCTTGCAATGTCAACCAACTCGCTTGGATGATCCGAGTGGCAGATAAGTGCCTGATCAAGCATCCTTACAAGACAATGTCCATGGACCAGGTCAGTGTGGCTGACTTTTCTCGTCCTGTATAATCACTGCTTGGAAATTGGTTTATTCCACATTGAGTATGCTAAAAAAGCGTGGCACAGGCACTCTTTCTGGCGATCGTGTTTGAGAATCATCTTAGAAAATAGAGAGGGTATTTCTGAAGTGTCAACAGACTGTCTCCCCATTTCTGCATTTTTGCTGTTTTCAAGTTTCCACACAGAGGTACTGATAATATGCGCCCTCATTTCCATTTAATTAATGGAAAGAATGGGGAGATCCATGCTCTTGTTGCGCGATACACATGGAATTATAGAGATTCACAAGCATCCTGCTGGCGGGCTTTTATTTTCCGCGGTCTTCTATTCATCAGGAATGTCTTCTATGATTGGGAGGCAACTTCACTTTCTCTCTGCATTTTAAGTTGATAGAGGCCAGAGGTAGTAATCAACTGAAGTTAATTACAGGTGGTTTACGCATTGAATCGCATAGTAGACGGCGACACCATTTCTGTCATCAGGAACTTCTCGCCAGCAGAGTCAGATTCTCGAAGTGGCATTCAGGACTCCTCCTCCACCTCCTCCTCGGGGTTCCTCAACGATGATAAATTCTTCGCTACACAAACATCGGCAATACATCTTTGTGCGTGACATACACGACATAGCTTGGAAGGAAATTTAAGCCTTTATTCACCTCCAAAAGCATGTTGTTCAGGTACACGAGGAACATCTCGACTTTTCAGAGAGGATGGAGCTGTAGTAATTGCCATACTTATAGGATCATACGTATGAACATTCATGATCTCAAGAATATTCAACGAGCTGATCGGTGCGCATTCTCATATGAATAATTTGTGACAGATCAAAGTCGCTGATATGACCTGCCAGAAAATACTATGATGCCATCAAATTAACTGAAACACGACATGTACTTTACACACATAAAAGTGCCTCGGCGAGTGGCACGACTGCACGAAAAGAAGTGTGGAAACAATCGGATCGCTCTTAAGAAAGAAAGATTGCTTTTGTCCCAAGCAAAAACAGTGAAGACAGGACTGAATAATAAATAAATTATTGTTTATTTCACCGAATTTTATCTGTCCATGTTAATAAATATTTGATAAATTCTATGACTATTCCTGATTATTAGTAGACAAATTCTGATAACTTCCTTATAGTTAATTTCCTTACGTATGATAAATTCACACATATATATGCTTACGATGAGAGTATATGATCATTTTATTACGGTAATTCCATATACGACCCAATAACTAGTTAATCGTCTAGTAAACCTGTCAATACAGGCCATAACATTAATTGATGACCTATTAATTCATTCATGACGTTACCTAATTATCTTTCGCAATAGCATTTGTTACAATACGAGGAAATCGAATGTCATTTATTACAAACTTACAAATTCGAAAATAAGAATAATGCCCTGCTCGTTTCCTTGATGCCCGATCGAGCGAGTTAGGAGGATTCAACCATGCCAATGCTAGTAAGTAGCTACTATATAAACAAAAATTAACGAGGCCATGCATAGCGATAAGCGAGCGAGCGAGCTCAGACATTTTTTTTAATACATTTTTGGGATGAGTCGAACTCGACCGACCCGCCGCCGCGGCCGCGCAATGGAGTAGCACCGCCGGCGAAAACCCTCTGCAGAACGCGAGTGGACACCGCCAAGGAGTAGCCAGAAAGTCACTGCAAGAAGCTTCTCACTTTCTCTCTCTCCCTCTCCTTCCTTCCTTCCTCGCTTCCATTTGGTTCATCTCGGGAGCGCGCTGGAGGTGAAGGTACCGCTCGATCCTTTCGTGGTTATCTGCGCAATGTGTTCTTCGAGTGTTGATTGCGGAGCGTGGAGCGAATGCCTTCGATTTTGTGCTCGTAGTTTCGAGCTTCTGAGTTTCCGGGCCGGTGAATTTGGGGGTGGAAGTCGGTTTAGGTCTGTTGATGGAGTTTTTCCAGTTTTCCTGAACCAGCCAAGTTCAGTTTTCGATGAATCTTCTCGCGGGTCTGTCTAGTTTACCGATGGTTTTTCGAGTTTTTTTTGTTTATTCCTATTTTTCTCTTGGATGATACGTACAGGTTCGCTAGGGATCCTTCGGTTCCGAGGGTTTTGAGGTCGTAGCTGCGTTGTTGTTGGGGAAAGTTCGAAGCTTTTTGCGTAGAAAAGGCGCTCGGGTGGTGAAAAGGCGACGGGAAGTGGGTACGGGCACCGGGCATTTTCCCATTGTGTGGCGAGGGAAACAGATTGGCGGTGAGCTTTTTAAGGTTTTGGAGGATTTGAAGAAATGCAGGGAGGTGCGGGTAATCACTCAGTTCCTCAAGCTGCGTCGTTCGATAAGACGAGGGTATTGGATGTGAAGCCTCTACGGGTTCTGAAACCCTGCTTTACCCCTTTCAGTGAAAACCCTCCCCCGTTCTCCGCCCGTCCGGGCGGCCCGGTTCCTCCTTGGACATTTCCGTTTTACCCATTCGGTGTTCCGCCAGAATTTCAGACCTCGAAGGAAAGCGCCGAGAGGCAAGCTCCGGTTGCTCCGACTCCACTCAGGTCATTCAGGACTCCCGGACAAGGGATAAATGTTGACGTGCCCAGGGAAGACAAGGCTGGTGATAGTCAAAATGGTGACAATTTCGATCTGCGTCCTTTGAGATCTTCTCGAAAGACAGGGAAGAAGAGCAAAGAGTCAGAGTTTTGGGTAGTGGATGGTGAAGGTAATGGTGCACCTAATTATGTGGTTCCTATCAATTCGATCCAACGCGAGGATGGTGACAGTAATGTGGTTGATTACGTGCTGATGACATTTGATGGGATTCGGAGGAGGCTTAGCCAATTAGAAGACTCAAAGGAAGGGCAGACTGGAGGGATCAAGCGTGCTGATCTGAAAGCTGGGAATGTGTTGATGAGCAAAGGGTTTAGGACAAATATGACGAGAAGAATTGGAGCCATCCCTGGAGTTGAAGTCGGTGACATATTCTTTTTCCGGATGGAAATGTGTGTCGTGGGACTACATGCGCCATCGATGGCTGGGATTGATTACTTGAATGTAAAAGGCGATCATCAAGAAGAATCAGTAGCATTAAGCATTGTTTCGTCTGGGTCCTACGAAGATGATGTAGGCGATAAGGATGTTTTGATTTATAGTGGGCAGGGTGGGGTATCTGCCAAGAAAGATAAGGAAGCTTCCGATCAGAAGCTTGAGCGGGGTAATCTTGCTCTTGAGAGAAGTTTGCGTCGTGCCAACGAGGTTAGAGTCATTCGCGGCATGAAAGACGTTACAAGTCCCAATGGCAAGGTGTATCTATATGATGGGCTTTACAGAGTACAAGAGTCATGGATGGACAAGGGTAAATCTGGTGCTAGCATTTTCAAATACAAGTTGATGAGGATTCCTGGGCAACCAGATGCATTTGCTGTTTGGAAATCGATTGAAAGGTGCAAGGAAGTTATCTCTACTCGCCCCGGACTGATACTTTCTGATTTGACTTCTGGGTCTGAGCAAGTACCCGTTTCACTTGTGAATGAAGTTGACAGTGAGAGAGGACCTGCTTATTTTAATTACTTCTATGACCTAAGATACTTCAAACCTTACAACTTATCCGATACTTCTCATGGCTGCAACTGCAGCGATGCATGTAAACCTGGTGATCTCAACTGCTCCTGCATTCAGAAAAATGGGGGTGATTTTCCTTATACCGGAACTGGGGTTCTCGTGAGTCGGAAGCCACTTATACATGAATGTGGTCCATCTTGCCGATGCTCTCCGAACTGCAAAAACCGAGTCTCGCAAAGTGGTCTGAAACTTCACTTAGAGGTGTTCAAGACGAAAGATCGGGGTTGGGGCCTTCGATCTTGGGATCCTATTCGAGCCGGTAGTTTTATATGTCACTATGCAGGTGATGTCATAGACGGAACTAGACTGAAGCATAAATTAGAGCAAGGTGAAAGTGATGAACATGTTTTTGACACAAGCCGTGTTTATGAGTCATTCAAGTGGAATTATGAATCTGGATTGTTGGGAGAAGAATGTTCAGATGACTCGTCAGAGGAGTACAGTATTCCGCACCCTTTGATTATTACTGCTAAGAACTTTGGAAATGTGGCCCGATTTATGAACCATAGTTGCAATCCAAATGTCTTCTGGCAACCAGTCTTTTGTCAGCATAATAAAGAGTGCTATATGCGTATTGCCTTTTACGCAAAAAGGCACATTCCTCCAATGACAGAGTTAACTTATGACTATGGGTTTCTGCCTGATGATCATGATATTTACATCACAAGGTATAGGAAGAAGAAATGCTTGTGTGGAACTTCAAAGTGCCGGGGTTATTTTGGCTTGTAGTGGAGAAGCATAGGGGTGGCAAATCATGGACTTAGAAGGTTAGGAAATTCTGCTTGCCTATCTCTTTACTAAGTCCTGCTGTTTTATACCCACAGCATGTTCAACTCTTAGTTTCTTATGTCATTTTTTTCGTACTCATTACATGCCATTGGAAGCTGGAACATCTCCTCAATATCTTTTTGGATTTTAAGGGAGTAAATCCTCCAACCAATGTCTGGCTTTCTTACTCGACTAGATTTTAATCACTTTCAAATCGCTTTCTTGCTGTATCGATTTTGGACATGTAAAAACAAGTGGCCAGAGTTGTCTAAAATGATGCTTAGATATATCTTTCATTTACTGTTTCAGTTGTCCATGGCTGATAAGTTGGCGCTGTTTTTGTGGGCATAAGTTGAACACTTAACGTGGACCAGTATCTCCATTAATAGTTATTAAAATCACATAATGGGTTTAAAGTTAGTCTGAATCTTTTTGTTATTCATATGAGACTAACACTTGGCTGTGGCCTTCAAGTTCTTTCTCCTGTAGTATCTCAGTAGTTTTGACTCTGACAAACTGGCAAATCTGTTATGATGGTGTCTTCATCCGGTATATCGTGGCACAGTATTTGTTTTGGCTTGTAAGACAGTTGAGATTGACTATTTATGTGTGTTGATTTTAGTTGAGAGAGCTGAACGCATGTGGACCAAGATTCGTCAGGATAAAGAGTTCTAGATGTGGTGCATCATGACTCACAAGCACTGAACATAAATTTAAATAGAACTGTCTGAAGATGGGATTAATTTCATAATATGTGGTATAAACAATCCATGGTGTATCTATGCTCGTCTAAGCTGAAATTTATTCGTTTGCAATGAGGGGCACTCAGAAGAGGTAGGAAGGAAGATGGATATTGCACGGTAGCTGTTGGCTTTAATGCTTTCAATGTAATCGGGAGATGTTATGGTTTGACACTTTCACAGTAGATGGAAAGATAGATGCTGATGGAGCTTTGCCCATCAGTGAAGGATCGGTTACGTGGGAGGTGAGATTGCTGGGATTTGCGGATGCTGTTGGCATGGGAAGGTGGAATCTCACAAATGTTAGTTGGTCCAGGTAGAGGGGCCCAAGAGCAAATTAAACATAATGCTTTCTATCTCGGAGAAAAATACGTGGAGGCAAGTCATACTGAGCAACCTGTAGACATTTACCATGATTATTCCCTGATCATCTGCTGAGAGTTCCTATTAGAGATATGATGACTGGCCTTGTAATTCTAGTCAGATGATAAACAAGAACGTCCAAAATCAGATTTCTTTCATCATTTTGGATGATGAATTACCTTAGGGTTGGCCAAAAATAATGGGGCAGAGGCACTGCCTTCTATAAAGCTATCAGAAAGCTATTTTTGCTGCTTGGTCTTTTCCTTTTGCATTCTTTACTCAATAGAGTCCACCACTGTGCAATCTGAGAGTGTAAACTTGGTTTGATTTTACTTGCTTCATAACTCCAAAATTCTTCATGCTTCGCTTTATATGGCATATATTTTCCTGTGACCAATACACCATCTTCCATACTGAAAAAAATTGCAAATAGCTGCAGGGTTCTCCTACCGGTGCGCGACCTTGGAAAGCCTGCATGTTTCGATGAAGCTTTACTGGGTTAGGCAAGCTGGTGTGGTCATCTAAATGTAAGGCTAGGTCAGATGTGGAAGCAGCTTAAATGCCTGGTCTGTTGCTCTTTCCAGCTTTGTGGATATTAGTAAATAAGTAGATCCAGTATATTTGTGGGACTTGATTAGTTGGCACCTTCAGTTTTAGGATCATCAATGCACATTTGCTCATCAAATTTCCTTTTCTTTCCTTTTTAGGTATCACATTCGCGATATGTCAAATTAGTTTACTTGCTTTCGCTTTGATCTTCATTATGGTCGGATTAGAAGCTTCCTCAGATTAATCCAGGGGTTATGTATTATTCTTGCCCTTTTGAATGGTTCTTGATAATGTTCCAAGAAAGCTAAACACTATACCAATTCCATCATGGCATAGCGTGCCTATCTGTGACGTCCCATCCAGAGCGACAAGTTCCTGAGACACCTCCAGCGAACCAAGTAGGCGAAAGCTTAAAGATACCAAGCTATGGTGATGAGAGCTTGCAATTCGCAAATCCATCATGCTCATGAAATATCGCCTTATTCGAACCATCCCAATATCTTCCACTGCACTATAGTATTTGGAGAAAAGTAGTTGGCTAATATATCAAACCAATCACTCTCCCATTGGCAAGTCTACCTACGGAGAACGTGATTGAGGATTTCTGTATGAAACACGTTGCTCTGCTTTAGAAAAGGAACAGAGAGAATGAGTTTGGTCAGGAAGCAAAAACTAAAAGAAGGTACTCACCGAGTGAATGATGGCCAACTTAACTGAGGAAGCAAACTTAAAACACTTCGAGTCACATCAAACTTCTTAGTTTGCTGCCCCGAGCGAGAGCATCGAGATGAGCAACGCACGTGATAAATTCGAGGACCAATGATTGTGCCCTGAAAAGAGAGAGAAATTATTGGCACTAACTTGCAATTGTCCCATTTCAAGTCCGACCCTCAAATGCATGAAGAGCTGCCACGCAACCCCTCTCTTAAGTCCCCAGCTTTCATGCTTTCCATTGACTTTTGAATCCCCCCCACCATGAAAATTCTCATTGCTCATAAGAAATATGGTGATCGAAAGCAAGGATCAACACCCAATAGTTATAATCGTAGTTCTTCAATCGTGACTAGATCCAATTGAATCAAACCTGAGACTATAAAACGGGGACCCAAAAGCATTTCCCTGTTTAAGTGGTGTGCCCTATGCTTCTTTATTCCTTTTGCGCGTGTGTAATACTTGTGTTTCATTTGATGTCTCCGTACCCTACTCAATAATTTCGCAATTGGTCCTACTCTGAACATTTTCAAGCACATATTATGTAATATTTACATCATTTGACATAACGACTTCATTTACCGATTTGATAAATCGTAATTGTTCTGACATTATACATGTCAACTGTTACTCGATTGGTGGTAACTCGTGCCAATTTGTCAAGAGGACGTATAATGAAGAAGCTACAGTGTATATCTTTTAGATGATCCCTCGGTCCAACAAGAAGCTTATAGGAAGATGATTAATCATTGACGATGCATATGCAAAAGCAACCCACGTGGCTGTCCTAAGTTTGAAGGAAGGCCAAAAGGGACGATCCATCATGTGAATGTTTTTTTTCCCTTTCTATAGGAATGTGAATGTTATTCATCAGTACACGAGAAAGCATAAGAGACCAGGTCTCATCTATGTCAAACTTGGGGATTTGGAAAGAAAGAAAAAGATAATCAATGATCCCAAATGCATCAAATTGAAATTCACAATTTATCAATTCGGTCGAAACTGAATATCTTAATTTACAAGAAGGTATTGACACATTCAATGTGTGAATAATAATATCATGATTCTTTCGTCACTCGCTTATTGTTTCCCTCCCTAACACATGTAAGTAGTTTGAATGAGTTGTCTTTGATCAACAACTCTATGACCAAGGCAATGCGGGCAGAGAAAACAAAAAGCTCGGTAATCCCCCAAATATAATGGGAATAGAAAAACGAATGGGGCTCCTTGGAAAGTCATGAGGTTTTGGCAATTCCAGCGCCGATGGCCCCCGACAACTGGGGCAACCAGCATGTGATCATCCCTGACATTTGAAGACTCTAATGATTCGAAAGAAAGAGGAGGAGGGAGAGATCAAAACCAGGTGGTCCTTACAGACTTCAACAACAATCGCATCAACTTTAAGATACGATACAGAAATTATTCTCTTACGCGGGTGTCCTCTTCTGATCAGCCAACACTGTTTGCTCTTCTTGAAGACCTAAACCCTCTTATTAATTCTCGACCCATCATTATTCATTTCTCCAGGAATCAGGACCACCAATTTCCCCAGCAAATTAAATCGACCCACCTCTCAAAACCCTAAGAAGAAAAGAAAAAAGAAACAGAAACACACATACACACACACAGAGGTGGCTGAGTTCTTGGAGCTGACACTATCGAGAAGAACCCCACATGGACCCAATTTGTCGGCATCAAATCATCGGTGCCATGTGAGAGAGAAGTGATTGTTAAGTTCGTGCTCATCATTCATATTCAATGTACTTCCCTTCACTGGCTTCCAAGTCCTTCTCTGGGTCCCTAGTTATTTCTTCCAACGGGTGGTATCATCCCATTTTCCCTTCTTGACTAGATGCTTTCACTCCTTTTTGTCAAGGGTGAGTCATAGTCAGTCAGTTTTCGCGAATCAGATTAATATTCCTAAGTGAATCCATCTCTTCAATTAAGGGTCAGTTCAAGTTATTCACGTTGGGACCAGCAGAATTCGCTGAAAAATTACTTCCTCGTATCCTAATCCGAGAAGCTGCTCTCGTTAGGAACATTTAGGACTTCAACGAAATCTCGTGCTTTTTCGGGAGTTAAGTTGCATTACTCCATCAAGCTCTTGAGATGAGATGGATCAGCTTTCGTAAGTCGCAAGTATGTATATTCATGACGCATCCATAATCATCTTTCCGGGAAGCATAACATCCAAACTCATTCTAACTATTCGAACCAGTCATTTTTCAGGATGAAATAGCGAGACATGGACTGATGATATCCACGGAAAAGGTATGGACTCGTTTTGTTTATCGAATCAGCGTAGCTGAATAAAACCCACCAAGCATTTTCAAATCTAAAAACAACACTTTGTAGAGCGCAAGATTTCACGTGTTGGGGGTGGACTTTATCGAGTGAAGTCATTTTATAGTGCAACTTGTGGGAAGAATATTTATTAAGGGTGCGATTATTTCACAGAAAACGTAATGCTTTTGGAAAATATTTTCTGAAAAATTATTTTTCAGGAAAATAGTTAGTTTTCTTTTGTTTGGTGATATGTGATCAAAAACGTTTTCTGGTGTTTGGATCTCATTTGAAAAATGATTTCAATCCCATGATTTTATCTCAAGCAAAAATATAATTTTTGAATTTTTTAATATTTTTTTAAAATTAAAAAGAAAAAGAAATAAAGAAAAGAAATAAAATATTAAAATATTAAAAAAGTCAAGAGAAGCAATTTCGGAAAGTGTTTTCACTTTTTTAGATTAGGAACTTCACTTTTCTAATTTTATACATAAATGTTTTTATTGATCGGAAAGTATTTTTAGTTGACTAGTCATTTTCGGCGAACCAAACGAGTGAAAGTCTGGAAAACTGATTTCCAGAAAATGCTTTCCCTTAAACAAATGCATCCTAAGTCATTGATCATTGGGCTACCATAACTAGTCGAGGTTAGATCTGTATGATGTTGAAGTTGACAAAAAGAATGGGCCAGAGATTTTTATTTCGTTCCCTCCTTGTCGTAAGTGGAAATGCTGCATACGGAACTATATTATAGAAGTTCCATTATTCATGCACCTAACTCTATCCCTAGTTACCTCAGCATCATAATGTGGTGCAACCTCCACTCAACCCCATAAGACTTGCAGATAAAAAGGATCATCCAATATGGTAGCAGAGCAAGTTTTTCTATGCTCTCCCGTCACTATTGTTATTGTCCCTCCATCTACGGATGAGCATCATTTTAAGGAACCTGAGAACTTAATCAGTGAAAACATATAGGTTCCAAGTTTCAAGGTATACAGGGTAAGTTCCAGAGTTTCAAAAATTGAAGAACCTATTTTGACAAGTAGGCTTCAAAAAATGGGTAGGTTGCAGGTTCTGGGTGGAACCTAAAACTTTAAATGAGTTTGTGTTTTTTCTTAGTCTATGTCTTCACGTGATCCTACGGTGTTCCATGGTATTGAATGATAAGTGTATAATTTGAAATTATTAATTTGAGCTTTTATTTTATAACTTGTTAATATTTCAAATTCTTCGTATGTTTATATATAAGTTATAGTCAATGAATCATAGCAACAAGTAATAGTCATTAAAGATGATGATTTTGTGCAATTGGTTAATTAATAATATGGGTGGGTAAAACCTAGAATTGACTCTGGAACATGTGACAAGATAGGTTACAGGTTTCAAGATATATATAGTAGGTTTTAAGTTTCAAAAAATGATAAACATGTTATGATGGGTAAGTTCTAAGTGTTAGGTAGAACCTATACAAAATCTTGAACCGCTCACCCCTACATCCAACTCTCCGCTTGGTGTTCCACATGTGATCATCGTGCTCATAAAGCATATTAAAAGCCTTGCATGCGAGGAGTGAGCACTTAAGGATTGTGTTCGATGTAAATATCAGCGAATCCATTGTATGATAGTTCAATTCATGTCACCATGATACGACGGTTGCACGCGCGCGAATTATCACTAGCATTTTTCGGTCTGGTCATTATCATTACATCATTTCAGCATTCGCATCGATGTGAGGAGGACTTGACATCTAATTCAGCTGATTTGTGATGGTCCATCTCACAAGGCAGATATTAAGTAAGAAATACCGGGGCAACAAATTTATAGGCATGAAGAGAGAGAGGGGTAGAATGCAATTATAGTATATCCATAGTTATGTTCTTCAATATAATAAGAACCCATGATGGAAGCATAATATGGACTAGGGTTTTCAACTACAGGACACGATCTAATCAGAATAAAGTAACAACGAGTTAATTTATTTTTTGGGGTGCCGACAAGTATACAATTTCCGTCGCTCCGAAGATCATAGGGTAACAAAAGTTAAATCAAGATCCAATTTTTTTAAGAAAAGATGCTCTTGATGGAGCACCCAATAAATAGTAATTACTTGTAATCTCTATCTTCCACCTCCAATCTACCAATGAACAACGCCTTAAGGTATTGTAAGACAAATTTGGTCCATTATGTCCAATCATGTCAGCATCTGATGCTTGCTATTATATACACAAACACAACAAGACAAAACAAAGAGGAGAAAAGAAAAGAAAAAGTATTTGAAGTTGATTACGATTAGTGCATCATGCTATGCGGCTTCTCATTCCAAGATTACTATCAACTCGCCTTTTAGTTGTTCGCATTCGGGTTACAATCATTTAAGGTTTTGCAGTCCCCCTCGTATAATTGAACCATATTATTTCACACACGGACAACGGAAAAATAACATATATATTTTCCCAAATAAAACTGAGACGGCGGCCGTTGCACGTTGATATGGTTGTTACCTAAATCTGACCTCAGCCGTCTCAGTCCATTGGGTAAAAATATCGCAACTTCTTGTATTAAAGATTTATTAGACCGACTATCTGTTATATGAATCTTTGTTTATAAAAACCATTGTTGATTGACTGGCAAGTGGCTCGAGAGAGATCCAAGGTGGCATATATAAGAGTAGGACACCAAGTTGGTCTTACGAAAACCAGCATTTCTGAGAAAGCATACAAGAAGGAGAGAAGAGAGTCATGGAGGTTTCAGTGTTCACCCTGTTAAAAGTGATTGGCTCACTAGCTGTTGCGGCCATGGCGAGCTATGTGGTTCATCTGTACAGCACGACATGGTTGAACTGTGAGAGGCTGAGGAAGAAGCTGAGAAGGCAAGGCGTGAGAGGGCCAACGCCTTCGTTCTTGTATGGCAACCTCCCTGAGATGCAGAGGATTCAGATGAAGACCAAAGCGGCCATTGATGAAGCAGCTCTTCCTCATGGAGAATTCATTGCCCATGACTACACTTCCTCTCTCTTCCCATACTTTGAACAGTGGAGGAAAGAATATGGTATGGTAGACTCTCTCTCTCTCTCTGATTTTCTTCCACATTTTTTCTTCTTGATTTTTTAGTCTTGCTTTAATTTTTTTTCGAAATTAATTGTAGAGTTGATCTGATTTGCTTATGCACATTTGTGCATATAAAACTTAACAGTTTCACTTTTTTTATACGACTTTAATCATCGGTTGGTGCATTATTGTAAGCCTAAAAGGGAATATAGGTGGTCAACTATCGTTAGTGTTAACATGTATGTTAAGAGCTTTTAAATGTTAGGTTCTAATAAAATATGTTCAGAATTTTCCAGGGTTATATTCTCTCTTTTTTTGTGATGAATGAAATGAGACCAATGTGATAAGGACTTTAGTGTATAATGTGACGAATATCACTATTACATCTGTCCTTCAATTGTCACCAAAAGCTCCTATCTCCAAAAACATCATAAGTATCTAATAGGAGGAAAACATATATCATCATATGTGCTCAAGGCAATCCGATAAATGTTAAAGTCTAATGAAGTGCTTTTGGTTAACTTTCCTATGAACAATAGTGCTGTTGGTTAACTTTCCTACGAAGAATTTAGTGATGTCCTAAGAACATCTATAAATGGGATCAGTATAACTATTTTATCCGTCGTTCGTTCATTACAAACAGCTTATTACATCTCTAAAAATAGTATAATCAACCATTTTCAAAGACAAGCTCTAATCCACTATATATCCCTCTAATGTATTTCTTAATAACCCACTGCTTTAATTTTATAGATGACATATATTGCCAAAAAGTATGCGTGACAAAAAATTAAAATGAGCTCAGTGAGTTCAGCAAAAGAAAAGAAAAGCAAGAAAGCATGAAATAATGATGCACTCAACCCCGCAATTGAGGGAAAAAGAGGGGGGGGGGGGGGGGGACACTTCACTTGTTTCCTGGCTTTTGGACATGGTGAGGATTTATTGCTGCAACATCACAGCTTTTGTCTATCATCAGCTTGTGTCACGAAGAAAACTGTACTAGCAAGTCGTTCTTTAATGATGTTGGAAGTCACCAAATGCCTTGCCCTTTCTGATGCAGGAAAAGTTCACATAATTTGATTACAAAAATAATATTGGTTCACGTATTTTTTTTCTTTTCTATATCTTTATCTTTTCATTTTTTGTTTTTGTGAAAGTGGCGTGTACTGACTTTGGCGGCACATTAAAGTCAACTAAAATTTCCCACATTTATCTTATCGGTTCCTCATAATCCGGGCCAATCAAGGCCTCGTCTAAACAAACATTAATTAGGACGTGGGTTTTGATTGCTGCTTGATTGTGACCAATCACAATGTGTGCAATAAGATCCAATGCAACTGCAATGACATCAACTGTATTAAAAGTAGGCTTTTTCGCATCCCCCTACAACCCAAAAAGAAAAAAAGAATTCCAGTTGGCAATTTGCATAAGATTGTCCTTCATAGTAATATAATAATGTTCCTCTCCCTTACTTTAACGCTGGATGGTCTTGACAGTGACTATAGACACATCATCTGCATCAATGAATAACGTTGTTCCTAAGCTGTGCACCGAAAGATCTATGAAAGATTGGGGCCTGTGATAGGATATATTTGATGTCGAATGCAATACCAACAGATTATAATTGCTTGATTGCTACTTATCTTGGTGGGTTTTGATCATGAAAGAGTTCCTTTCGGCTCTTTTACTATTTTCTTATTTCTTTTCCCTTTTTGCCGAGGGCTAATTCCATATACACTATACTCAAGTGTCATTTAAAAAAAAATACTCCACAAAGAGTTCTTTAAGTTTAATACGCAAATTTGAGTATCATCCCCTTTAGTTCTGCTTTCACATCCGGACGAATCTTACCTATTTCGTAGCTACTCGCATTTATTCTCCTCAAGCAAAGGATAACATAGACTACAATAGCAAAGGCCGCTAGAAACAAAAGGTGAGAACAAAAGTTCAGTTTTTGTCTTAACAATAGGCATTATTGAGTGAGCTAAAGATAAGTTAGCTCCACTTGCTCTATTAAAAAAAAATAATAACACTTATTTGGCCCATTCAAACGACCCATGATGCAAGATCCAACATTATTATAGGGTCAAAGTGTCCAAGAAAATGTTAGTGGTAACACTTAGTACATTGATTTTGGCAAGAATTTAACGTGTGTTGAGCCTGGAAAATGCAGGGCTGATGTACACATACTCAAATGGAGTGAGGCAACACTTGTACATCAATCAAGCAGAGCTAGTGAAGGAGATGAACCAGTGTGGGACTTTGCTGGGCAAGCCTTCTTACGTCTCCAAGAGACTCAAGCCCATGCTTGGCAATGGCATCATCAGGTCCAATGGCCATTGCTGGACTCAGCAGAGAAAGATCATTGCCCCTGAGTTCTTCATGGAGAAAGTGAAGGTCAATATGACCCTCAAATCTTGACTGGTCTTAATTAGACCCTCGAGTTGGATGAACATGAGAAATGTGAATTGAATTTGCAGGGGATGGTGGGACTGATGGTTGAGTCGGCGCAGACTCTGCTGAGGACATGGGACAGCAGGATTGAAGCTGAAGGTGGTCAGATGGCAGAGATCACAGTGGATGAGGACTTGAGGAGCTTATCGGCAGATGTGATCTCAAGGGCTTGCTTTGGAAGCTCCTATGTCAAGGGCAAAGAGGTGTTCTCCAAGCTCAGGAGCCTCCAAAATATCATGTCCAGGCAAAGCTTCCTCTTTGGAAACAACCTTTTTGGGTACGTGCTGACCGACCGACCATTTTGTTACATCTTTCAACACCTTAAACGACAATTATATGCCAATGTTTTTTCGCAGATTTCTTCCGTCGAAGGATGGGAAGGAAGTGAGGAATCTAGAAAAGGAAATAGAGTTGCTAATATGGAAGGCGATCCAAGAACGCCGAAGTGAATGCTCTGAGAGGACTTCGGGGAAGGATTTAATGCAACTGATCCTGGAAGGGGCGATCAATGATCACAATCTCGACAAGGAATCGTCGAAGCATTTCATTGTCGATAACTGCAAAAACATATACTTTGCCGGCCATGAGACTACAGCAGTCGCTGCGTCCTGGTGCTTGATGCTGCTCGCCCTTCATCCCAAGTGGCAGTCGCAGATACGAGAAGAGGTGACCCTCATTTGTGACAACAACACGGTCAATGCTGACGCGCTCCTACAACTGAAGGCGGTAAGCAATGCATTGCGAGTCTGACTATCCAATTTTCTTTTAGTCATAACAAACCGAACTTTTGAGTCACAAAGAAGCTCCTACCCTCGATTTGATTTCATATTCGCGTGCCGTCAAACCAATTTCGTTCTATAAACAGGTGACTATGGTCATCCAAGAAACGCTCCGTCTATACCCACCAGCAGCATTCGTCTCCAGGGAGGCACTGGAAGACACGAAAATTGGGAATGTGAACGTCCCGAAAAATGTATGCATATGGACTCTGATCCCGACACTACACCGTGATCCCGAGATCTGGGGCGCAGACGCCAATGAGTTCAAGCCGCAGAGATTTGCAGATGGCATATCCAAAGCTTGCAAGTATCCCCAAGCATATGTCCCGTTCGGGCTCGGGCCACGGCTGTGCTTGGGCAAGAACTTCGCAATTGTTCAACTGAAGGTCGTCCTCTCACTCATCGTGTCAAGATATAATTTCTCCCTCTCTCCCAAGTACCAGCATTCTCCAACTTATCAAATGATCGTATCGCCCAAACACGGCGTACGCATCACGATTCAGAAGATCTGACCGAGTCCATGCAGCTTATAACTTACAAAATCAGCTCAAGCATGTTGAGATCTGATTCTTCTTAACGAGTCTCCTAATTCGTCCACTTTAAATCAACTTCCAAGTCGCAGAAGGAAGATTGATTCTGCTTTGCAGTCCCATCCACGCCTATTCTAGCACGTGGCTTGATGAATGTAAGAGTTTTAAGTCCAGATATAGTCGCCATCTCGCAAAATGAATGTATGTATCCAAACCCTGATTAGCATAAACTCCTTGAAGAAATGAAGTAGTAATGTACTGGTCAATGGCATATACTAGGCTTATTACTTCTGATACTCCTTGATTAGCATAAACTCTTGAATTGAGAGCTTCTTTTTGTGCCACTCATTCCGAATGTTAACAAAATAAATTGCTTCAGATGCAATTCCGATAAATGCTTGCATGATGCAATCTAAATAGTCCTTTAATGTAGCTCGAAATATTTGATCCTAGGACCATCAAGATCAAGCAAGTTAATCTTCGGATTGCTAGTCCTAGAAATGGACACCACCCCCACAAATTCCCACATTTGCAGAATATACAAATTGTATGTTGTGCAGGAAACAATCTCTTGGAGACTTTTCATAATCAAACATTCATGAAGCTTTCTGCCTTTTACTTTGTAAGTCTTTCTGATAGCGCTCAAAACATTGAAATGATGTTCATATAGCTAGATCGTATGCACAGGGCTCGGTCAGCAGTTGATGCTTATTAAGCTGAAGCAATCTCAAAGACTGGTTCACTGCAAACATGTCGAAGCCAATACATGATGCGGTCTGCAGTAGTCTTGTCCAAGAGAAAACATGAAAATGGGCCGAAGAGGGAGAGGCTTGAAGAAGAGGATTTGCCTCAAATCATGAATTTTTCAACAAAAATTAAGGAAACAAAGTTGCTCTGTAATGAAGCCCCTTCAATGGGCTCTTTTTGGTTTTGCTTAGTCATTGAGTAAAGCTTTATTCCGACCAAAAAAAAATGGCCAGAATAAAATTCCTTTCTTTATGAGAACCACTTAGGAATTGCAGTTGTTGGCTATATTTTTTGTACTTCTTTAATAATTTTACGAAGATTATATTCTCATTAAATTGTAGTCATATAACTATTATTTCACGTCATTATAACGTAGATACTCGATTTACAATAGCTTTGACGTAAATATCAATTAATTCTACTTGTTAAATTTTATTTTTTACTTAGTGTATATGAATATATAAAAGTGAAAAGATGTACTTTTTAATATTTTAACTTACATATTATGTTTTTACATGATTTTAAAAGATGAAGATGCTTATAAAGCCATTTCCGCGCCAAACGTGGGTCAATGATCTAGTCAGATTGTAGGCCTAACTGTTTCCAACTTTCCGGATAAACATCGGTGGCCCAAAAGCATTTGACTATAGTGAAGTTCGTGTCTGAAAGGTTGAAAACCATCCGCTCTAGATCCTTTTTCCTAACATTTATCTAAATTTTTTTGGCTAAATTAATCTCAACGAGGCACTAATTAATGATCCTTGAACTTTGACCGTATGTGTAATGTGGTTCCTAAATTTTATGTTTAATAAATATTCAATTTAGTCTCTGAACTATATGAAAATGTTCAATATTATCTTTTCATTTATTTTAGTTCAGAGATAACATATAGTTCAAGGACTACATGAACAACACCAGACATTTTCATATAATCCAAACACGAACCACATCGAACAATTTAAATATTTAAGGATCACATTGGGACGAAATTTAAGAACCATCTTCGTCATTTTCCCTTACTCTATTAATATGTACTAGATTATGCTTCATTAGTGAAATGGCTAAGGTAACATCAAGATTAATACAAGTGTAAATGTCATAATATGATTATATCCAAATCATTCAAATGAAGAGTTTAATCACTTAATCAAATTATCGCATCGATATTAGCACTTTGATATATTAGTTTTGACAATTAGTAAAGTAGTTCGGTACAGCAAAGCGGTGCAGCAAAATCCTTCTTCTACCCCTCGTTTCTGGTTTCTGCATCATCTTCTTCATCCAAGTAAGAGGAGAAAGAAGAACAAGCTCTCACCATCCCGGGTCACCACCAATCACCATTTCAAGTTTCTTTGACTGGGGTTTAGAGAGAAAAGATTTTTCTTTCACTAAGCCCACAATGGGAAAGATCTGCCTTGAAGTTTGCCTGATTTCAGCTCGTGGGCTAAACCAGTCCACGATCTTGTGGAACCGCCGTTGGTTTGCTGTGGGATGGACAGATCCGAAGAACAAGTACTGCACGAAGATCGACTCTTCAGGGACTTCGAACCCAGTTTGGAAGACCAAGTTCTCAACTGTACTTGACAGTGACAATGGCTCAGCTCTTCAAGATCTGGTCTTGCAGGTTGAAGTTTATAGCAGGGACCCCGTTTTCTTGACAGAGAAGCTCCAGGGGACGGCTAGTATTGCTTTGAGAGAGTTTCTGGTGAAGCTTCACAGAAAGGGTGAAGCTTCAAGCTCAATGAATGGTGAAGTGGGGAGTTATCAGTTGAGGAAGAAAAGTTCAGGCAAGCCACGAGGATTTGTGGATGTTTCCATTCGCGTGTCCGAGGAAGGAGATGAACTAAGCTTTTATACAGGTTCCTTACATTTTTCTTTAGCTGTTTTTCATATTATTACACAAGTTAAACTTTGTTGTGCTGGAATAGAGAAATACTTGATGCAGAATACCTGGGAAGTCTTTTAGTGGGAGAATGTTTGAAGATCCATTAATTCCATCTATGGATTTTGTGTCATGTTCATGGACAATGCCAACCTTCTCTGCAACCAAAAAGCTTTTAAGATCGAAGTTATTCTATGGATGTTGACATGTTGTATCATGCTTGTTAGAAATGGGAGTGTAGTATTTATTTTTGTGGGAATGGAAATGAAAAATAAGAGAAATTTTTTCTGGCCATTTTCTTTTAGTGATTTTGTATCTTTTCCATCCCATCGTAAATTCATTTTTCATTTGAATAGTTTCTCATTGCATTAGAATCCATCTCATTCCACTTCATATTCTGAGTTGTATTGAATATTGAATTCAATAGGCAGAAAAACAAAGGGTGTATAAGGAGAACCTCTATCTATACCGAAGTTCCTTGGTCTTTAAATGATGCGGTCATCAATTGTTCTGTCGTCTGCAACAATCTCAGAAAATCATGACTCAAGCTCATATTATTTGATTGGAAATAGTTTGATATGGTTTGGGTTTTTGCAGGTAATGAAGGAGGAATAGTGCTCATGGACAATAACAACCACCATGTCGACTTGGGCAGTGAGAATGCACTAGCTCCAGCTTTCCCAACAGGGCCAACACCATTGCCTCTCGCCGCTCGCAAGCAACAAAACCGACAGAAAGTGGAACAACCGTACACGCACCCCACCCCTTTCCCCATGAACTATGCCGACCACCACGTTGGAGGGCCGAGCTACACTCCGGCGAGTGGTCCGAGTTATCGAGGCCCATTTCTAACTCCTCATTTTCCTCCTCCTCCTGCATTGGCCCCACCTCAAAGGGCCGGTTATTTGCCAGCTGCCCTTGCAAGAACGGACTATAACCCGGGGAGCTACATAAACATGCCGTATTCAGGAGGAGCGGTAGGACGTGGCGGGGTAGGGCGTGGTTTTGGACTGGGAGTAGGAGCTGGAGCGGCAGCGGCAGCTGGGGCCATCATGTATGGTGACAGTATTTTGTCGGGATTCGATGTCCCTGTCGGGATGCAGGACCCTAGCCTCACCATCTCCCTGGATCCTCTTTTCTGATCAACCAATAAATTAAGCTCCTGCGGGCTGTATTTATATCTATCCTGCTAGTAGGAGTTACCTGCATACCAAGTTTTGTTTTCTTAAATTGATTTCTTTGTATATAGTAAGGTTGTTGAGGCAGTTACCGCCGAACTTTCTTGTTTTGACATCACTTGTTTAGTGTACTATTTTATGAACTAGACACACTGCTTCTTCTGTTCTTGGTACATTAAGAGGGGTAAGGGTTAAACTCGACATCACTTATTCAAGTTCTAATACTTGAGGAACAATACCTGGTATGGCCTCTCCAAGCTCTCCTTTTAATGCCCTACTATGTGATCCCAAAAGGATACGTACTCTGTTTTTCCTTCATTAAAAATCTCAAATTACTCTTGGCAGCAGGCTCTTCAACTGAAAATGAGCCAATAAAAGTGCCACTAGGACAGTATGGTGTCCAATGGGTTCCGGGAAATGTAAATGATACGGCAATTCGATTACTTGATGGACATGGGCAAGCATGTGTATGGAACGTCTGTAGAGAAGATTCTTGGTTCTGTTAAGTCATCGAGGTTGCATTTTTGGTTATTCGCATACAAGGTGAGTTCGAAGAAAGGGGCAAGCTCATGGTGTGATGAGTACGCATACAAGGTGAGATTTCGAAGCGGAAGCAATCAAAGATGGAAAACAACAGAACTTTGAGCCAAGTGGTTCCTGTTTTGGTTAGAGAGTCCAGAACGATGTCCTGGTCTTTGGCTTTGAAGTGTTGCTGAAAGGTGACAGCATTGGAAAGGAGGAAGCCTAGGAACCAGAACTTTTGGCGAGGCATATATAATCATCATTGAATGTTCTCTCTGTGGGAAGTGAAGCAATGAGCTCATCTATGTCCTTGTGGTTCTGGTTCATCTATATTATTGTTCAGTGTTGCCTAAGCAAGAACCTAGGAAACAGACGGGACCAAATGTTGAGTGTTTGGTCTTCCATTTTTCACTCCTTTAAATAGGTGGAATAAACATTATACCATGCTCGCTCACATTTAATAACCATATAAAACTGCACCATGATGAGAAATACCACAGGACAAAATGCAATTTCTCTCTTGGCTCGAGAGACAATCCTTTTCATTGCTTCGTCACAGCACACACACATTCACCCAAAGGACAATGCACATGATAGCTTCTTGCACACGTAGAAAAAGAAATGGACAAATACACTAGATGACTCTCTCTTCTATTAATTCCACTCGCTCACCTTGCACTGCCCCCACACACAAACACCATTAACACAAATACCAAGTCTCTCTTGAACACTCTGCAGACACTAAATGGAGTTTTCTGCTTATTTTCCCTCACACAATGCACGAAGAGGAACTCACCACTTATAAGAGCAAGGCGCGCTAGCACAGCCTCGAGATCTAAGACTTTCCTTGTAATCGTTAGTACACTTTGTAAGGCTGAGAGTGAATCTGGGAAACAAATCTATCATGCGCAAAAGCATTCACCATGAAATCCAGGTCTGTGTTGATGTCTTCTAACACTCCCCCTGGACACAGGCTCGAATCTCATGTTGTCATGCCTAGTAGCTTTTGATATTCTCACACTTGGGCGGAGTTGAGACTTATGGTGGATATATCAGCCACTTGATAATTGCATTTACAGGCTTCACCTTTTGACAGATGAAATGATAGTGCACGTCCACATGCTTGGTTCTGGCATGAAATATTGCAGTTTTTGCAGAGCAAAAATCCGAAGAATCCACCGACAGAAGAAGTTCTTTCAACAGTATAACCAACCATGTACTTTATTCAGCTTCGGTGGTTTAGTAGTGACACCGTTGGTTGGCTCTTGCTACATCATGATATTGCTTCCGATCTGAGTTCACACATAACATGCCAGCGTAAGCAACATCGCAATAGTCAACTAACTCACAGCTTTCGCTTTTCTCGTATAAAATGCTAAAATTAATCATTGCACTCATGTATCTCAATATTATGTGGATAGCTTCCAAATGTGACTTTCAGATTTTCATGAATCTGCTAACAACTCCCAACAGCGTAGGATGTCATGCTTCACTAATGTAAGTAGTTTAGGCTCCTTACCGATCATCAAAGGCACAGTCACATCTCGCAAATCTTTACCTTCTTCAGCTCTTAACCCTCCATTTACCTCCATTTGCTCGAAGATTGGCTTACAGTCAAATCTTGCCAAACGTTTGTAACAATTTCTTGGCATATCTTTCTTTGGCTTAAATAAACCGTCATTTCTCCAGTCTTTTTGTAAGCCTAATAAATGCTTAAGTTCTGCAGCTCCTTAATTTGGAATCTAATAGAGAAAGATTATTTCTGATTTGTAGAGTATCTTCCCTTTCATCTCTAGTAATAATTAAATCATCGGCATAAACTAGCACTATTGCCAATTTAACTTTTTATGCCTTGCCAAAGAGGCTAGAATCCGTTGATGTAACTGAACATCTGCTTCGCACAAGGAACTTCCATATCTTGCCATACCATGCACTTGGAGCCTGCTTAGATCCATACAGAGCTTTACACTGCTTGCACCGAAACTTGGATGTGACCGACTCTCGAACCTCTAGCTTCCTCCACGTATATTTCTCAATCCAGCTCTCCACGTAGAAAAACATTCTTCACATCCAACGCTCATGTACAGCGATGGTCTTGGGGATTTGAAGTTCCTGTTGGGATTCAGGATCCTAGTCCCACCATTTCCCTGGATCCTTTTTTCTGATCAAACATTTATTATGCTCTTGTAGGTTGTATTTGAATCTGTTGTGCAAGTAGGAGTTACCTAGATATAAAGTTTTCTTTTGCATACGATGGTTTCTTTGCATGTAGTAAGGTTTCCTTTAATGACCGTCGGGCAAATCCAGCCCGTCCTTGCTTATGCCGGTTACGGCATGTAGACTCCCCATGGGGGTGGGGTGCAGCAGGGCCCCACCACTGCACCTGGGTAAGTCCAATGTGAGAACACATGGATGGGTTCAAACTAGGCACCCAAAGGTGGGATCGAAGCAGCACCATCACTGATGCATCACCCTGTGAGGCAAAGCGCGGAGTGAGGATCGAGACCCTCACCTCCCAATTCTAAGAGTAAGATCTTGCCAACCGAGCTAAACTTTCTTGTTTCCATCATCTCGTGTTCTTTCCCATTTTCTTGTTGCTCTTCTTTTTTCTCTTCTTTGGGGTAGAATCTTTCCCATTCTTTGCTGATATGTAGTGAAGCTAAGATTCTCATCTAAGTGAGGATTCGTGGATGTTTCAATTTGTGTGTCCGAGGAAGGAGATGAACCAAGTTTTTATACAGGTTCCTCACATTTTCTTTCATGTTTAATTAGCTGTTTTCTGTATCTTTACATAAGTGAAGTGCTAGAATAGAGAGGTACTTGATGCAGAATAGCTGATATGTTTTGAAAGGATAGACTACTAAACCATCCATATCAATGCATTTGTGGAGTTTTATGGGTCAATCGGTTGGATCAACTGATCATATCTGGATTTAGTGCTCACGTCTGCCAAAATCAAAATTCTAGTTGATGTTATTTGATTGGTATGGTTGGGTTTGCAGATAATGAAGGAGGATAGTGCTCATGGACAATAACAACCACCAGATGTTATAGACTTGGCCAGGGAGAATGCATTAGCTCTGGGCTCCAGCTTTCCTAACAGGGCCAACGTCCTTGCCCCTTGCTGCTCACAAGCAACAAAACCGATAGAAATCGAAACCCTACATTCACCCCACCCCTTTCCCCATCATCTAGGCCGACACCGCATCAGACCAAGCTACACACTGGCAAGCGGTCCGAGCTACCAAGGCCCAATTCCGACTCCTCATCCTCATCCTGCCTTAGGCCCACCTCAAAGGACCCATTATTTGCATGCTTCCCATGCGAGAACAGATTATAACCAGGGGAGTTACATAAACGTGCCATCTTCTGGAGGAGCGACAGGACGTAGCTTGGGAGGGCGTGATTTCAGAATCACAGAGCGGTGGCAGCAGCTGGGGCCGTCATGTAAGGCAACAGTCCTTTGTCGGGAGTTGACATTCCTGTCAAGATGCAGGATCCTAGTCTCACCATCCCCCTGGATCCTCTTTTTAATCAACCAGTTATAAAGCTGCTGCCGGCCGTATATGTATCTACCATTCAAGGAGTGACTAAGATACCAAGTTTTGTTTTCATACAATAATTTCCTTGTATATAGTAACTAGTAAGTTTGTTGCAGCAGTCACTGGTAAACTTTCTCGTTTCCATCATGTTTTGTTCTTTCCCCTTGCATCCGTGTATAATTCTTGATCCACCTTCCCCAAAGAAAAGCATTTTCACATCCAGCTCTAACGTATAGCAACCATCTTATGTGGGGTTTGATGTTCCTGTCAGGATGCAGGATCCTAGTCGCACTGTCTCCGTGGATCCTCTTTTCTGATCCACCAGATGTTAGACACTGGGCTGCATTTGTGTCTACATGCAAGTAGAAGTTACCTAGCTACGGCGTTTTGTCTTCAGACAATTTTTTCTTTGCAATTAGTGAGATTGTTGCAGAAGTCCCTACTATAGTTTCTTGATTTCATCGTGTTGTGTTCTTTCCCCATTCCTTTTCTCTTCCTCTTTAGGGGTAAAAAGCTTTCAGCTTCTTCGACCAATGAGTTAATGTTAAATTCCGGCTTTAACTATCACGGAATCTGAAAAATTGAACCGACACTATAGTCGTCTTCAATGTAAAGCTAAAGCGCAGAGGAAACTCAATGCAGAAAGAGGCATTCAGGTCCCGAATTGAAGCAGTCTAATTCACGGGAAGTGAGCAAGATTCATGACAATGGGGCAATTTTGCACACAATGCACTTCGACAATGGGGTGACCTAATGAGGTGATAGCATTTTAGGTTTTGGGGACATGTTATCTGAAATATTATTGGGATGGAAGTAGTAATTCTATCTAATAAAAGTTTCATCGACCACTAAACAGGCCACTTGGGTCACCACCAGGTGAAACCATTGATACTCTTTGCAGGAATTGTATAATCCCCATGAGATTCGCCACGAATCTTCACTTCTCAAGTAGGAACCAACCATTAATATGAATTTATGTCCTAATACAAAGTCTTTAAAGATTGATCTGTCATGATAGCAAAGAATGATGCCCAAAAGCCAAAGAGTAACCACATTTACAAGTTCAACGATTGCCATTCAAAGTTATACTTTCAACTGATTTTACTTCATGCACATATGCCACTGGCCAGTAAACACTAATGCACCGCGATCACAAGTAGATGCATTCAACATATCTATAGAAAATAAGTAGGGTGATCATTAAGCCACCTCGCATGTTTATGTACACTTTATACATCATAAAATTCGAAAATAGAGAGAGCGTGTTCAATGCTGTTGACAAACCTATCTACGCTTACTATCACTTGTAAGAAAACGATTATATTCCTGCTGCACCATTTGCCCTCCATTAACTGGATCAAAACTGCACCTGTAGAAACTGAAAATACAAGGAGAAACAACTGTGTTAGAGAGAGAGAGAGGGGTAAAATCTCTCAAAATGATCAATTAGAGTCAAAACTCTTAAGTTGTCAAGGAAAAGAAAAACATCACTACACCGAAATTGAAAAGCACATCGTGCATGCTTTTCAAAAAATCAGGAACAAGTTTGCCTGACAATGTGAAGGAACTAGATGTTTTAAAATCCCAATGTTCCATCACCAAATATCATGTCTTCACCTTCCAAAGCAAGGGAAAAGGGTGAACGGTGAGAAGAGAAGAGGTTATGGGACCAAAGTATCAAAAGCACTTTCAGGGGTAAGCGGGATTGTTCCCTAGGAAGTGAAGCACCCCGCATTTTCCATATTTCTTAACCTTCACCATTTTTTTCCTCGTCAACTATTTCTTTGAGGAGACTCATCAATAGCTTGCTATTTTTCACAGGTTCAGCAGTGACTCATGGTAATTATCTACTCGCAGTGTAGTCATCTACCCCAATTGTGCAGATAAAGTTCAACGGTTTCATCTAGAAAAGCTATAAAGTAGGCCATATGTCTGGATAAACCATTGGACTTTCATTGCAGTGCTACGACTTACTTACATGCTTTCCCTCAACCCACACAACTTATATCTTGAGGTTGAATAAGAGAAACTCATATGGTAGCTTCATTGAACAAATACCATATCCCTCATCCAAATGCCAGATCCAGTTATTAATTGAGAAAATGAAAAAGTAATAGCCTACGCCAACTACTTCCTTTAAGCAAGTATCAGAAAAAGTTGATCAGGAGATGATAAGAGAGAGACCACCATCACATAGTTCTCTTCCAAATCAACAGGGAAAAAAACACATAAGGACAGCTAAAAGACAGCTGGCATTTTGCAGAAAAAAGAAAAGCCAATAAAAGTGTTATATCACAGAAATAGCTAGAGGGGAAGCATTGTTTCAAACAATGTAGCCATTTCATTGCTTAGAAATGAAACAGAAAATCCAGAGGTCGGCTTTGCAGAATGGACCTGAAAGAGGGAAAAGAAAATCTACAAAACTAACTAGAACAACACCAAGAAAACCTTTACCTCCCATCCATGCCAACGATTATTACAGTATTTTGGGATCCAAAAGCTGCAACGAATTGAGTCTCTTCGGGTAAGTGGAACTGGGCAAATGACCATTCTGAGCTAAAATATTTTGGTAAGACCCCTGGAAAAGAGGGCAGAATCATAAAGACATCAGAGAGAAAGTTCCTACAGAGTACATTCTGTCTCAAGAGTCAAGGTACATATTTATGCAGCATATCAAATTCCGGATGTTTTGATGAGAAGAGCCTGAAACCAACAGATGCATTTCTTAAAAGTCCAAAATATGTGCTTCATTTAAATCCCAAGCAGCTACAAATAAAAATGTCCAACCCATCGAATACTTCCAGACATAATGCAAATGGCAACATCCATGCTCTCATTAAGGTATTTTCTCAAACTTCAAACCAGATCGTGCAAAGCTATCCTTCTGTTTCTCTACAAATTAGGCTAGAAATTCAATTGGACATCTAAGGAAGCCATCAGGCATATTGGCTCCATTACTACTATTCCTACTCAAAGATATTTCAAACTGTACCTCTCATAAAAGACAATGATGAACCTGGATTGGCACCAGTGCTTGTAGAAATGAGGGCATCAAGCGAAGTAGAAGAATTCTGAAACGCCAGTGCTGGACTTTGAGCAATGTCTGAATGTGCAGGAGAATCCTCGCCTGCTACTCTGACTCTGAGACTAAATAGATGGACAGTACCTTTATCACTAGACACAGCCAACCACTGAACATTAGGCGAGAGGGCAATGCTGTAAATTTCAGCTCTGTCCACTCCTCTACGTACCTATTGAAAAGCATAAGAAATGAATAAGAGAACAGTTAGTTTGAATGTGAATCCAAACCTAACAAGGCCCTATAGATGATCATTCACTGTAATAGGTTTGCATTCGCATGGTAATCGACTCCAAAGCAAAAAATCAGTTCCTTATAACCTAGGTTGAAACATCGTCAAAAAACTGCCTTTGCCATTTTCATCTGATACCTTCATATACCTAGCAAATAAAATGATTTCTCCACCAGCATATCCTTCAAAATGCAACGATTTAAGAAGGAGAATAAACTCAGTAGGTGAATTTTTGCATGGCCCATTACCTCTTGCAACCGAGTTCCATCCATCGTGTTAAATATTCTTATTAGAGTACCCTTAGCACTAGCAGTTGCAAGAAGCAGCCCATCCATTGTCAAGGTTAAGAAAGCCACCTGAGAATCATGTGCATTGATGAATTTCGTCATACGAAGTCCAAAATGCTCGATCCGAATCTGTCCTCGACGAAGACCAGGGCAAGCTAAAACAATTGCATTCACATTCTGAGAGAGGCAACAGAGTCCCCTAGGATTCGCCACAGTTTCAATTTGATGGAGCAGCTTCAAGTCCATAAAATTGTGTACATATATCTTGTGCTCAAGGACAACGACAATTCGATCCCGTCTTAATTTCACACCACGAACTTCTGACCTAAATGCAAATTCACCGATGCACCGGCTCTGATGATCATCCCAGATTAGAACTTTATTTGGCGGATACTGGGAATTAGTAGCACCACCAACAAGAGCTAGAATGTTGCAACGGAAGAGCATCTCAACAATTTTAAATCCCCCACTTTTCAAATCTCGCCTAAAAGTCTCCTTAAAGGGCTCACAATTATAGATACGGAAGCCTTGGTTTGTGCCTGCAGCAAAGCAACCATAGTCCTGATTCCAAGACACGGATAGTAGCTCCGTTTCATCGTTGTCATTAAATCCTTGTTCAGGCTGTGCAAATGACCCGGAAGCCCCGGAAATAGGAGAATCATAACTACCAAGCCTTGCTGGTGGCAGCATACCATGTGGCGTTGAAACGGTAGAGCTCATGGAGGAGGAGGGAACAGTCTCAACAGTATATTTAGCAAGGCTATGGGAAGCAAGACCACCTCATGTAAGATTCTGCCATCAAAAGCTGTCAAATCAATGAGCTGTACTATCTCAAGAATCCTTACAAATAACTTAGGATTTTGTCTATTATCAACTGTAGGAATATGCTAAGCACAAAGTCAAACATTTAAATGACGATGCAACTTAAGAAAAAGGTGCGGTACCTCCATGGAACTTACATGAAGTGAAAGTGCAAATAAGTGCAAGCATTTCTAAGACCCCAACACTTCATCTACTAACATTTTGACACTGCTGCACATGATTATTGAACAGAACGCAAAAAGGCAATAAAGGAAGGTATAAAACCAAGAGCACTGTCAAGGCTGCATCTCCCAAACAAACTGAGCAAAAATAGCATTTGGCATTGGACAAGAAAACTGCATATCAAAAGAGAACTGCTATTATGCAGCACATCGGTCATGGAAGAAACTCTATCGCTCTATCACCTAATAGCTGGCTTTAGGAATAAATTCTTCTAAGAGTCGAATCAATCGGTATCATAGCCAAAACCGTGCTTCTCATCTAGATCCTGGATAGTGGAGCACCTGAGAAAAGATTAGCAATGAGGCGGGATTTCGATCATCAATAGACTTCTGATGTAAGAACCTGTTTGGCAGGCCAGTGTCAATACAATGCAGCCAACCAAAGAAAAGACTACACATGGGCAAGAACAAAATCACCAGTAGACTTCATAAGTTGAGATGATAAGGGTCGATAGAGTTCCCAACACATCAGGGAAAGATGCTAGATTAGAATTCCTGGTAAGACTTGAAAAGTTGAGACCTCAACCGTCGAGCCAACATTTACAAGAGTGAAGCCACTGAAGGCGAGAGCAGTCGCGGAAGCTCGGTGAGTTACCGTGTAAAATAAAGTCATACGCCGGTCACCCAAGAAAAACTTTAGCAGTGACACAAGCCTCTACCTAAGCTCCTGGGAGTCAGTTCCCGTAGAGGGTTAAGATGGAAAGCAGACAAGCAAGCGAGAGCCACGCCATCGTTTTGCGCTACCAGCAAGTTAACCCAGAAACCCAATTCACGTTCTTGAAAGATACCCAGCTCGCATCGATCGAATTTGAACCCCAAACGATGGGACACGCTCCAGACCATTTCCCAAACCGTACTCCGGGACACACCGAAACTCGAATCACAAACGAGAAAACACGAAAACAAAACAGAACCCAGCTGCCCAGATAGTGCACGAATTGGAAATGCACATAATTCGCGATGAATCAGCTAACGGAGGGGGGGAGGGGGGGGCGGTTCGAATCTTCGACAGGTACGGAACGATGATGCGAGGGTGAAGACGAATTTGCAAACGAGGAAGAAGGAGAAACGAAACCACGAAGAGGGACAAAGCCGCCCGCGAATTCCGGAAACAGCAGTCGCCAGGAATTGGGCTGCCGGAGAGAGATCGAGCTTACCCTTCGCCGGATCGTGATTCGCCGCCGATCGGAGGGGAGGGGGCGGTGCTGGAGAGGAGGAACAGGTCGCGCACCGAATCGCGAGAAAGAGACGATGGGGTAAAAAGACAACGAAGATATTTTTCTTTATTTTTTCAATTGTTTCGAGTCGGTTGTCCAGGCGATTCTATCATCGTTTCTGTTCTTGTTTTTTTTAAGGGTTAATAACACGAATTATCCCTAAACTTTAATATCATGTGCAATATATTTTTCAATGTAATTTCTAAAATTTTTTGAGTATGTAATGTGGTCCATAAAATTTTAATTTGTTCGATGTGATTCATAAACTATTTAGTCCATAGATTATGCGAAAACGTTTAATGTTGTTCCTGAACTTGAATTAATAGAAGGATAACATCCGATATCTTCATATAGCTCAAGAATTAATTTGAACATATATCGAAATTCTAGAAATTATATGGAACAAATTAAAAGTTCGAGGATCATATTATATGTTGGGTTAAAATTTAAGAACCACATTAAAAAAAATTAAAAATTCAGGAACCACATCACATATTGGGCTAAAGTTCAAGAGTCATATCGAACAAATTAAAAGTGCAGGAATCACATTAAATATTGAATCGAAGTTTAGGAATCATTTATGTCATTATTCATATATTTTAAGTTGTCTTCATTTTTTTTATTTTGTAAATATTTTTGCAAAGATTATCTTAATATGTTGTGTGAATATTATTTATTCAAATGTTTTTCCCTTATTATTCTTTTGGGCCGCCCTCTGTTCGGCCCAATACTCTTCCACGGCCCAAAGATGATGCCGCTTTCTGGGAATCTATTTTTGAGGTGCTGTGGTGATGAGGTTGAAGGTCAAGTTTTGTATGTTATTCTTCGAACAAAAAAAAAAAGTTTTGTATGTTATTCAATATAAGTCAAATTTGTCTTCAGATGTAAATTCTTTGATGAGTTTATCGAATTTTATAGAGATGCCTTGCAAATAGAAAATTTGCACCAAGTGGTCTTGAAATAAGCTCTGAAAAGCGTCGATTTCGTCGATTGATTCATCTAAAGTTGTAAAATATCATATGAGTTTATGATACTTCAATGCACCGATGCATGTTTCATTAGGTATTTAGTGAGGAAAATTATTTACTTAATGCCCGAAAACTTATGAGCTCGGGTATAGATAAAAGCTTTCTCCTCATATTTACATTAATTTCCACTAGCACTATACATGGATATATTGGAATGCACCCAATGTACTGCTTTTGATCATTTCAATGAATGTGACTTGGTAATTGTCTAAGGTTGGGCAATGCAACACCAATCACAATTCACATGAATTACTAACCTAGGTTCCCTGAATTTAATTGAGTTTAATTATCCTATGTGCAAGTTGCTAGAAGCATATGTCTTCCAATCAAAATCCAAAGTTGGTCTGCCAAACCCTAACATCTGATCTAAATAAAAATATAATCTAGTTTAATAATTAAAGATTATGATCAAAAAAATTGCACAAAAGTTCTTGACCCTAATATATGATGCAATTGACTCCTAGATCATTTCAATTGGTGCACCTACATCCTAAACTTTTTTTCGGAAAGTTTAACCAAGTCTAATTATGTTCGGTAGAAGTGATTAGAAAGTAATGAAAAAATTATGAGAGGAGAACAGAAACGGCACATAAATGTGGATTGGGTAAATATATTGTTTAGATGCAAGCGAGGGAAAAGAGGGAAAATAATATATTATGAGATAAATATCCTTTTGTACATTTAAAGATAGATTTAAAATCAGGATATAAATGAGAAAAAGGAATAACATTGTTTATTAATACTCAAATCCCTCGAAGTGTACAAAAAATTTAGCTTACTAATCCTTCTTAATTTCTCCTGGTCCCTCGTAATCCTTTTCTTGTTTCCCTTGAAAAAAGAGGTTCGATTTTAAAACCCTTTCTCGGCCCTCATAACAACCGTAGTAGCTTAAGGGCTAGCAAGTCGAGTGGAGTCATAACAAAATAGCCATTGTTGGGTCGAAAAAATACGACTTAAGGCCGTATCGTAGACAAAGATTTAGTATATCGAGCAGCCAATTTTCATCATTATTCATCGGTGGAACTTTATTATAATTTTCAAAGAAACGGTGTTAAGATTCTATTCTATCAATCAAAAGGTCTAGAAATCAATTGCATTAGACTTTTCGGTAAACTTTTTCCCCCTTATATCTCAACCACCATTCAGTCACAAATTGTCATGATGTGCCAAGATTTAATTTAGAGGAGAAGCCATCAAAAGAATTACTTGGAGGGTATAAAAATTAAATCATAATTCAGGTGACAAATAAAGAAGAATAATCTCTTGGAAGGATAAATGCATGAGGCATTCTTGGGAGACCCGCCATTTAGCACGAACACGAATCCATCAAACTGTAAAGTGATCATCTACACATCATTCAAGATTGTAACAAAGCATTCATAGCACGGTGGCCCTCTAATCTGACTTACCTTGTTGTTCTTTAGGCTTAATCTGGGACCAGCATATGCCTAATCAATTTTTTATTTTTAAAGTGTGCATAGTATGGTGGCATTGCACTACTTTGAAGGTTTGTACTCGTAACCTGACGAGTAATTATAGTATACGTCGACAATGTTAGAAAGAAAATACGAATGCGGCCTTTTCAACTATTGATTTGAGAGAATGGATAATCATAATCCTCAAATTAATGATGGATAAGGCCAATCGTGCTACATATACTCAAGTTTTGTTGAATTGGATGCCCCAACAAAAAATAAGGAATTCATAAGTCGAATGTCTATGCACAGTCATCTCTATGAGGCTGAATTTTAAACCAGATAAATAAAGAGAAATCTCTCATCAAAGTCTCATATTTCAGAAAGAAAAACATTCTCATGTAATTTTTTTTTTATGTCTACGAATTTAGTGAGCAAATTTTTTTTTGGCAACATTTGGTTTTGCATTACTCATCAAGAAAATGTACAAGTATGAGCAGCTGCTTGTGCACACTTACTAGCACAAACAACTAGCAATCTGTATCCCATCTCTCACAGAGTTGCTTGTGGCCCATAATAATTTTGTTTTTCACAGACGTAAATGCATTTATCCTCCACCTAATGTCACTAACAATGTTACTAAATATTATTGAATTCCAACATATGTACAAATTCGACAAAGGACTCCCAACACAAACATTTATTCAAATCCAATCATGGACTCCCTAAAACCCAATTAAATACATTTGCCAAACTAGATATAAACCTTAAAATTTGTATATCACCGGATGTCAGAGAGTGAAAGAACCGCCCATTTCTTATTTTTTAAATAATTAGGAGAAAATCCTCTCTTAATTCGACACTAATCTCATCCATAGCAGACACTTCATTTACGGCACAAGCGCATGTGCGCAGAGATCCGACTATCTAAAAGCCCTTGGAACACCCTACCAGCCTAATGAATTTGTATATCCAACCCTCCAGCCTCTAGCATATGATCCACGACCTAAAGTAATTTGCATGCAGTTAATAGAATTTGAACAAATGGCCACTTTGTTTACCGTACGCCATTCGTACGCCGTTCCATCGTAGAGAAGATGCAACTCTCTCTGAGTCAGGTCCATGGTTTTAGAAAATGTACGATATAGAAATGGCTAAAGTCCTACTTTAGAGCAATTTTTTGGTAGTTAAAGCCGTTATAATCATAGTTGAACAGACTGTGTAGTCACGCTATGGACATGAAAGGATGCGTTTATCTCGTGTTCCTACAGTGGGTTAGCCACGGATGAATGAGAACAAACTCTAGATTGGATGCCCTTTAGTATGGATCAAAGTTGGGATTGAAGCATATGTATCATTTCCCAAGCACAAAACAAAAGCCCAAAAAGCCCTATTTGCCCATTGAAATAATGTGTTAAAAGGAGACATTGAAATCACAATTGATGGGATAAGGACATCGCAAGTGTCAAAATTTTCATACGGCACACTTGAGTACCATAATTTTTTTTTCAATTACTTGATCGACGTTACTTGACAAAAATATTCACTTGAGTCTTGTAACTTTCAATTGATCACTTAAATGACATAACTTTTTAAAAACATTTGCACAGTTGCCAAAAACCCGATATGGCAGTTTTAATAAAATTATGACACATTTTGAAAAGTTACATGTGAGTAACGCAATATGAAAAAAAAAGCATTAACACTCAAGTGAGTGCAAGCAATCGAAAATAAAATTATGGCACTTAAATAAGCGCTCAAAACACTTGTGATATTCTTTTCCCGCAATCGACTATACAAATCAAGAAAAAGACGTATTCCTTGTCGTTAAAATGTTCATATGATCCTGTTAAGAATCAACAATCCATCAGTCTAGACTCTAGGCATATATATATATATATATTGTAAGAATGCTTGGATTGGTAACCGTGGATCTCTTTGTTGTCACTCGAGACTTGACAGTCACATAATATAAGTGACAATGCAACTTATGAAGGATATTCTACTATAAGAAAAATACAACCCATTATTCTTTCCGTTTGGTAAATAACCATGAATCCGAAGTTACATCGACAACCTCAAAATGAATTAAAATGTGAGACAACCCAAACAGATAGCTTAAATATAGAATCATCTGCAGTCGATGATACAAGAAATTTGATCTGTGTATCATAAACTCCACTCACACAATCAAATCAACTTCTTCTGTGAAGAACTAAAGATGGTTACTCCATGTCCTAAGGGTATATAATGCCACATAATTAATAATTGCAGAAAAGTGCAGTTTCACATCGTGTCAATTACCAGCTAAATACCCATTAAGGACTATAATTTTCATTAACCTTACAGCTCACAAGGCAGAAATGCATATCAACTTAGCCTATCCATCGGCTCAAAAGTTTCTCTTCCATTTCGCAGTTGTTTCCTTCATCTTTTTGTGGTTTTTTTAATATATTGTCTCTGCCGTCTCAAGAAACATTGCTTACCTTTCTTCTCTTCTGCTAGGGCAAAACTAGAGAGAGAGAGTGAACCCTAGGAGAGAGAGATAAGAATGACAAGAGCAAAAGCTGCTATCTCTGCACAAACCACAGCTGCAAGTGCAACACCAAAAGACAAATAGCCATCTGTGAAACACCTCCTGTACGCTAAACAAGTATAATAAAGAATCTTACACCTAATTGCAGAAGATAAAAAACTAAAAAAAGTGATATGAAGCAACAATATATTAGCTTAACTAGAGCAGAGAACGAGGAGTTCAGATTGTTTATTTTCGGCCAAACCTCTACATGTAACCGCCACTTATAAAACAACTTGGAGTTTTTTTTTCGGTCAGTAAAACAACTTGGAGTTGAGAAGTTAAAAAGAGCCATCAAATATTACAAGGACGAAACAAGAACCGCACACCATTGGCATAAGATAATGCCAAAGACCACATGGCACGGTCCCTCATGGGAATATATTAAATAAAGGAAGAAATTATACACATTTGTCATTGTATCGATGAACTCAACGAACTGAGGATTTTCAATACGAAAAAGCACAAACCAGACTCGTACTTGCGACTGCAACTAGTATTAAAAAAACCTAGTTCCACATCAGAACCCTAATAAAAAAGATTTGATGCACCTTTAGATTCATCATCTTCTTCGAGGTGGAAGGAGAGGCCGCATGGTGCCGACGCATTGTAATAACTTCTTGAACTTTTATTAGAGAGGGATTAATTTAATTTCATTTAATTTCCAAGAAAATATCGTTTGCTTCAAACTATGAAATCCTACCCCCAGTTAGGTCCAAGTTCCAACACATCATAGACCCACTAGAGTAACAAAAAGCTGGTCTTTTTTTTAAGTATTGGAGGAGAGTTGGCGAGTTGCATGGGAAAATGAGCAATCAACGCAGGTGTTTTGGAGATTAAAGGCAAAGAAACCAGAGGAATTTTCCTATTGAATCCATCACGAGAAAACCTTTACTTCGAATTACAGACTGCGTATCAAAAGCTACGCTTATGTCGCAGCACTTCCGATCAAACACATATTGTTGTCCAATTCCTTTAAAGAAAAAAGGACATTAAGGGTGATTCATATCATTCTATCTTTGATATGTTACTAGAAGAATTCACAATTGTCATAGTCATACAATATGATCACAAATACTTAATAAGCATTTGCAAAGAAATCATACGGATACTAAGTAAAGTACTCCTCGACCCAAAGGATGGGAATATACAAGGTCAAAATTGAAGGACTATAGTGCGAGCAAAATGGAGGGAATATAACATGGCAACATGGTGTTCTTAATAAGAACTCTTTCGCAGCTGCAGAAGAAAACTCCCTCTTTGCAGATGAAGGGCTTAAACGCAGGCTGAATTTAAAAGGGGTTCTTATGGCGGAAAAGGAGAAGCAGTACTTGATACGGTAAATTATTGTCTTTTCACTTCCATTGATCCAACATAAATCCTCCGATGAGACAAGGCAAGATGGACTCTCAAACACCCTAAGTTGCAGAGCTGATGCTATTTGGTTGTTAAGCATGCAATTCGAAACTGCGATGTACACTCGCTGTTGCTAGCACATGCTAAGACTCGCATACCAGATTGAAAACGATCGAATAGAAATCATCCGAGAGAAAAAAGGTATTGGAAAGGATGAAAGAGTGCCAAGAAAAAGGGGTGAAGGAGCTCCCTTCAGTCCAAGCAAGGAAAAGAGGAGAGCGAAATTATCTCCCGCATCATTCACACGGTCAATAGTAGATCCACATGATTTCTACTGATTGATCAAATGAATGAGTCGGCAGCCAATTCAACCCCGATCCCTCCATGAGTGGACTGAAGGAAGCTCTCTCTCCCACAATTTCTCCAACGCAAAATTGCACTAAAACAAAGGATCGAATTCTTCAGGAAACAATGTCAAAGAAGAGTGTACTCATACTAGCTCTCAAAGCACAGATTTCTAGATGCTTGAAGCAACCCGTAAAATGAAAGCAATTGCACGAACATGCCGTTGCAACCAAATTCTACTAGCTAGTTTCTCCTGATTCATATAAATGGCAGTTAATCAACTGAAGCTTACCAGAAGAAGTTTCTCTAGAAGGCTCCATTCTGCATTGTGCACACGACCAGCTAGAATTAAAAGATAGAAAGTTTCCCCACTTGACATCGATGGTAACAACCAAATGAACAAAATCTTTATGGAAGACATGTCATGCTTAAAGCAAAAGAGAACCAGAGAAAATTGTGGGTATTATTTCCCATCCATAACAAATAATCTTGGAAGACCATGCTTCCAGAATCGGTTGTGCAAGCAAACAGAGGAAAATAAATGACAACATTGAAATGGAAGAACCTTTAGCAAAATTGTGACATCAAGAAACATCACTAGTGTGACCTTATTCTACAAGTATCAATCATAAGATGCTTAGCAATATGAACTTGACAACGGCACGAAGCAGTTTGACAGTCGAGAGGGTAATAAAAAGCGAACCCAATGATCGTCAGTGTTGCTACATCTAACTCTTATGGTGCACAATACGAATTCTATTGACCAAAGAAAACCCTAGCTACAATTTGATCACACGCTCTGGAAGAGTAGATGCAAGCAACAAGTACAAGAGTCAGCCATAAAATGATAGAAGGACAGATCATCGCCTCATGAACAAGAGACAAATGGGCAACTGACAAACCTCCTTACAAGCGGAAAACCACCGCCAGTCACAAGCTCAGATTGTGGTTGAACAAACATAAATACATACAACATATGAGAAACACATATAGTGAACCTCAATGAAGAACTGACAGACCACATCACAGGCATAAATATGCGGAGAAAGAAAAGGAACTTACTTCTTTGGGCAGGGTTGGATGAAGGGTACAAACTTTATGTCTAAGCACATTCTATTTCCCTCCGGGCAAAAGCAAGGAGTGAGCTGAAAAATACAAATTTGAAAAAAGAAACTTTTCTACAGAGACTAATGCCCCTAATTAACAACTTTGCATACTAGGTGCAAAGCAATGAAGACCTAAAGCTATAATTAGCAATAAGAAGCTATTATCCTACAAAAAAAAATCAGTGCCACAGGGGAAGAAAAATCAGATTAAAATAATCGATAGAGCAAAGCTCAAAGTAGAAGAGGTCAACTCCACTGGTGCTTCATAAAGTTCACGGTGTGTGTGTGTGTGTGTGTGGCTGGTTTCCAGCTGTTGATCAAACCCTAATAAAAATCTTCATCCCAGTAGTTGGCGTGGTGATGCTGTGCAGACCTATGTATGCACACACACATATATGTTGATATAGCATGTGCCCTCATCCTACCACCACAAGAGCTAGCTAAGAACACTACTAAAAACATAATGAGAAAGTCGGGTGGGGGTGGGAAGGCACCTATTGTGAGTTCTGACATAGAGAGAGAGGTGGTGAGAATGAAAAAGAAGGGCAACAGGAGGCAGACTATAAAAGAGGAACTTGCAGAAAATAAGGAAGATGATGGGTCACAGTCTTCATGAGAGAGAGAGATGATGGGTCATAGTCTTCATGAAAGTCAGAGACAGGAAAGTGACACAAGATCTCAGAAAATCCAACACACTGGAGATTAAAATGACTATGAAAGAGAGAGAGGGGGGAGATTTTTCTTTTTCAGACTCTCCCAGGAGTGTCTTAGAGTGTCGAATATGATAATGTAGACAAAGAAATGAAACGTTTGAAGGGACCGTCACAGAGTGACGAAGCCAAAGCAACTCCATTTTTGCTTCAAAAAGCAAAAAGACAGGTCTGTCTTTAGCCAAGAATCAAAGTGAATGATGCTAGATCATGACTTATAAGAGAAATGGTAGAGGTTGTGTGTCCTGTGACAAGAAAGAAAGGAATCAAACCCCTTTTTATCTCTCTCTATCTCTCTCTGGTCATCACTGTAACCCTAGAGCTGGTGATGCTGGCAAAAGAGACTTTTCTTGCTTTCTTCTACAAAACCTGAATATGCGGAATAACCCATACTGTGCCTTACAGTTCCTGGACAAGATAGCTCGAGTCGGACGTAAAATAATACTTATCCCCTCATAAAGAAATTCATTTTTTCCATAGAAAAAATAAATTATGACAATTGTTAGAAAAAGAGAAAGAAAGTCTTGCAGAAAAAATGGGTGTTCAGGGAATCATTAGTCTTGCCAACTAAAAAGTTAAAATGAATTATCGTAATCATGATTCACGAGCACCGAAATGTGAGGTAAAGGAGAAAAGAAAGATGCAGGGCTGAGATAAGCATTTGAGGACAAGGAAAAGGATGAAAATCCTCCATATTTGTGGACAGTATTCCAGAGTTTCTGGTCTTTTTCATTACATGCTCTGACTTTGCAATTGTATTGTTGACTGCTAAATGGGCCCTCAGATTTTCTTCTCGGAAGTTTCAGCTAAAAACACGCATAAATCTTTGGCAAAAGGAACGGCCAGAGCCCAAACTTCCTTTACTTCTTTAATTTTTGGCTTAATACCCTACAAGCCCCTTAATTTCAGTTCAAGTCTCCATTCTATCATAAATTTTTTTCGCCTCATGAATAACTTTCAATTTTTGGTTCAATCTCAATTCTACTGTAATATTTTTTGTCTCTTAAAAAACTACTGAATTCTACTTGAGTCTCATATCTACCCTCGTTAACATTCCGTCCAAAATTGCTCTTAGCAATGTGGCATTTCCATGTCATTGTTCTAGTTTATTCCCAAATTTCATATCCAAGAAGATTTCTTTTGGAGTTGAATTTCCATGTCATCCCAAACAACGCCTTATTAGATCTTAAATTTTGGTTAAAAACTAGAGCAATTAGTGTTGTCTTGCTTCAATTGTTCAGATAGTCTTTCTTCCATCTCACTTGAGAATCTTTGATTTTGCTGTCAGTCTTTAATCTCTTGAGCTCAGGAGTCTTCCATCTCTAGTAGTCCAAGCGCTCACACTCAAGACAGTCGGTTTGGGATGCTCAAATAGCTTTCTTGGGAGTTTTCCATCTTTTGATTATCAAGAGAAATTTTGGACTGAGGGTTAACGGGGTCGAATTTGGGACTCAAGTAAAAGTTTGTGGTTTTTTATGAAACAAAAAAAGTTTAAGATGGAAATGGAACTATACTTAAAGTTGCGGGTTTTTTACGAGACAAAATAATTTTTGGGTAGAATTAGGACTTTTCCTAAAGTTGAAAGTTTTTTAGGATATTAGGCCTTTTTTTAGCTAGACATGTTCTTAGCTCTAACTAATCTCAATGACAACCTCAAATGATCTTTCTTTGCCTTTGAGATAAATACATTGGAAGTCCTAAAACTTATCAAGAAAGTACAATTGAGTTCTAAAACTTTCAAAAAGTGTAATCAAAACCTTAAACTTATCGCAAAATGCAATTAAATCCTAAAACTTTCAAAAAGTGCTATTAAGTTGTAAAATTTTTCAAATTGATCCAATCAAGTCATTTTGTTAAATACACTTTCAAAAGTTTTAGAACTCGATTGCATTTTTTTAAAATTTTAGAACTCGATTGCACTTTCGTAATAAATTTTAGGACTTTTAGTGCATTTATCCATTGCCTTTTTAATTAGGGCAAAAGCTATCAAAAACCCTAAATTATGTCCACTACAACACATTTACCTTAAATTTTTTTTTCTGTTACACTAAAAATCCCAAACTTATATCTATGTGACACATTTATTCACATTAAAAATTTTGTTAATGAAAACCATTAGAAATTTATATATGTGGACGCCATAAAGCAAACAATGTTGTCAAATAAAGATAATTTTGTTTAACTGAAAAATCATCTAACGAAACTTTGATGAAAAGTAAATATGTCACATAGGTAGAAGTTTGGGATTTTTATATCACAAGAAAAAGTTTAGGGTAAATGTGTCACAATGAGTATAATTTGGAATTTTTTATATCATAAAAAAAATCAAGGTAAATGTGTCACAATTTGCATACTTTGAAGTTTTTTTTATGGGCTTTTGCCTATTAATTATCAATCGTTGTTTATTTATAGAAGTCACCAGACAAATCAGGTGGAGTTTTGAACTTATGTTGAGCTGATTAGATAAGATAGATAGTATAGTTAATTTAACCAAAAGTTGGAGGAGGACTTACTATTACTCAATTTATTCGTCTCTTATTCCTGAAATGCCATGAGAAGTCCGACTATACTTTAGGGTTAAATTCACGTTTATCTGTCGTGTTCGTGTCCAAAAATATTTTTCACAAAATATTCTTATTAAAATTGAACAAAAATTATCAATTCATGTATGTCAAATTGTGTTGTTTGGATTGGGTTTCATTTTCGGGATTCTTTTAATAAGTTCGTGTCCGATTCAAATCACCTCTTCATATCGCAATGAAAATTGTTATACTTCAAGTGTTAGATTAAACAAAAATCTTAGCCAAAAAAAAACTCTATATTCGTAATTTACAACACAAATCGATTTCAGTTGAATTTTTACACACTAACACGATATAAATTTGGCCATCAATGTACTTTCTCGTATTCATCCTGTAAACGTTTGTACATGCTCTCTGTTAATTGGAAAGACACAACATAGTAATTCTAAGGTATAGTTTCAGTATTCCAGTTGTTACTCACCATAAGGTTTGACAGACGGAACGTGTAACATCTCCAAATCTTGTTTATATCTTATTTACTGTTACTCATCCTTAAAGACAGTAAAGATAGAAGAACACCTATAGAAAATTATACTATGCTTTTGTCATCTCGTCTCGTATCGCTCACCAAATTTGCTATATCTCTATACTGCTCAAATTCATTTTTCACCGAAAATCTATATCCATTAATTTATCGAAAAATATGTTTTTATCGTGGAAAACAATCGGTCGCCTCATGCAAGGAAAGAAACTAAAACTTGGCAATTTTCTTTTCGCTTTCAAACTCTTTAAAATTTTGCGTACTTGTAACACACCAAGAAGAGCCATCACCCTTCAAGGTCTTGGTTTGTCTAAATGGAACCAATACTCTAAAGTTGTTTAACTAAACCACACACAGTGAAGCAGGATAACCATTCAATCTTGTGGCATGATTCAGGACTCTTACATCATTCCATCAAATTTGACATATGTATACTCTTCCGCATGTTTGTACACTGCAGTTTAACTTAATTTGCTCTTCGTATGTTTGCTTCGTTGGTACTTGTTGGGATTCATAAGTTGTTCTCCATCTTTCCATTGAATTAGACATTTCCAACTGTAAGCCTATTTCTTGGTATAGCTTCTCACATCTCTTTCTCAGTAGAAACAAGGAAATCTTTTGTTATAATCCCTTGACAAGTCATGCGACGACATGATTATGTGCACAAGTCCCTACAGACCATGAGCACCCAACTAGTTATGATGCCAAGTGCGGGTTCTACTGCGGAAAGTAACTTTCGAAGATCCCATCTTCTTTTCAAGAAAGGACTCTAACGCGATAGCTGCGTAGTTTCTTTTTGCCTTACAAGCAGAGACATGTTCCCATGGCCATCTCAAGTGGTGGATTCAGTATTTTGATCTCCAATGCACTCGTGTAGAAAAGCTTTGAGCTGGAGATCTTCTGAAGATGGATGCATAGCAAATATGAACCATTCTCACCTGAAAGCAAAAGAGAAGAGGGGCCAGAAAACAACTCCGGGAGCAGAAGCAGACGTGTCCTGATTTGGCCATTCATTCTCAGATCTCAAACACAACATCCTTCATGTACAATAAAGTAGTAGCTTTCACAAACGGTACTTGAAAATTCGACATGATCATGGCAGTCCAGGGAACTGCAGATGATCCCATTCAAGCCACATGCTTGGAAATCTGATTTGGTAGCATCTTTGATACTTGGTTGAGAACAACTAGGGCGTTCAGTTCCCTTAAAACCAGTTCCATTTTATGAAACCTGGAACCCACCATATTTATCCAGAAACCTACCCTATTTTTCGGTTCAATTTTAGTATCTACTCGAAAACCTGTTTTTCTTTTGCTCCTTTTTTATGTTTCATTTTTTTATAGCAATATAATATGAACAACAAAACGGTTCAAAATAAAAAATGAACGAGGACGAGCGAGCAAAGGCGAGTCAAGAATAAGCAAGGTTGTGAGGCTCAAACAAGCGAGGGCGAGTTGCGAGTGAGTGAGGAGGAGAGTGAGTCGTGAGCGAAAGAGAGAATTGTGAAGTGCCTAAGTGTGGTTAGAGAGAACCGAGAAAAAGAGAGAGAGAGATAAAAAAATACCAAGAGAAAAACTAGGGTTTTTAGGCTTTATGAAATTGGTTTCAAATTTGGTTTGATCAGTCCGGTTCCCAGGTGGTTCTTCACACTGAACCGGGGGTAAAACCGCCCGGTTACAAAAACCATACAAACAACATCGATCAACCCCTCCACTTGTCCTTGCGCTGCCTGATCTCCTTCAGACATTCGACGGGTGACTTGCAGCCGACGATCTCCTGCAAAGTCGCACAAGAATTTGCAAAGCATTAGAGCATCACTCTTTTGGGTAGATAACGAGCTAAGGAAAGAGAATTGAACACCCCACGCAAGTTCCGAACATTCACAAAGTCGACAGCGAAGGTAATTAACTTCACCTGCAGCTCCGGTAAATCAACCCGCATGAAAGGGTTGGTCTCCATTTCTTCCTCAATGGTGGATGGAATAGTCGGGAGTCCTTTCTCCTGCTGTTGCTGAGCCCATGATAACTTTTGCTTTATCTTCACGTTCTCTTGTTCAACGGTGAGAGCAAACAGCAAGTTCTTCACCGTGTACTACAAAATAGCATTTAGGAACATTGTTCAGCTTTTTGCCAAGGAAAAGAAAGCGAGAAACACCATATAACAAGAAAAAGAAAATGACGCTTGCTCTCTGACATTGAGAATTTGAACGTAACAAAAATCTGTAAAAACTAGAATTGTTGCTGTTGTTAAGGAGCCAGTCGCCATTGTCACTTCCCTATCTCATGTTGTATCTCGCATACTGCAATATCCAGAGCACGCAGCAATACACTGAAGAACATCTACAATTCAAAAAGCTAGGGAGGCGTGTATGCTTGTCAAGAGTGTCCTTACCACTTAATCATATCCCCTATATAGCATAATGGCCATGCAAACGTCCATTTTTTATTTAATTTACAGAGTATTTTCGCTCAAGCCACATGCTCGTCCAAATAAACTGCTAAGATTTCGTTTAATCTTCTTCATACAATATGATCTCTCTTTTGAACATAAAAGCCACACGGCAATAATTAAACTGTACTCATTCACTCTCACAACAGTTGGCCAAGGGAAGGAGAAGAACCGCATCTCTTCACTACTTACAAATTGTGCATAGAATTTCTGTACAAATAATCAGTGTAAGTATACTCTGTAGAACAACTACGGCTACTTAGCTATATTTTATTCAGTAAAACTATCCAGGCTACTCCCATAAAGCTGAAAGCAGAAGAAACTAAAAGAGTAAGCAATATCAGTATCTTACCTCATGGCCGCAGTAGACTCGAGTTGGTTTTGGCAATGACCCCAGTGTAACACAGAGCGATTGATACATCTGCTCTGCTGTGCCTTCGAAAAATTTTCCACACCCAGCAATGAACTGCATTTGAAGATATGCATATTTGATTTAAAATGAATGCACAACTTGTTAGAACTTTAAAAAAAAGGGCCTTGCTCCAGCCACAAGACAACAACGGCAATAATGCCATAGTGTAGACACGTTAAGAAATAAGGTCAACAAAGCACACAGCCCCCACGAAAACTCTGCTTGAAGCAGCAACCACATCCAAATAATCTTAAAAATTATCTCCTAAGTTCTAGAAACACGTTTCGCACCTCCTATATCTTGCTTTTCGAGTTACATGACTAATTGGTGGATAAAACAGCATGATTTAACACTAGTGCAAGTAATGAGACGAACTATCAACTCACCAGTGTGTCGCCTGTGAAAACAGCAGGATCTTCGTCCCCTTTCCCAGTCACATAGTAACTTATATGCCCTCTGGTATGGCTGGCAACAGCATATAGAGAAATTAAAGAAATGGGGACAAGAGCACCGAGCTCCAACACAAAGTTTGTATCTCCCTTTCATAGGTAAGTGATTCAACGCGAAACAAGAAATTGTCATGAAATGATACGTCAGAGTATGGTTGGAAGACCAGCTAATCTTCCCATGTGCATCAACAGATAGATGGTCCTTATTTTAGGGGGAAAAAGGCCCCAAGATAAGAATGATAATGACATCATTAGATACCCAACATCCTGAGGAATGGCTTACTTTTTACCGTGCATAACAAGGAGTCAAAATGCAGTGGCTACATATCACATCCAGAAGTCGAAATAAAAAACTTAATACATGTAATAACACAAAAATCATCAACTTCCAAGATCAAAGGAGAAGCGGAAGCTCATCTTAATGGATGGAGCACTCGACAGAATCCAAAATGCAGAGCACTCTTACAGAATGGTATACCAGACAAGCTATTCATCGTCCCCATTTATCGGAAGTATAAGTCTGCCAATATATTTCCACAGCAAGTGATGATTTAGGCATGAAGAGATTGAAAAACAATACCAAGGAGTGTGAAGACATAGTATGTTGGTATCCTTCCCGAGAGACAACTTATCGCCATTTTCCACTTTATCAGTGCAAGCCTTCACATTGTCGATCGAACCGCCGTACACCTTGATCCCGGGTATCAACTGCTTGATCTTCTCATTCCCCCCAGCATGGTCCCTAGCAGAATCAATACGCGCCACTCAACCCGTTAGGTTACGAAATCAGCTGAACAAGAGGACCTCGACATTAGTTCCTTCATTTCGCATAACGAGTTTGTCGCGACCGAAAACGAGGCAACAAATTATTTCAAAAAGAGCATCTTTCATCCACAAAAACACATCAATCATCAGTGAATTCTTCATCTCTGCCGAGATGTGTCAAACCGACGAGACACGGTAGGGTAGACAGTGTACTGACTTTCTATCCAATTCTAATCATGTCTAGCACAAACAAAACCAAGAACAATCGATGCATTCGCGCGCAAGATAATTTCATCGAGCGAAGGGGATTTCAGTTCCGTTCGGCCGACGCCGCGACAATCCAAAATCCGATTCGACGTTCATCGGAAACCCTCGCGACCGACCGACCGACCGACCGACCGACTGACCAGTGATGGTGAGTGGTGAGCACGAGCTTCAAGTCAACGCCGTGCTCCCGAGCTGCTTTCACGACCTTCTCCGGCTCCGCGGGGTCCACGGCCGCCGCCTCTCCGGTGCTCTCGTCGATGATCCTGCCGATTCCGATCCACGAAGCGACCGGGAAAACAAGAAAGGCGAAGCGCAATTAGGAAGGGAGGGAGGGGGCGGGGAAAAGGATCACCGGAGAAGAAACGGCGAGGGAAGATCCGATCGCGGCGGGAGGGGGTTGATTACAGGTAAGCGTAGTTGTCGTCCAAGCAAGGTACGTGGTGGATCTTCATGGCGGGAGGGAGCTTCGCTCGATCGGAATCGCTCGCTTGCTGTGGCGGCGGCGCGGCCGTGAGTCAGGACGCTAGAAGAAGCGTCTCGACGTCATCATCATCTTTGGTTCTCCGTTCACGGCGGCGGGTGATGATGCCCGGGAGAAAATATTGGCTTCGACCGTCTTGCCACGCCGTTTGAGACAGTCCACCCAAAATTCGACACGTGATCTTCGAGACCCACCATGAGATATCTTCAAAAATTCAACTCCCCTCTCTCCCCGTCTGTTTCTTCATTTGGGTCTCGTAACGACGCAAACAATTTCTGAATTTTTGCTCATTATATAATTTAATTTTTAAATTTTTTATTTATTCAATATAATTTATGAATTTTAACTTAATATTTAATATAATCTTTACACTTTTAATTTGATTAATATCTGAACTTTTAGTGAATGTTCAATTTAATCTCTAAATTATATAAAATCATATAAAATAAATTCAGAAATCATATTAAATAAATTAAAAATTTAGAGATCATATTAAATATTAAGTTAAAATTCATGAATTATATTGAATAAATTAAAAGTTCAAGGATCAAATTATACATTTTGTCAAAATTCAAGGGCTATCGATGTCGTTATCCTTAGAAGAAAATATTGGCTAAGCCTCTCTCCTCTCCTCTCTCCTCTCTCTCGTCTTCTTCGTCCTTTCCGTTTCATAAAAAAGAAGGCATTTTCTTTCTCCAGCAAAGCGAAGGCTTTCAAATTGTTTTGAAATCATGATTTCGCTCTCGTCGGCGTTCTTGGTTGCTCCGACGCTCGCTCCGTCGCATCGCGTTGCTGCTGCTTTGGGCACTCCTTGCTCCCCGCCGTCGCCGACGAAGCAAAGGCTGTGTCCCTTGTCGTCATCAATACCCAGTGACCGAAAAAAAGCCCCTGGCCCAAGCAGGACGCGCTCAGCAGGACGCGCCTTTCACCGTCCCTCATTGCATCGCCCAGTACACCAGCCAGGTGCCCAAGCAAAACGTGCAAGAAGATCAGGTCCAACGATGTTCGTGACGTTCTCTTTTTTTTTTTTGTTTAGGTTTTTCGTATGTGTTTGGTTTTGGCATTGTGGGGTTGATGGTTTGTGTTGAGCTGCGTCTTTTGAATTCGTTGGGTTTCCTTCCGCTTTTGCTGTTGTCTTAAAAGTTTTTAGATGCTCAATTCTCAAGTCCCTCGCTCCACCCTAGCACGCACGGGTCATTGTTTCTTGATGTATTTGTTTTCAATACATTCCAATGACTGTTACTACGTCCTCGGTGTTGCATAGCTTGGTAATCCTTGTGGTTTGCGCCTATTCATTTGGAGTTACATACACAATTGTTAGTTGCTAGGTTCAAGCATGGATCAATGAGAACTTGAACATAAAGAGCGCGAGCGAATCAGGTAATTGAAATAAAAAGACATCCGACAAACGTATATCAGTGAGACCTTGAAGTCATAGAACCTGGTCGAGGTTGTTTGGCTGAAATTTGTTGCAGATTGTAATGGTTATTGTTAATGGTTTATCATTTATAGATGTGGGAGTAGCCATAGATCCCGTGGAAGCATTTTGTTACGTTCTAAGACTAATGAGGTTGTTTTTTTTTTATTATTGTTTCTGATTTTGTTACGTGTTTGATGGATTCGATTGGCTTGGCCGGTACGTGGAGTGGGGTGCTTTGGTTATGTGCCGCAGATTGTGTAGAGGACAATTCATAGGTGATGAATTCATGTCCACTAGAAAATCGTATCCTGACTTTTGTTGAATTCATGTCTTCATTTGGAGTCACCTTCTCAAAACTTACCATGCTTTTTCCTGGTTTGATGCATCTGATGGACCATCAAGCTGCGATGAATTCATGTCTACTAGAAAATCGTATCCTTAGTTTTTGTACCTTTCTTTCTTTTTCTTTTTGGCTGTTTTTGCTGGAGTTTTAACTTCTTTTATTGGTGGCTAATTGCGCAAGCTTGGCTATTGAATCGGCAGTTTTGCCCGTGAGTGTTCGGTGTTGTGATTTTTGGGAGGCTTGGTTTGTCCAAGGATGCTCGATATATTTGGTATGAGCTTGCATTTCATCTCCTCTTGCCATTTCAGTGATAAAGTGCTTGCTTGTTTGGATGTCTATTTAAGGATGTGTATTTGAATGGCCCTTGCTGTCTTTTACATGTATTGTTTTGAAGTCTTCATTTTCTAAGACAGTCCTTCCTAGCCTATATTTTCTTGACTGTCACAGTCGGGGCACTGCAACTCGAGAAATGAGGACACGTGCCGTCCTAGGCATGCCCACTTGGCAAAACCCGATTCGGTCCAAACCAATCAAGTACAGTTCCTACCCAAAACCCAAACTAATTAGGAATTAGGATGATCGGTTATAGGTCTAGAACTTACCATGTTATAATCAATTCTCAATTTTCTAAGACTAGAATCTACTGTATTTTTCTTGAAACCGATCTTGAAACTTATGATGTTATCTGGTCTAGTTATAGGAGCTGCCCAAGATTTTTTTTTTTTTTAGGGAAATGCTTGACTTTAATTCTGTTGTCTTCGAAAGGGGTAAACCAATTCACTTTTGACATTTTGACTTTTGGGGTACAACTATACAATTTAAAGTGAGATTTCAAAAAAAAAATTTGAAGTAAAACTAGGAATCATCAAGACAAATTAACTTGTATCCTGGGGAAAGCAAAACAAAATGATCTTCTAAGGACAAGTGCAGCCACGGAGACTCATATAAGAGTTTCGATAAAATGAATCCACCGTGAGTAAGGTGAAATCTACATCGCATTTAGAACCCAGCCAGTCGACTTCATAGATAAGTATGGTAAGTGATTCTACTATAAAGAGGCAACAAGAAGTTCATTATATTTTTACGGTTTTTACCTCTAGATGATTGTTGTCTGAGCAAGCGAGGATTTCAAATGAGCGAGGAGCTAAGGGTAAGCGGGGAATGAGCGAGGGTTACGAGATTCGAATGAGGGACAGCGAGCTGCAAGAGAGCGAGGAGGACGAGGATAACTTGAGAGAGAGAGAGAGAGAGTCGTGAAGTGTCTGAGTAAGGTAAAAGTCTTAAAGAGAACAGAGAAAGAGAGATAGAGAAAAAGAGCCAATAGAAAATTAGGGTTTTTAGGTTTTATGAAACCATTTTCAAAAAACCAGTTTGGTTGTGGATGGTTCTTCGCTTGGAATAGGACCGGTTCCAACAAGGACTTAGAATTGGACCAGTTTTCAAGGTGGTATGGTCCGCTAATAAGCCTATCCGACTTAACCCTCAATTGAAATGATTTGGACCCGACAAAATCAGAACATGGCACCCATGCGAGCAAGGCCCGAGTCGAAATCGAAGAAGCTGAATCCTAAATGGATGCAAACCCGACATGGTACCGAAGCCCTACAAAACCTAAATGGAACTCCCCAAGTCAGCACGACCCGCGTGCAATTACGACCAAGAGTCGAATTTCAACTAAAATCGAGACCGATCCTACCCGCTTGCTTGCCACCTCCACAGAAAATCGAAATAGACACGTATTAAATTATCCGGGATTTGTAAAGACCCGACCCGAATTCGAAAAACAAGCTAAACCCGAAAAAAAAGCCCCGAAACACTACCGGAGCTTGCGGACAAATTTTGCGCGCAAGGGTCGGGAATGACCCGGATCCGTGTAAGGCCCGGGTCAAATTTGTCCGCCCAAACTAATCCGACCCGCGGGTCAAAATCGGACCGTTCAACGGGGGGCGGTTGGGCCCGGCTTTGGGCTCAAGAAACCGAGAACTACGTGAGCCGTGAGCTCACCAAAGATGCGCGTCCAAGTCCACGCGGACACTCCTATATAAAGCACCCCCCGCTAGGGTTTCTTCGGCTTTCTCCGGCTTTCATCTTCTTCTTCTTCGCAGCGCCTTTCTCTTGCGGAACGATCGGTGCGAGGTCGCCATGGGGAGAAGTACGTCCCTCTCCTTCGCTCCCTCTCTCTCTCTCTCGCTCTTTCGTTCTGCTTTCTCCGTGTTGCGAACGCATCGGTTTTTCTCGTAGCCGATGCGGAATTCTCTCTGGTCGATTCGTTGTTGCGCACGGTTCCATTTCTGATGTTTGCTCGTGATCTTTGTGTGTGTGTGTGTGTGTGGGGCGCGGGGGGGGGGGAGCGAGAGGTCGATTTGATTTTTTCCGCCCTCCGGTTCGTCGGCTTGAAATTTCGGCGTTCAAATGAGCATGCGAGGGCGGGTTAATGATTTCCGTGCGAACTGTTGCGCGGGCGGAATTGAATGGGTAGCTCGTCGGGGTCGAAAGGAGGGAAAGGGGACGTAAAGAGATGCTTTTTCTTCTTTCTTTTCATTTTCTGCTCTTGCGTAGTGTCTGCATCTGCATCCTGTGCGCTATGTGCGCTAGGATATCGGTTTTCTTCGTAGAGTTGTGGGATATGGCATTTTAGTATTGGGCTTCTTGGTTTGACTCGATCCCGTGATTCTGATTTCGTGGCCGTTGTTCGCTGTAAGGAAAGGAAATGTTATAAATTGTCTGTGGTACGTGGACCCTTTTGCATTGTTGTTGCTTCAGCTGCTCGTTGAATCCTGTTTTTCCGGCAAGAGATATCCGTGCGTTTTAGATTAGGCCGTGGCGTGTGTCGAGCGCATCTTTTATTCAATCTGTTCGATGGGGACTGTATTGTGAAGGTTCCGACTTTTGGATTTAGTTAATCTGATTTGATTCTGTGGTTATTGTAGGACCGGCAAGGTGTTATCGGCAGATCAAGAACAAGCCGTACCCGAAATCACGGTACTGCCGTGGTGTTCCTGATCCTAAGATCAGAATCTATGATGTTGGAATGAAAAAGAAGGGTGTGGATGAGTTCCCCTTCTGTGTTCACTTGGTGAGTTGGGAGAAGGAGAATGTTTCGAGTGAGGCCCTGGAAGCAGCTAGGATTGCTTGCAATAAGTACATGGCCAAATTTGCTGGAAAGGATGCTTTCCATTTGAGAGTGAGGGTCCACCCCTTCCATGTTCTCCGTATTAACAAGATGCTTTCCTGCGCTGGGGCTGATAGGCTCCAGACTGGTATGAGGGGTGCTTTTGGAAAGCCACAGGGTACATGTGCTCGGGTTGCCATTGGTCAGGTCCTGCTCTCAGTCCGGTGCAAGGACAGCAACAGCCACCATGCCCAGGAGGCCCTTCGCCGTGCCAAGTTCAAGTTCCCTGGCCGCCAAAAGATCATTGTCAGCAGGAAGTGGTATGTGTTTTGACCTTTTGGCCTGTCTTATAGCTAGAGTCTTTAATTGCATGCATATCAATGAATGTACCTTGATAGTGAAGGGTCATGGCTGTAGCATTGGAAATTTTATACTTGGTTTCTTTCTGAGTATTAAAGCTCTGTTGCCACAGGTAGACTCATAAGCCCCTTCGTTCATCTCTTATCTGGCTCTTATCATCCTTGCTGCCTGCCTGTTACTTCCGAAATAACACTAGATGTGATGGTCCTTTAATTCTAACGTGCTGAAACCTGACTATGGAAACATTATTCTCTGTTGCTGTTTTTCTGCATTACCCTGGCCGTCCTTTGGAAAATAGAAGCTTTTTAAGTAGTTTTTTTCTCTCTCCCTTTTTTTGGTGAATCATTTGTAATTATTTTTTATGATTGGACTATAAATTTTGTTTTGGAATTTTGTAACAGGGGATTTACCAAGTTCAGCCGTGCTGACTATTTGAAGTGGAAGGGGGAGAACAGAATTGTTCCAGATGGTGTGAATGCCAAGGTGAGTATGCTTGTGTTTGAATATCTTATTTAAAACCCGTTAGACATTCTTATCTCTTCATTAGATGAGAGTTTTGTTGCTCCAGGGTCCAAGGGTAGGCTTCTCGATGCTTTAAAAGTGATGTCATGTTACTGAAGTTTCTTCACTTTACAAGGAAGAGGAGTATTTCTTTTTTTAAACGGAGGCAATAATTTGAGGGATAGTTTTCATATTTAGTCATGTTTTGTATCCAAACCATCCCTAATGCTCTCTTTGCTTTAGACACTGGTTATTGTGGGTTTGAGATGTTTCAATTCTAACTGGCCTGTTCTTGACACAAAATACATGGCTTTATGCACCATTGAATTCTGATTGATGACTTACGAGTTCATGATTGGCGTCTATTGCAGCTCCTTGGATGTCATGGACCTCTGGCGAATCGTCGACCTGGAAGAGCTTTCTTGGATGCAACTGCTTAGGATATCTGGTGTCTAACTAGAATATTTCCGGATTTTGTATTGGGAACCTGTCCGTCTTAGTATCATCTGTTGTTTTCTCTCTGTATTCAGAGTTGGATTGGGCTTATTATCCAGAAGTTTATGCACATTATATTTGACTTTCATTTTCTTGGATTACTCTGCATCAGTAACTCCAGCATTTTATATTACATTCGGTTCGGTCAGTGATGCTTGCTGCAAGTGTCTTTGGAGTTTGTTATGCAATGGTTGTGTTGGGTTTTTACTTATGTTACTTGGTGGCAATTGTGGGATTCTGTTTCTGGGTATTTCTGTCCTCTGTTTTGACAATCGGAGTGTTTGCACGTGATCCTTCCTCTGTCTTTGGTCTTTCTACCTATTTAGGGGGCCTTTTCTCGTACTTATTTTGATTCTTCATTCGAGTATTAATGGGAAAATCACTTGGTTGGTTGATCATTGAGTTATGTTTACTGCAACTTTTCTCTCTACAGATAGAACCAAAATTTTCCATGCGTTTCACATTGCGCTGAATGTGCCAGATAAGGTTCAGGTCATGTGGGATATTGAGAACCAATTCTTCGCTTCTAAGGATTAAGGAAAAGTTTTCTTTCCCTTCTTTGCACTCTGTTAAGCAAACGTCAGGACATCCTTCCCCGAGTTTCTTCTTTTATGTAATGGCGGTACGAGCAGTGAGTATCGCCTCTTTTCCAAACGGGAAGCCGAAATTGCCCTGACCTTTTGCAACCTTAGGTTATGTGCTGCAATGCAATCATACGTGATTATGAGGGACTTACCGATAGGATCTGGTTGCCGTTCCAAGTGCAGATATCAGCGGCAGAAGTGCCTGTGTCTGGCTTTCTTTGCTGAGATGAGATGAGAGATCTCAAGATCAATGACAGCTGTTCCAACTTATCAGTTAGGTAATACCTATGTCGGACGTGATTATGAGGGACTTACCGATAGGATCTGGTTGCCGTTCCAAGTGCAGATGTCAGCGGCAGAAGTGCCTGTGTCTGGCTTTCTTTGCTGAGATGAGATGAGAGATCTCAAGATCAATGACAGCTGTTCCAACTTATCAGTTAGGTAATACCTATGTCGGACGGGGCCTGCCGGAGCAGCTGAGTTCGTACTAGTTTCGTTTCTTTTTTTAACTGTAGGGTCACACTTTGCAAGCTTTAAAAATGTTCACCTCAGATGGCTCGATCCAAGCCGGGCGAAAGCTCTTTCTGCCATCGGGTCGATGTTCTCCCGTGTGGAACAAACAAACGGATCGAATCGCAAATTTGAACGTTAACATCGGCGGATGTTTGGTTGCTTTTTGTGAAATGAGATTGGCTTTTGGCTACCACATTTGATAGAAGACGCTCAACTAAGACTCTGAGTGAATTGAAAAGAAAGGCACCAGGGTGTTGGCTTTGCCTGGATTGACGTCAATGGAGCGCTCGTTTTCATTAAATTCGATGCCAGACTTAATCAACTGCCAACTAATTCCTCGGCGCTTTTGTGACTGAAAATGCAATGCTTGCACTGTCGGTCCGACAAACATCTCTGTCGCCCTGCCTCTCTCACTCATGCCCGCCGTATGCGCTGGGTTGCACCTTCCGTCGGATATCATTGGGGCTTTGGGACCAATTGAGAAAACTTTGTAAATTCGTAATCAACCGACTCTTCCCATTTCATGATATCGTGAGAATCAAATCATTCCAATATTCAAGATCACTCGGTGATGAGATCCGTTCCCTACCTTCACAGATCTCGTCTCGTGCTCGAAATTGAGTAGCCATGGTTCTCGAATCTTGTTCGTACACGGGCGACGCCGGAACAGACTCTGCCAATTACTACAATCGAGTGAAGAGAGCACGAACAGAGCTTTGCGCTTCTCAGCCGTGCGCGACTTCTTCACCTCACTATGTCGTCCTGGCGTTCCATCCCCATTAATGTGCTACGGCTCATTAATTTGTCTTCATTAATTGAAGTACGAATCTTCACCGCCGAGCCGAACGAGCCAGTTGCTTCATTGAGACAATCGCAATCGAACGTACGAGCGAAGGCGGTACAGAGAGAACAGGAGGCAAATTTTCTTGGTTTCAATCGATGGTCTAGGCTGGAAAGACGAAAGCGAGTAGGACCCTACCACGTGAATTCCAAAGAGGTGGGCTTTTCTCCCTTCTTTATGCACAAGGCCATGATGGTGTTGATTCTCAAGACTGAAGTCAAACCAACTTATCATGCATATAGTCAATCGCTCACCTTTCGCCAACAGCTTCGAACTAGATGGTCCCTTTTTTAGGGGGGGGGCATTTTTTGAAATTTGCCGTAATTACGAGGACCGAGAAAGAAAAAAAGAGAAAAAGAAAAAAAGCGCCTCCCTTTGCGTCGTGGGGTTTGCTGTTCATCGTCTCGAACCGACGGCCCAGACAGCTTTTTGGCCTAGCTAATGTGAATTATTTATTTATTTTTTGGCCAGCCGTTACGTGAATTATTAGAAGCCCCTTTTTCTTGGTGAGTAATTATTACATGCTTTCTATCTCATGGGTCGCTCGCCTCGTGGAAATTATTTTCGCGTATAAAAAAAAAAAAATTAAACGATCAGTCCCTTATTAACTTTATCGGCAACGCAGGATAAAGATTGAACATTTAATTACATGTAAGATAAATCACACCTTTCCACACAATTGTGATTGATTGTGCTGCTTTTTTTCTTTTGTCGTGCACGCCAGTAGATTATATATGTAAGTTTGGTGAAGTTTTTAGGTAAATGATATTGGCTTTTATACAAGATATGAATGAACAGCCGGGCACACAATTACACACGATGTCAAGCAAATAAGTTCACGTAAATTAAAACGACGGACGCTTTTTTTTCCGAAATTGTCGGGCCCCTTGGCCTCCCAAATCGTTTTATTAGTGCCATTAAATCACGACTATCCCCCCCCCCCCCCCCCCCGTCTTCATGTAACTAGTTGCCTTTTTCGAGATTTGAGCTAAAGGCCATGCTTCTTGAAACAATAGTCGAAGTATGATTTCTAATCAATTCATAAAATCGACATTCTACCTAGAGTTACCTAATAAATACACGTCAAAGTTTATTAGTGACTATAGATTCGGACAAATTCAACCATCTCACCTTGGGATCCATGTTTTTAGGAATTCTTTAGTGAGAAGTTCTTGCTAAAATTTTGAATATCCCTTGACATTTTGACCAATTAAATTTAGCAAAAAGGTTAATACCACGAAAAACTCCAAACTGGTACATCCGTGACAATTTAACCCCGAACAATTTTTTGACTGCTAAAAATCCTAAACCGATACATCCGTGATAAATTTATCCCGAACAATTTTTTTACCACTAAAAACCCCAAACTAATACATTTGTAATAAATTTACCCTCCATTAATGTCCGTTAAATTGGATTAATATCATGAAATATCACAAATTGATAAACTTGTGGCAAACAGAGGGGTAAAATCCCAAACTAATATACCTGTTAATTATTACGTGTCATCAAACTTAGCAATTTGATAGTAAAATTTAACGGAAACTAACCGAGGATAAATTTATCATATGCGTATCAGTTTTGGGTAAAATTATCACAGGGTGTACCAGTGTGAGATTTTTGATAGTCAAAAAAATAATTCGGGATAAAATTATCGCAGAGCGTATTAATTTGAAATTTTTTATAATAAATAAATAATTTAGGATAAAATTGTTCACACGTGTGCCGGATTTTTCGTAATGTTAATCATTAGCAAAATGAGTCCACTTTTCAGCGGTATGTATACGTCTGTATATACAGATAAAGATAAAGAGTCGTGTCACATCGTTCTGCTTGCAGATGCGCTCTTTCCCACTCAAAACCTACAGTGTCACACTCTGCCTCTTTTTTATCTCTCCTCACCCCATCTGTGTGTCTCAGAAGAAGGAAAGAAACAAAAAAAGAAGTAAAATTTACTGAAGAAGAAGAAGATGAATCATGCAAGTCACCCATACTCTCAAGCATTTTGTTGAGAGAAAACCAAAGGACTGCACCTTGAGGAGTTCTTGATTGTTCTCTCCTACTTGATCTGAGTCTCAAACTGACTTTCTTCTCATTATGTCCTACAGGCAGGTACCCACACTCCCAACCCCCTCATGATGATGATGATGTGTTAATATGATTGTTGCTGTAATTTCACTAAAGCACTGCCCTCTCTCTCTCTCTCTCTCTCTCTCTCTCTCTCAAGACCTTCTGTTTATGCAAGCCTGAACTGTTCTTCATTTACCCTCGCTGTCTTCTTCCTCTTCTTTCTCTTTTTTTTTGGCTTACTGGTATTGTTTCTCAATGAAAGTAGTAGATGCCATACATGCATATCTAGACTAGAGAGGTGAGAATCCTCTGCTTTTTTATTTGTCCAATGTGTGTTGATATTGAGCTAGTGCGATCCATTTGTCTAAACATTGTGAGATAAAGCGGGGGCCTTTTGTTTTACCAAAGTGTGCTTCTCCTTTATCAGAACAAAAGATAGCATTTGCTTTTCCTCTGAGGTGGCTTTTCTCTCTTGGATTCTTTCCAGTCTTTTGCTTTTTGTAATTTGGGTGACTTTCTGGGCATGCGTATTTTGAATGTCTAGTGTCTCTTGGGAATAATTTGCCATAAAGATTTTTCGGGTCTGCTTTCCCAATGTCAAAAAAGCCAGATAAAGAATGACCTCCTTAAGGAATTCAAAATGGGACTGTGAGTGCATCTTATCTGCTTCTTTGTTTTGGTAACACTCAAAAGTCCAGAGACAACGTGATGTTGAATTGCGAGAAGTTATCTCAAAATAGATGATGCCTTGAATTATAGTGGTCTGGGGTTGATTTCTGGAATTCACTGATGAGGCTTTTTCTTAATGCTATTTCATTTTTTTGTATCAGCTGAGCAGGGAAGGAGCGTTTGAGTTCAATTCAGATTTTTTAATCACTCTCTCTTGATTACTTCATGAAGCTTCTTCGAGCAGCCATTCCCACGACCTCATTGCTTTTCTGTGTACTTCTTCTCATCCCCTTAGTTGTTGCTGATCTGAATTCTGATATTCAAGCACTCCTTGATTTTGCTTCGGCCGTCCCACATGCCCGGAAACTGAATTGGAGCCCTACCATTCCAATTTGCAGTTCTTGGGTAGGCATAACTTGCAATGTAGATAAAACCCGAGTGACAGCGGTCCGTCTTCCCGCTGTTGGTCTTTATGGCTCGCTGCCTTCAAACACTTTAGGAAAGCTTGATGCTCTTCATGTCTTGAGCCTCCGTTCGAATTATTTAACTGGCAATCTTCCTTCTGATGTTGCTTCCATTCCTTCCCTCCAATACTTATTCCTCCAGCATAATAACTTTTCTGGCTCTCTCCCGATCTCTTTGTCATCACAGCTTAATGTATTGGATTTGTCCTTCAACTCGTTTAGCGGCGGCATCCCGCTATCCATTCAGAAGCTCACTAATCTTGCTACGTTTTACCTTCAAAATAATTCCATTTCTGGTACAATTCCTGACCTTAACCTTCCCAAACTCAAACTTTTGAATCTGAGCTATAACAACTTGTCGGGCTCCATCCCGAATTCTCTCGAAAAATTTCCCAATTCTTCATTTGTTGGGAACTCTCTTTTGTGCGGACAACCTCTTAGCCAATGCTCCACTCTTTTGACCTCTCCTTCTCCTTCCCCTGCATACTCAGAACAGCCAAAGATAGGTCCTCTAGTTCAAAAAGTTGCTTCAAAAAAGAAACTTGGGTCAGGAGCTATTGTTGCTTTAGTTATTGGGGGTTTTGCGGTGCTTTTCCTCCTCGTGGTAGTTGTCCTTGTCTGCTACTCAAAGAGAAAAGATGGTAGTAATGTACTGAAAGTGAAGGGAACTAATGGCGCTAGTCAAAATCCAAAGGACTTTGGAAGTGGGGTGCAAGAACCAGAGAAGAACAAGCTGGTTTTCTTTGATGGATGTTCTTACAACTTTGATCTTGAGGACTTATTGAGGGCTTCAGCTGAAGTTCTTGGTAAGGGGAGTTATGGAACAGCTTATAAAGCTCTTCTGGAGGACGGGACGACCCTGGTGGTGAAACGGCTGAGGGAAGTTGTGGCTGGCAAAAAGGAGTTTGAACAACAAATGGAGCTTGTAGGGAAGGTGGGACGACATGCCAATGTCGTGCCACTTCGTGCATATTACTATTCGAAGGATGAGAAGCTCTTGGTTTATGATTACATGCCTTTTGGGAGCTTGTTTGTACATTTGCATGGTATGTGTTTCCTTAACCATCTAGTAGAACGTTCTGATCTAGTATTTTTTTCGTTGATGCAAGGAGACATCTGAGTTTCCTTTTACCTTTACCTAGACTTCACAAAAGAAAACTCATATGCTTAATCCGTGCACAATGTTGAACAATTCCTTTGTTCATGATTTGACCTATGAAACTGCAGGTATGTAAAAATTGAAGGAATGGATGTTGTGTCATTTCTTCATGTAGAATAGTATAACTAGGCTCTGCCATCTCATTAGCTAAAGATTAAACGTCGAGTTCCTTAAAAAAGGCATGCAGATCTCACCTTCATGATGTGGGCTTCAAATTAGGAGAAAAAATTGCCAACTTCTATGGGTTACCACCTAGTCAATGAGGAAGTTATACTTTACAGAGGCCATAAGAAGGGCTAAACTGCCATAGACAAGCTATAACTTTTATAAGTTAGGAAAAAATAAGTTTGAGCTTGCTTCAGAAGAACACTTACTGCTCTTATTCTAAGTTATCTCATGAACCTATTTCTTTGCTCCTGTGTCCATGCCTTTTAGGAGATAAAGGTTCTGGAAGGGCACCATTAGATTGGGATTCTAGAATGAAGATCTCCCTTGGAACAGCCAAAGCAATTGCTCACATACATTCTGAGACTGGAGCTAAGTGTGTTCATGGAAACATCAAGTCCTTGAATGTCTTCCTCACCCAAGATCACGATGGTTGTGTTTCGGATGTTGGACTGACTCCTCTCATGAATTTCTCTGCAATTACGTCCCGAGTCATCGGATACTATGCTCCGGAGGTGATTGAATCAAGGAAAGTTACTCAGAAATCTGATGTTTACAGCTTTGGCGTGCTCCTTCTTGAAATGTTGACAGGTAGACTTTAATTCAGTTTCAAATTTCAAACCAATCAAATGATTCGGTTTGGAAATTGATTATTTGATAAAATATGAAACAGGAAAGGTACCTTTGTATAAATTATTAATTTGCTTAGGTGCATTTTTGCTTTGTTTTGAATGATTGGTTCAAGGTTAAGATGTCTACAATCGTGATATGTGATCCATGGTAAGTGCTTTTCAGCCCAGATAGAGTACTGAGTTTTTCAAACACCACTTACTTTAATTCAAAGATTAGCGATACTCACAGCACATTATTTAGTGGCCATCTAGAATGGGGAACAAGTATTACAAGTGTATCTGTCTTTCACTAATTTTGTTTGTCCAAAACCAATGAAATTGAAGCTGATATTTGTGGTTCGTTTCTACTCGATTTGATTCTTGTTTTTAAGGTTTTGTTTGGACAATGGGCAGGTAAAACCCCTCTCAAGCATCCGGGACACGATGATGTCGTTGATCTCCCCAGGTGGGTCCGGTCGGTAGTTCGAGAGGAATGGACAGCTGAGGTCTTTGATGTCGAACTGCTGAAGTACGAGAATGTGGAGGAGGAGATGGTGCAGATGCTGCAAATTGCTCTCACATGTGTCGCAAAGGTGCCTGATACGCGCCCCAAGATGGACGAAGTCGTCAAGATGATCGAGGAAGTTCGGGAACCGGAGGTAAAGGATCGGCCTTCTTCTGGAGCCGAATCCAATGTGCAAACCCCGTAATAATAGATTTTAGATATTCCTTTTTCCTTCATGGAGTCGAGCTGCAGTATCTAAGAGAACAATTTGCTCTCTTGTAAGCTGTGATTTGTATGTATGCTTTGCTCTGTAGTTGAATTCTGCATGGCTTTTATCCATTCTAGTGAAAGTGCTAGTCTGTTTTATCTATTTCCCACCTCCAATTGCACTGTGGCAAAGAATTGGCTTACAAGCTTCCATTATGCTCTTGAGATTCGTTCAGTGTTTGTTGCCTGGAAATCCGTTTCACATTTTGGCTCGTTGTTAAGACATTATGATTTGCATCTTAGGCAGTAGAGATTGTATAAAAAAGTGAGCCGAAGGTGCCTTTTAGCATCTGGTTTTGCATGTGAGCGAAAGAGCTCAACTTGATTTACATCAGATTGGATTAGCTGTTAAAAGAGCTAGCCAGAAGTAGTCAATTGCCCTCACTATGAAACAGCTCACCTTGATGAAAGCCAATATTGAAATCTGTCTGCATTTTCATACTTAATTTTGAACTTGTCTTTCATTGCTTCGACATTGACTTTGATTGTACTTTTCTTGTTACCTCAAAAGTAAGCCCAGGAAAAAAAATTTACTCTCGCCAGAGTAAGATACAGTGGCTTGGTCCCTGTAAGGGTGAGAAAAACAGGCATTGAGTGACAAAAGCAAGATGGTCTTCTTCAAGACTATTGGCCCTTTTTACCATCTGAACTTTCACATTCGAGAGAGAGAGAGAGAGAGAGTTGCATGGGGTTTCACAAGGCAAAAGGAGAAACCAATAAGAAGCCAGAAGGTTGCAATTTGTTGCGGAAGCCAAACAATCGAACAATAAAATTGACAGAATAAAAAAATTAATCAAGCACCAAATTTACGTGGTTCGGTCATAGTGACCTATATCCACGGGGAGAGCAGCACGGAATTTCACTATAGATCAAGCGATACAAAGGAGATGATAACTACACTTGAATCACTCAAATATTCTTAGTATTTCTTAAGTTCTAATTAGACTCAATAACTCACATAGTTTTTAGCCCCACAATTCCTTATAAAATAATCTCTCAATCTCGTTAAAGAATTATATACAAATCTTATCACAAAATTTAATCGGCTTCAACACTAACTTCATGGATGTAATTTACGAATTCCCTCCGCACGTCTTCGCACACCAAGCACTCACAAACCAGCGCGCTTCAAGAAGCCTTCTTCATCAACAATAGCGCATCAAGACTTTGGCACTTCAAGTCTACGTGAAGAAGCATCCCCTGACTTGTATTATGTGCATATATATGTATTAGTCAATATATGCTGCCCTTTGCCAAGTCCCACTGAAAGTTGGACTTCTGTTATTTCCTTTATTGACACATGCTGAGTTAGAGAGGGAAACCAAGTCCACTTTCCTATTTTATTGACCAACGTTTATATGGAAATTGATTTCCGTAATCTGCTGGAACTTTTGTTGGACTCAACGAATCAGCAACTTGAAATCCAAATATCCACTTTCATTTTTGAAGTCTATTTTTCAATATCAGAATTCCAACATGGCTTTGCACTCCAAAATTGAACAGGAAATATAGATTTCCACAGTAGACATTCGCAGATATTCAACTTCCAGATTTTCCTTTAATTTGTATCGGGTCGGGTTTTTTCTATCGGGCTCAAACTCGAGACATATTTTAACGCAATTAGTTGGACACTTCCTCACAGAAAAGAACTTCAAGCTGTAAAACCCTTTGTAATCACATAAACACCCGCTTACCGTGAGTAACCCAAAATGGAAGAAGAAAACAGACGAAGGAATTGAGAGACTTATGCAACTGAAGTCCTCCCAACGCTTCGAAGATATCCACCCAACACTTCCGAGAAAGTCGAAAGAAGATGCTTCCTTCGGATAATCCTAAAAAGCAGAAGAAACAGATGCTTATCTTATACACGGCTTCCACTCAAATTGATAGGACCCTCCAAGCAATAACTTAAACAACTACGTTCCAAGAGACAGATGAAACGAAAGGTCCAAATCTATAGGACGAAATTAGGAAAAGCTCGAGAAAGGTGGTTCTTCCTAGGTCAAACAGCAAGCTAAGCCAGTCAAATGGAGGCATTTTCCTCTTGGAACGAACGGCTTTTCGAACTGGTCGTTAGTTACAATGAGCTTTTCTTGTGTGGCAGAACAACATTACAAGACAAACCGCGCGAGTATTGTTCCCCTATATTACATCCACACCCATTAAGAACAGAAACATTATCTCCCGCAGTCATCTTTCCTCTAGGGGGTGTAGGAACATTTCAGCCATGGCAGATGCCCGCACAGCCGTCTTCTCGGAGTTGGACAATGCCAAGACCCAGCTCTATCATTTTAAGGCAATCATCATAGCGGGGATGGGATTCTTTACCGATGCATATGACCTCTTCTGCATTACCGCAGTCACCAAGCTATTGGGCCGCTTATACTACTTCGACCCACACACCGGAAAACCCGGTGTTCTTCCAAAAAACGTCTCTAACGCCATCCAAGGAGTCGCTCTATGTGGAACTTTAGCGGGCCAGCTCTTCTTCGGATGGCTTGGGGACAAACTCGGCCGCAAGAAGGTCTATGGCATAACCTTGGTCACCATGGTTGGATGCGCCTTGGCCTCGGGCCTGTCCTTTGGGTCCACCTCCCATAGCGTGATCGGCTGCCTATGCTTCTTCAGATTCTGGCTCGGTTTCGGCATCGGAGGGGATTATCCGCTCTCGGCTGTCATCATGTCCGAATACGCCAATCAGAAAACCCGAGGAGGGTTCATCGCGGCTGTTTTTGCAATGCAAGGTGTCGGGATTCTATTTGCAGGGGCGGTTGCAATGCTGGTCTCAAGGATATTCCTGGCAGCATTCCCAGCCGATCCATTCGATGTCGATCCTATCTATTCCACCCAGCCGCAGGGTGACTTCATTTGGCGGATTGTCCTAATGTTCGGGGCAGTCCCCGCCGCCTTGACCTACTATTGGCGGATGAAAATGCCCGAGACCGCGAGGTACACCGCCTTGGTCCAGGGAGACCACAAAAAGGCTGCATCTGACATGGCCAAAGTCCTGGAGAAAGACTTAGTAATCGACGAATCACGATACAATGCCAATCCCAACCTTCCCGTCACCCCTCAGCCTTCGTACGGACTACTCTCAAGCGAGTTCTTCCGAAGGCATGGGCTCCACCTACTCGGAACCACGACCACCTGGTTCTTGCTGGACATCGCCTTTTACAGCCTCCAGCTCGCGCAAAAGGACATATACCCTGTTAGCGGCATCCTACACCGGCCAGGGACCATGAACGCGATCGAGGAGGTGTTCAAGTTATCAAAAGCAATGTTCATTATTGCCCTGGCAGCGACGGTCCCCGGGTACTGGTTCACGGTTTTCTTGATCGACAAGATCGGGCGGTTCCCCATCCAGCTCATCGGGTTCCTGGCGATGTCAATCTTCATGGCGGTCCTAGGAACCAGGTACCAGCACTTCAGGGGCGATAACTGCCCCAAGGGCTCTCGCAAAGAGTACTGCGGGGGCCATCCGGTGACCTTCATTGCCTTCTATGGACTCACCCTCTTCTTTGCCAACTTTGGACCCAACTCCACAACCTTCATAGTCCCAGCCGAGCTCTTCCCCGCAAGATTCAGGTCGACCTGCCATGGAATCTCAGCAGCAGCAGGCAAAGCAGGAGCCATCATAGGAGCATTCTGGATTCAGACATACACGCAGAACGACTCTGGGACTAAGAAAGCAATCATCGCACTCTCTGTGGTCAACCTACTGGGCTTCTTATTCACTTTCTTGGTGCCTGAGACAAAGGGTAGGTCCCTGGAGGAGATTTCCGGGGAGGATCAGAATCCTGGCGGGCGTCAGTATCAGGACCAGAATGGGAGCGACAAGACAAAGAGAGCTGGTGCTGACGCGGTTCCTGAGACACAGATGGTTTAGGCCCTTGAGCTCCATGTGATTCTTAGAGTATTTGATTGTCTCTACTGCTACCTGAAGACTTTGTGGCAATAAATGTGGTTCCAGGATGAAAAAACATGCGATCTGTCATCATAAAGACTTAGCTGAAACACAAGTGTCTGTACTACTACTAATCAAGTTCAAGTGAAACTTCAAAATAATTCATGTTGGATCAGCTCGAACAAATCAGCCTTGCTGTTCTATGCGGATCACACACCGCATCAGTCCTGACGGTACAAGAAAGCCATTAGCTTTTCTTGGCCAAGGAGGACTGGTGCGTGTTATTTTTTGCACTGCTGGGCCTGTTCTTGGGCTACTTTTGCAAAGCCGCAGGTTCTTGTTGGGCCACAAAACTTGCACACCATCTTCCCCCTTCAATTATTTACACCGCATTGAGCTGGTGCGTCAGATAACCACACTAAGTGAGGTAGATAATCACTAACCAAACACTACTTAATGGATTGTTTGAAATAAAGAAATACATGAATTGGTGAGTAAGAAAGGGCTTACTTTTGGTTAAGCGATTTAATATTCAATGGAGATTAAAATGACAAAGCCGTATCGATTATATTATCAGAACATTTCTGTAAATGCTCCTTATTCCCCAGGTTGAATAAGAAACTAATACCGTTTATGATTTAATTTTCATCTGTTCAATAACTCTTTATTCTTATTTTCAGTACTTGAAATTCAACCCTCAATATTTAGCACTTATCATACATTTTCATAAAGAATAGCGAAAGCCCCTTACAAAAATGTATTCTTTCCAAACACCATTTAAAACCAACATTGATTCTCGATGCACTTTTAAATTACGATTTATAAATTTACTAAACGCTATTTGCATTTCGAAAAGATCCCGTTAATTTGAAGTGCTTTTGCATTTTGCCAAAGACGTTCTCCCCAAAACCCAACCAAGCCCGCCCTTACTCGCGGTGTCAGGCCACATTTGTTTCGGGGCTAAAAAAATGCATCTTTTACGACCGGTACCGGTGTCGATGTCACTATTTTTCTCGCAATTCTATTTCACGAAACCCTAGCACGGCGCTTCTTAAGGAGATGGAGGAGACTTTATCAGACGACATCGTCTTAAAAGAGGGAGCTACCGTATCATCTCCAAACCGGTAATGGCACGTCAAGATCTTGAAAATGGAGAAAGGGGTTAAAACGAACGATGATTAAACATATGAAACGGAACTGCGTTTTCCTCAGATTCCCAAGAATGGTGGGTCGGGGAGGTGGGCCCACGTCACCGCGTTGTCCTCCCCGCTCACCGGGGGGTGGGGGGGCCCCACCGCAATCCCAATCCACGGCCCTCGGCGCGCCACGTGTTAGGGCACGGCTGGCAGCCGAACCGTTTGTCAAACCACGAAACCTCTTTTTTCTTTTCTGCAGTATACCAAGTTTGACTTCGACCCCTCTCCCTCTCTCTCTCTCTCTCTCTCTCTCTGCGGCTTTTGGCTTTTTCAGGCCGTACAATTCAGAGCGCCCCGAGCTTAAGTTAAAGTGGGCGTCGGTGTCCTAACTATTTGCCAAATTGTTGATTGGTACTAATCTCAGATTAGCTCTTTGGCTTCAAAATATCCCGAGCTGTTTCAAAATTCCGAAACACCCTTTTAGTCGTTCGGTGTAAATTCGTCGAAAACACGATCATCGCCGTTCGCGGGTTCACGCTTATCCGCACCGGGATCTTCTTATCCAGTGCAAAAAAATGGCCGTAGTCTCGCATTCTGGACCAATTTGCCTCTGATTAATGACAGGTGCCGTAAACTGTCTTTTCTCTGGGAAGTGTGAAAATCGATACAAGAATCACCTATTTATTCTCGTATCTATCTCTATATGAGGGACTCGCGAAATGGGACCGGAAGTGAATTGACCCCGTTAAGCGAAACGCCGGCACGGGATGGATTTTGCAATTGAGAGAAAACGTGTGAATTGTTAGTACAAAAAAATGGAAAGTGCGTACAAATTCACAATGGTTGAACTCCAATTCTTGCTCATCCTTCCGACAAGACATGCGTTCCGTTTCTTGGGTCAAGAAACCATCCCGAAAGAGAGACGCCCAGAACCAGAAAAAACCAGAAAAAAGGAAAAAACTGGGGTTGACTTGGGGGCGCGATACAGAACAAGACTCGTCCGAACATCGAGATAACGGTCTCGCGAGGGCAAACGAGAATGTCCCCAAAAAGAAAAAAAAAAGAAAAATGCGCGCGCGCGAGCGAGCGGCGAACAGGTCAACACACGTTGGCCTCCGAACGCGACGGTGCAAGGCAGTCGCGGCCAACACGTAATCCGCCACCTCATCTGACGCGCTCCTCTTGAATATAAAGAAACGGAAAAAACTGGTATAATTCGGACCGCACTCCCATGCTCTGTCCCATCATCCGTCTGTTGGGCCACGATGCCCTGTCCCTGCCCGCCCCAATTCAATGCAACTTTATCAGACCCCCCCCCAACGACGTCTTCTCCTCTTCTGTTCTCTTTAGCTGGGAGGGAGCGATTTTGAGTTCTTCCGGTCAATGGGTTTGACTGGAAAAGGCTTCTTGAGCACGGAAAAGAAGGCTCACTGTGGTTTCTTGAATTTCAAAATTGAGGAGAGAGAGAGGAAAAAGCAGTGAAGAAGCAAAGCAAGAAACAACAAATGTGGAAAATGAAAACAGATGGGTTCGTGCTCTCCGGGGCAAAGAGACGAAATTTCCGCCATTTTCTCTCCTCCCACTTTCTTTCCAGCGAGGTTCGTTTTGGTCTTCGCTTTCACACTTGGACCCCGCCCCTTCTTCTTTCATAGCATTTGGTTTGGATACTAGATAGAATTTGCATTCATTGCTGCTTCTCAATCTAGAATCTCCATCCTATTTTGCCTCCCTGGTTTTGTGTGAAGACAAAAGTCATTTGAAGAAGCAGAGGCTGTTTCGGATTCATTTTGGATCTTGCTCTGTTTTGATCTGCTCCAGTGGTATTATGTATGTCGGACAAAGTTATTCCTTTTTATCTGTTTTAGTTTTGTCGCTCCGTGTTCATTAATTTCTGCTTATTTTTACTCTCTTTCTGGGAATATTCCTCTGTAGATGTGTTTCTGCTTTCTTTAAGGTTTGGCTGTATGGGCTTCGAATATTCTGGAACTGGGGTGGAGTAGATGTAGGACAATCCTTTATTTTCCCTGTTTGTGTTTGTGGATCTCTTCTACGCCGTCTTGGTGATAGTTAAGTTGTGGTATTTTTCTCGGTGGTTTTAGTTTTCGGTTTTAGGCATCTGAGTGGGCTGAAATTACATCGATTTCGTGTTTTTGCTGATCTCTGATGAATCCACATAGAATTTTATCTGAACCCTTTCTGTCACCAAGACAAAATGCCTGGCTTCTTAGTCAATTCCTGGTATGCTATGTAGGCAGTTTGATGTACTGCACTCAGTAAATTGCTGAATAAGTTCTGATGGTTTTGGGGACATTGCTTGTTTGGGTTGTGCTTGTGCATATACTTATGTGGAAGGTAGTTTGTTGGGCGTGCTTTTGCATTTGCAACAACTGAGCGATGCAAGTTCACAGGTTGAGATTATCGTTTCAATGTGTATTTCTAATAGATGCGCTTTCCTTTTTGTTTGCTTTCAGAACTGATGTTTCGTACCTTGTCGATTAGGATGCTTCTTGACTGAATCTTGGCCTTGATACTGTCCCCGCCAAATATTAGTCATAGGAGTCTTATCTGAAAGAGATAAGAGCCAAAAATTTGGGGGAGAACATGACAGATAGTGTGGCTCCAAAAGTTCGACTTGTTAAGTGTCCAAGATGCCTGCAGCTCCTTCCAGAATCAGTAGATGTTCCTGTATATAGATGCGGTGGATGCGGCGCGGTCCTGCAAGGTAATTATCTCGGTATATTCTATAGACTAGAATGGAATTTTGTGATTTTTCAGTGCTTTTACTTTTTTTGCAAGTTGAAAGACCCTTAAAAGGCTTGTCTTAGGAGTCTCTTGGATGGAGAGTAGTAGACGATCCTCTCAGATACCCTCAGCTTCATGACTTTCTGTCCCATGATTGCTTTGAGCTATACCGTTATCCTTTTAATTTGCTCTCGCGAACATTTGTACCTCTATTCTGCTACGATGCGTTGACTTCATAGCTTTTGAAGCGAGTAATGGCGGGAACATTTCCCTTCTTAATGATCTTCTGATAACACCTTGTTGTTGGCATGCAGCAAAATACCGGAGGAATGACGCCAAGGATACAGGGTCAGATATTCGTGAAGAGAGTAGCATCCCGACAGAGAAATCGGCTTATGTTTCTGTGGATAAACAATCAATTGGTGCATGTAATGGTATGATGATTCCTTCATCGGAAGATCGTTCTGTAAATCTAAATAATGTGGGCGAACGGGACACATCTATCTGTCATATCCCGGAGCAGGCAGAAGAGGCACAGGTTTGTAACGGTCATCTCAACAATGGGAAGAGTGGAAGCGAATCTAGGAATGCTGACGTGGAGGAAAATGGAGTGCTTGAGGAGCCTTGTTTGTCTGCTGCAGTTAGTTCTCACGATAAAGATCAGTCATCTCAAATTGGTGAAAATATAAATGGTCAGCTAAAAGAAGAAAGTTTGCCAATCCCTGAAGCAAACTCAGTGCTAGAAGCAGATAATGGTGAGATTGACTCCAAGAACGACAGCCCAAGAACGATATCTGGAAGTAGTTCGCAGATTACCGAAGAGGGCCTGGTAGCAGAAAACATTTTAGCCAATGACGCCCCACTGCTGTCTTCTGGTGAACAGAAGGAGCAACTTCAGAATGCTATTCCCATTCGTCGTGCATTTGAGCGGATGACATCTAAGGAAACATTTGCAAGCACGGAGTATGTTGACCCTGTCTCTGAATTCAGCGATGCATTTGGTGATAGGTCCGTATCACCAACTGCCAGAAGCTCTCGTGCTTATGAAGGCAGCGTGTCTTCTTATGATGCTTTCGAAGATCAATACCATGACAGGGATTTTCATAAGTTTGAGTATCCTGGAGAGAAAATGAATGCCGTGCCTTCTCAAGAACGGCGAAATAGGGTTAAGTATCAGGTGAATGACTCGATGGGTAGAGATTCTCGAGTTCATCATCCAGATAGGCACTTTACACCGCCTTATTTTACTTCAGATATGGGGCTTTATGCTATGAAAGGAAGCAGATGGGTCCAAAACGGAATGGCGGAACCCTCGAGCCATGTCTCTCCTAGTAGGTACCGTATAAGATCAGAAAGAGATGAATTACCGCCGAGGATTCCGAGGCAACCCAGAGCTGGCTATGATCATGGAAGTCCATCGAGTCAAGTGTACCCTGAATATGACAAGTTGAAACTATTGAAAATGGTCTATGAACTGGAGGACCAACTTAAAAGGACATGTAACATGGATAAGGTGGCTAGCGAAAGGGTTTCTGCGGGATTCAATTGGAAGGAAAATCGTAGCTCTATGTACTACGATGGTGGCCTATTGGAGGAGAGTGACTCTCTGGGATTAAATATGCCTGGATATCTTAGGAGAAGCGAGCCACACAATAATTGGCGATCCTCAAAAATACCCTTCTCGGCCGAGATGACAAAAAGAAGTTACCAATCCAACCACACCCATTTGCACCATTTCCCTCCTGAGTATCGACGCTCTGAGCCGTTGCCTCCACCTAATATTTACAATAGAGGCCTCTACGGTTTCCACGAGACTCGGAATCCCTATAGTCCCTACAGCTCGTGTGCCTCAAGCCCTCAGCGTTATATGGACTATGAGCCCTCAATGGGGGATAGTGACACTAACTCCAATCATCAGAGGTATAAGATCCGAGAGTTTAACAAGTATATCAGGGAAAATCATCATGTGGTGAAGAGGCATTTAAGGCCTATAGCTGGTGGCGCACCGCTCATAACTTGCGACCGATGCTCGAAACTGCTGCAACTTCCTGCAGATTTTCTGTTTTTCAAGAAAAGGTGTCATCAACTGAGGTGTGGTGCTTGCAAGGCAGTGCTTAAATTTTCAGTCCAAAACCGAATTCATATAGTGCCATATGTGCGGGATGCTGAAGCGCCTCCACCAAGTGAGGCTGATGACTGTGATGATTTGATGAATAGAAGGAGGTATTCCTCAACTTCTCATGCCAACGGTTTTCCACAAACAGCTGTGTCTTGCTCTGATGATTACGGACTTTCCATCTGTAAAAGCTGCTCAACAGAAGGCGATCCTGCTTTGTTGGCACAGTTTCAAGCTCTAGATGACAGTCGAGAGGAGAAGACGAGATCTTCTCTCAATCAGTGCCGAAACAAACAAAAGAGTCAGCCTGGAGTCTACGAATCAGCTGGTTGCTCAGGGCAGGATGGAATATCCCCCGACTCCAAGGGGCTGCCCCATAGATCAAACTCGCCACTTCATCAGCTTATGGGGTATTGTTCGGTGAGCCAGGTCTTTCGAGGGCCTGAACCATCAGATGCAGGTGCAAGTTCATCTAGCCAGAAAAAGTCAGGATCTTGACAATTTTCTCGCATAGCTTAGGCCTGAGAGAACTGGAACACGAGCATGTGATCAGCATGAATTGCTGCTCTTCGACATTGAATCATTTCAAATTCCGGAATTAACTGGGCAATGCTGTGATTACAGTTCAGAACCTCTCCTCTAGAGATCAAATTTTCTTTTAAGATAACACTGGATGCAGGTTGTGAAGTTCAGTTCAGATTTTCAGTGGTAGAGTTTCTTTTAACAGTAGTATGTATACAAAAGGCGCAAGGGAGGATCTTTCAATTTGATTTGTTTGTTCTTGTAAGTAGTCATCCATATACCACCAACACATACACCTAATTTTCCTCGCCTGTACTTGTGTTCGTCGCCACCACGCATCCAAACTGGAACAAAGCCGATGTAAAAAGGATTGACTGGTGTTCTCTCTTCTTGAATTTGAGGGGTCATTTGGTTTCATTTTCATCTGCTTATGCATTGCATTTCTTACCAACGACTCTGTTCATCTTTTCTGGTGCAAGTTCTTGTCAAAGCTTCTGATTCCATGTATTATCAGTTCCTTCTCAAGTTATGAAAATCATCATGAACGAATCCTTATCTCATCTGGTGAGATTGAACAAGGTTGGTGTTGAGAATCAGACAGTGAGATGCTTTTATTGTTTCGGGCATGTTCCGAGTAGGATGGAAACCCGATTTGGCCCATTGACAACCCTGGAGATGGATTCTTGCTCTCCGACAGCGGCGGTCCGAGGAATTTAGATTAGAGTATTTACATATGAAGGAAAAATCTTCCATTTCACCTATCAAAATTTACCCATTTCGCCTATTGATTTTCCTTTAACGGAAAAAAAATCGATTCTTAAATTACGACAAGTCGCTTCCCCTATTTCTGGACTTACATGGGAAAGGACGGGAGCTGTAAAACTCGAGATATCGGCATAATTTCCATCCTATACATTCGATAGGAGTTTCTGTAGTTTTGGATCTTGCAACTCACGGAAAAATTGACTTTGCATAATGTAAAATGCCTTAAACCTTTCAATAAGTTAATCATTCTTAAGAATTTCAAATGTTTTTCTTGGTTTTTCATTTTTCTAGACATGCATTTTATGTTGCCTTTTTTTAACTTTTGACCGACTTATAGTAGCAAATTTACAAAAAACAGAGAAAAAAAGCCCGAAGTAGTTTGAGCTCACCGCGACACAACCCAATCAAAAGCCAAAGAACAGTTCTTGTCATATGCGACTTCACTTCACGGCGGTGAGATTAGCGCTGCCTCCGCCCCTCGCCCTCCCAACACACGCGCTGTGTATACACGAGCGCAGTCGCACTCGCGACCATCCGCGCGTGGAATTCATCTCCCGCCTCGCAGCTCGATTCGAGCAGAGGCGCATCATCCTCTTCCAGGTCGGTGACGCTCGTAGTTTGCCCAGTAGAATCTGCTCTTCGTTCATCGTTATCTGCTTGATGAATTGGCTGTTGTATCTGTGGCGCCTGGAAATACCTGAGCTTGTCGTCGTGCTTTGTGTCGTTGATATGTGTCTTCGATTCTGATAACCAGTACCGTTAAGGAATTTTGGGTAATGAGCACCTGAGGCGCTCGCTAAGAAACAACAGGGAAAGTTTGTAACTTTCGGTGCGCCGTCCCATTGGGTCGTGTGTAATTTGTCTAACGAGTGACTCGAAGCGCTCATTTGACAAGACCCTTTATCGAAAGCGTCGTTCTTTTTGTTGTATTTTGAACACAGAAGTCTGATTTGGTCTGGATTATGTGTATGCAGGGATGGGGAGAAAGAAGCAAGCTCAGCCGCGGAGGTCGGGTGGGATAATAATTGAGAGTAATGGCCAAGACAACACTAAATCAGATTTGGCTGAGGAAAATGTGGTAGCAAATGAGAAGGCACAGAAGGGCGGATTGGATATAAGTGATCCACCAGTTTTTGTAGATGTTGAACGCACCTGTTGGGCATTGGATGAGCATTTTGATATATCTGAACTTGTATTGACCGACTTGAATATAGGAGGGGGATTTTCAGGTTTTAGAGTAGAAAATGGATTTTATCAGAGTTCGGATTACTCCTTTAGGTTCAGGGTGTGCAACGTGAATGAGTTTGTGGCTCGAATTAAACTGGGTCATTGGCCTGTATTATCCGCTAAAGATGTCCATTTGGAGTTGGTCGAGAAGTGCTCGGCTGAGAACAGGGAGAATCAAATGGTGGTTTTGTCGGGTTCTTTTGATGGACCAAATGAGGGAGTTTCTGGTCTTGTTCACTTGGCTAGTCTGAAGTTTATGTCAGTTAGGCCACTTGAGGAGATTGCTTTTTCAGAGGACATGACGACTTTAAGGGTGAGGGTGGAAATTCTCAAGAGTGCCTTTGATGCTTGTGAGTCACTTCACGATAATACGAGGCAATTGTGGAAAAAGAGCATGATCAATGTCATGGCTTGGTTGAGACCAGAGGTTATGACTTCAGAGGCCAGGTATGGAATTTGTCAATCTAGAGCAGTAGGAAATGATTTGCGTCCAGATGAAAGGGAAAGCGCCACAGTAAACCGGAAAGGCGTAAAGTTTGACGTCAGTGGATTTTATGAGGCCATCAAGCCGTCAAAGTAAGTATAGCATGAATTCTTATTTAAGATCTTTGAGATGTCTCCTCATTTGGTCTTTGTTGCTCGCTTCTTTGCTTTGCAGAGCTGATCCAATGCTTGATGATAACATTCCCAACTTACTTCCTAAGCTTAGGCCATATCAACGTCGCGCTGCATACTGGATGGTGCAGAGAGAGAAAGGAGCTTTAGGAAGTTTTTGCACCCAGGGAACAAGTCAGTTAGTTTCTCCTCTATGCATGACTGTGGCTTTTGTTGACTCCGGTTTAGAAATGTTCTACAATCCATTCAGGTGCAGTTTCTCTATTCTTTCATGGTACTACATAAATACAAATTCTACCATGATTAGGGGTAAAATGGTTGAGTGTGGCTGGGTGTTGGTGGCATTTCTCCATTTTTGAACTCACAATCACTACATCCTGTAACCTTCACCCTCCCAGTTAAGTCCATTAGCTTAGTTGCAATTTTACCCAACTTCAAATGTGAGACATGGCATGGTTCTATGCAATAGACAACAGGGAGCAGGAGTACTATAAAATAATTGACATGCAGAATAATTGGAACAAGGGCTAACAAGATTTTAACCTTCGACTTGACATCTAATGCCTGTTATAGGATCGTTTGTTCTCAAAATCTAAGTTGTCTGAGAACGTACTTAGGTTATGTCTCACAACCATTTTCACGTAAATGGACTCTTGATGATGGTAGTGGTTGGTTAATTGTTGATGTGGATTCGAATTTAATATGCTGCTGTAAGGTGCAACTTTACTTCCAGCTGTTACAGGGGATGCTTTTTCCACAGAATAGTTTCTGCTTCTGCCTTGCTTGAATTCATATTTGCTTTCTCTCTCTCTCTCTCTCTCTCTCTCTCTCTCTCTAATGCATTACAATGATCATCAGCATAAGGGTCATAAGACATTCATTTTGATAGTGTCATCTATCAATTTTTTACGCCTTAACTATGCCAATTTTGTGTATGTACCTGCATTATTATGATATGATATAATTTTGCTTGGAAATGTTTGTTTTTCATTTTATGTTTTCCAGTGGTAATGTGGCAATGTGCCCAGAAGTTCTCTCTGAACGTGTATCTGGTGGTATCCTTGCTGGTCAGTCTTGAAAATACCTTTGAGTTTAATCTTTTTATTTCTATGCTAATGCTATTCCTGCTGGAACTATTCACACCATAATGATGGATAATTCTGAGCAGATGAGATGGGTTTAGGAAAGACTGTTGAGCTGCTAGCTTGCATCCTTTCCCACCGTTGGTCAGCATCTGAGAGTGGAGCATGCATCGATGAGGAATCACAATTGAGAGGAGAGAGTCGAATTCATACTAAAAGATTGAAAAGGGAACGGGTTGAGTGCATTTGCGGAGCTGTGACCGAAAGTTTCTGGTACACAGGACTGTGGGTTCAATGTGACGTTTGTGATGCATGGCAACATTCCGATTGTGTTGGTTATTCAGCTAGAGGGAAAAAGGTGAAGGATGGTAGTGGACAACCGGAAAGAGAGAAGAACATTGAGAAGTTCAGAAGAAAGAAAAATGTTCCCATTATTGTAGAGAGGGAGGGAAAATATGTCTGTCAATTGTGCTTGGAATTGATGAGTGCTACTGAGTCTCCTGTTCCAAGTGGGGCAACTCTAATTGTGTGTCCGGCTCCTATATTGCACCAATGGCAAACTGAAATTATCAGGTGTAGAAGCTAATCTTTTGATGTTATTGTCCATTTCTTTTCCATGACTTTAGAGTTAGCATTATCTGTGAGCTGGATATTTTTATGTGCTTTCACTGGTTGCCTATAGAGAATATTGATAAAGTTGGTCCGATGAGATTGATGGGTGGCCTGATCTTGAAAGCATATTATCAAAATATATGTGAAGTTCTCACGCCTGTTGTTTTTTAGTAGAAGTTTGGTATCTTCCTATGCTGTCATATCATCTTTAGTAGTTTTGGGCTTTCTTGTTTTGGTTCTGAATTTATTATTGAATAGTTATCAGGCAAAATTTCCATGTTAATGAGATGCTTCAATTGTTGTAGCATTTCTGGTGCATTGAGCTTAAATTTCGAATTCTATGTGTGCCTTTGCTCCCCCTTGTAGGCACACGAATACTGATTCTGTGAAAATGCTGGTTTATGAAGGAGTGAGAAACACATCCTTTTCTGAAGAACCAGCAGTTGAAGTCCATGAACTTGTTTCCTATGACATTGTACTGACAACATATGAAGTGCTGAAAGAGGACCTATCACATGACTCTGATAGGCACGAAGGGGATCGCCGCTTCATGAGATACCAGAAGAGGTTCTATCAAAGCTCCATATTCATCGGCTATTACGTTTATCCTTTACTAAGCTTGAGCACAAATCCCCCAGCCTAAACAAAAGGATTAATTTAAGAAGATTTATCTTGAGTAGTAACTTACCAGAACGATTTAGATGCCCAAATGGTCCGGAGTAATGCTGGTTAAGATATGTTTACTACTTGCTTATAGGTACCCTGTTATTCCAACTCCACTCACTAGAATCTTCTGGTGGAGGTTATGTTTGGATGAGGCTCAAATGGTGGAGAGTAATACTGCTGCTGCAACAGAAATGGCATCACGATTACATTCTAAACATCGTTGGTGTATTACTGGCACTCCCATTCAGCGTAGACTGGATGATTTATATGGGCTCTTGAAGTTCCTTAAACTAAGTCCTTTTGATGTCCCTAGATGGTGGAATGAAGTTATACGAGATCCATACGAGGTATGGAGATATTTATGATTTTCTTTTGTGGGAGAAGTTCTCATATTAGACTTCCTTCCATTGATAGTTCAATATGAGAACACTCTCTTTTTTTGCCCTTTGGCTGCAGCGGAGAGATGAGGGAGCTATGGAATTTACCCACAGTTTGTTCAAGCAAATTATGTGGCGTTCTTCAAAAAGACACGTTGCTGATGAATTACATCTTCCTCCTCAGGAAGAGTGTCTTTCATGGCTTTCTTTCTCAGCTATAGAGGAACACTTCTATCAGAGGCAGCATGAAACTTGTGTGGATTATGCTCGTGAACTTATTGAGAGTTTAAAGGCAGATATTCTCAAAAGAGAAGCTCCAGGTTGTGCATCTTCTCTGATGGTTCAATTGGTGAGACTTTGAGATGAAATGTGACAACTCACACCTGCGTTTTCAGGTAGTGCATCTTCTGCACCATCTGATTGTTTAATCACTCATGTGGAGGCTGCAAAGCTGCTGAACTCACTCCTGAAGCTTCGCCAAGCATGCTGTCATCCTCAAGTAGGAAGTTATGGACTTCGCTCTCTACAACAGTCACCCATGAGCATGGAAGAGGTCTTAACGGTATGTTTACCTTTTAGCTTGATTGATAGATTATGCATGGTCTTAAAGCGCTGTGGAGGAAAGTCCAAGAAGTATAAGTTCAGTTATTGCTAACTTCTAGGGGAACTTCTTGCCAGGTTCTCATTGGTAAGACAAAGATAGAGGGAGAGGAAGCCCTAAGGAGGTCAGTTATTGCTTTGAATGGGCTTGCTGGTATAGCCATCATAGAGGACAATTCTGCTCATGCTGTATCCTTGTACAAAGAGGCCTTGGATTTAGCTATGGAGCACTCGGAAGATTTCAGCTTGGATCCTTTATTGAACATTCATATTCATCACAATCTTTCTGAAATACTTTTCAAGGCTTCGAATGCCTCACTGCAAATTCAGTTAAATGATGGACAAACTTTCGGAAGCCCAAGGAACAAGGCCTCAAAGAGACCTTATTTTGGAGAATGCGATAATGAACATACCACAAAGAGGCAAAAATTGAATGGAATCGAAGATGATGGTTCTGTTTCAAATACTCCAAAGGCACCTACTTCCATTTCTGAAATGTCAGTGGATGCCTTAAATGAAACAAATGAGTGCAATGCGAAGCCCTCTTTTGCATCTAATTCTTTTAGTTATGATTGTCTAAAAACAGTTTGTGAGAGCTTCAAGCAAAAATTCCTGTCTATTTTCAATTCAAAGTTGATCGTTGCTCAACTCGACTTCAAAACATCATATGAGCAGGTTTGTTTTACGTATGCTTCTCTCTACTAGTGAAAGTTCATTCCATGCTCAATTAAGGTGATGTTTATCCTAGTGTTTTCGTCTAGAGAGTTCTATAATTGAGCAAATTAGCCATATCATTCCAGTCTAGAATTTGTCAAACCTATTAGTAGCTAGAGCATTCAGGAATAAATTACTGGTTGATCTGTATGTTGGATCCATTTCATGACAGTTCAAGCTTTTAAGACAAATGATAGTCTAACATGGAACTAGAGCTTCGTTCTCTAGTTATCTGCATCTACGTTTGTTATCATGCTTGTGCTCTTAGGTTACTTGTTTAATGAATTTAAATCCATATTATGTGTTTCATGTGTTAGGCTCATCTTACTCACAAGAAGGATTGAGGAATAACTAACGGTTAATGGACACCATGTGGCAATTAAGCTTTCAGGTCAAAATAGTCACCTAACAAGTAGCTTCTCTGCCTGCTTTCTCCAATTAAAGCAGAATACTTCTCACTGCTTCAGCAATTAGTTTGTGTTTGCATTGCTTGATTAATGAAATCGTGTCCTTAATGACTGTCTGTAGGCAGCATGCAATATCTAGCTTGTAAGGCTTTTATTTCCACTTTTCTCCAATGTAATCAGTGTTGTGCTTCTTATATACTTAGTTTCCTGGTTGACAACTGGTTGTCTGATACTACGTTTTGTGTCTTGAAGGTCTGCGATGCATTTAGTGAAATGAAAAATCAAGGTTCAGTTTGGTGGTTGGATGTTCTTCATCATATCGAACAGAGTAGGGATTCCACGAATGAGTTAATAAGAAAGATTGGTGAAGCTGTCCTGGGATCTACTAACAATTCAAGGTCATCTAAGATTGGCTCTAGGTGAGTCCTTTTGTTATTTTCTGCATCTTATACTTTTAGTGCAAAAATGATTGGCTCTTGGTGAGTCCTGTTATTAAAATATGAATGTTATACTTGTAATGCAAAAAGGCGAATCCCTTCTGTTTCCTTTCCATATTCTATGATAATGCGTAGTCTTGCTTGCATGAAATTGTCCTTACTTTGTCGGGGCAACTTTGGCTCCACGTCACATCAAGACTTACTTGTCATTCTCCTTTGAAGTGAATTTTGAAAACCTTTTGCATATTGATTCTTTTAGCCCCTTAGAGCGTGCAAGATCCTCCTCACATGCAATTTATAAGTTGTGAAATGGAACTAAGTTGTATCCAGTTTCTTCGTGTTGATCCCATATCATGTGGAGATGATAAGCAGAACATAATCAGCATGAATTATCAATAACGCCACAGATACACCCATATAATGATCATTTCTGGGAAGGAAAACAATTTTCTTTTCATTGTTTTCCTTCTTCTTTTTCCTTTTGGGGGGGGGGGGGGTGAAAGGAAGTAGTTAAATTTCTTTGATTGTCCATTCCTTCCTTGTTAAATAATTTATTTTCTAATTCTTCCCAAAAATTGGTAGCTAATCATGGTTTTGTGGCATGGGAATCAAGAAAGTAGCTGCTACTTATTAATTGGATAACTGGTACTTACTTGAATACATACATACATACATACATACATACATACATACATACATACATACATACATACATACATACATACATATGTATGTATGTATGTATGTATATTGACTGCTAGGAGAGGCAGTGGTTTTGTATTGCATCGAGTGATTAAAGTGATGACTACCCGTCTACATCTGTTGCCAATGGTTGACACCTGACTGTTACATACTTATACCGCTTTTCACCCATCCATATATTTTGAATCATGTACTTGGTTGAATTTTCTTAGAGAGCAACTTTTGGAAAAATATACTTGGTTATGGTACAAATAAATTTTGACATCTACTCATCATAACAGCCAGCACTCTGCTTATATCTTGATCCAGCTTTCGAAGCATCCACGGTCTAAAGTACTATATCCAGACTGGTCTTGATTCCCTGGAAGTGTCTAGAAGAGCTGTACTTGATAGACTATTAGAGATTGATGAGACAATGGAAAAACCGAGGGATGAGGACATAGAGAGAGTAGGACATTGCCAAAACTGCCAGCCTAATGGTAATGGTCCTGTATGCATTCTCTGTGAACTAGACGAACTATTCCAGGTTTGCTACTGCTTGTTGTAGTTAAGATCATTAAATTACACTCTGAGATGTAGTACAGCTCTCTTACTCTTTTCCTTTCGCAGATATATGAGGCTCGCCTCTTTCGCCTTAGCAATGCACATGGAGGGATAATTATGTCTGCTGAGGAGGCATTAGATCTGCAGAAGAAGAAATCTGCACTTAACCAGTTCTATAGGACTTTGTCACAAGCAAATAAGAATTCGTCATCTATGTCAAGGGATGAGGAAATCACTGGCAAGAGAGATGCTGGCGAGAAAGTAGTGGTCAGTATTACTATTTTCATCTCTTTAACCTTTTTATTAAAATTTTGCTTGTTAGTCCAATTTCTTTGGTTCTTATCTGACTTATTATGCTGTTTAGCTTCTTGGACACTACTGCCTCAATATATTGAGCTTGAAATCGAACTTGGACGTCTCATTCTTGTATGTGGTGAACTAAACATCAACTGTCGTATGTACATTCTTTGTGAAGGCAAGAGCATACTTTCCTTCAGTAATCTGGATGTGGTTTAACTTATCTTAATTTGATTTTACGTCTTGAGCATGATAATGCTGGTTTAGTTGCAGATTCTTGTTGTAGCTGCAGCTTGGGATTCTAGTTTTCTTTTCTTTTTGGCTTATGTAAAACAAGGAGCAAGTGATGGAAATTACTTTTGAATGATGGAAGTTAAGAAGCTTATGTACATGATTTTTGGTTCATAGGTTTCTAAGTCTCCCTCTGAGTTGGAGGTTGTGCTTGGAGTTATACGGGGCTACAGCAAAGTGCATTTGGGGGAAGAGGGTAAATCAGCAGCCACCAAGCAATTACGTCTTCTGGAGGTATTCCACTCTCTTTCTTGACTTGATTTGGGCCAAGGAATTTGAAAAGTGCGAGCTTAGAAATGCTTCAACCACATTATTTAAAATAATATTAGGTTATACATGATATTCTGGAGGTAAATAGCTCTAAGGTGTATTGATTTTAATTATGTCCAGAAACCCCACTCGGACTTTGAATGCTCATTGCAATTTGATTGATTCCTTGTGATACTCCACAGTTTTGTGGTACAGGGCCCAAGAAGATGCTTATTCGACAATTTGACTAGGAAGTCTTGTCTTAGTTGAAGTAATAATCCTTTTCGTAGAACATTCGAGGAACTGTTGTCGTTTGTTGTGATATCTGGATTGCATTACTATTTTCAAGTCTCTGACACTATTTCCTCTTTTACCATGAATAGGACATGAGGAAGGAGTATGCCTCCGCAAGGTCTTTGTGCATTGCTCAAGCTCAAGTTTTGCGAGCTCATGATGAAATCAAGATGTCAACTACAAGATTGCACCTCAGAGAAGATGAGAATGATAAATCTCTTGATGCTCTAAGTGTGGAAGAATTACCTGCGAATAGTGTCCATTACTCGAATGAGAAATTCATATCTTTGGCTTTGTTATTACGTATAAAAGGGAAACTTCGTTATTTGAAGGTATGCAAAAGATGTTTTGATTGAAGTTGGCTGAACATGGTGACTCAAATTTAATTTAGTGAAGAAATATGCCAGGTGGTCCCAACCATTTTAGTTTCCCTGCCACTTTTATGGTCATCCCCTGCTTTTACCCATTTCTTTAATGTGTTTTTAGCATGATTTTTTCTTTTTCTCATATGTCCATATCAGGGTCTGGTGCAAGCAAAGCAAAAGGCTTCCATGGAGAACACAGATAGTTCCTTCTTAACTCAAGAAACAGCTGCCTGTCAGGTTTCTCCTATGGAACAGAAAAATGAGCACTCAGTGAATGCTTATCAGGAAGCCTGCCCAATTTGCCATGAAAAAATAAGCATCCAAAAGATGGTTTTTCAATGTGGACATGTCACTTGCTGTAAATGTGAGTACTCTCTCTCTCTCTCTCTCTCTCTCTCTCTCTCTCTCTCTCTCCAGAAATAATTACATGCAATTGCTTGTTTGAGCTGTCGAATCTTGTGGGTCCCAGGTAGGGGCCAGCGTATGTATTGACTCGCGATGTTGCTGATAGTTTGAGGTGTGATAGCATATTTTTTCTGCATTACCAAAGATCATCCATTAATGTTGCAAAGTTTCAAAAGAATCTATCACGTTTAAGATCATAGAAAAGGCAACATCAATTTTGAGCACGGTGGTAATTTGTTGTTTTAGACTTTTCTTTTTTTGGTCGGAAGACTCTATTTAAGTGGTAAATTCAAATATTGGGTATCAAAGCCTTTGACTTGATTATTCCCAACAATATGGTGTTTTAGGAAATGCCTTTTTTTATGACCAGATCCGAGTCAAGAACCAATGTTGTCACTCTGGTTACCAGTAGCTTACTTCTCTTTTAATTGTTGAATAACTTTATTTTGTGCCGTTGATTGGTTTGCCTCTCACTGAAATTCTCCACATTGTGTCGCTATTCGCTTCATGAAGGCTTATTTGAATTGACTGAACACAAACAAGCTCAGGCTGGAGAGTCCCAGAGACGATGGGTGATGTGCCCCACTTGTCGACAACATACGGCATTCGCAAATATTGCTTATGCTGACGATGGACAAAATAAATTGTCTAATTCTCCTGGGCTGCATGAATCTCAAGATAGCAGAAATGAAGCTTCTATCACTGTCCATGGGTCATATGGAACAAAGGTATGACTTGTCCAAAAGTAATTGAAGACATCAGAGATGTCTGAATAGTCTGCGTGGAAGTATTTCCAAACTGATAACAATCTTTGTTGTTAGTAGTTTGTTTTCAAGGATTTCTTTCCATTGAAAACTGCTCTTGAAAAGTGTCTCCTGAAGACATCATTTTAGAATTAAGAAGGATATATCTGTACCCTTGTGGATGAAGCAAATCACAAGATGGAGGTCACTTCCAACTATTAGTTAAGTTCTTTACGGCACCTGACCAGAAATGAGCATCATCATTGCTTTCTTGAGAAACTTTGTGTGGAGTTTCACTTCTTTGAGGTCCTTCCATTTGTTGTGGATCGTTATAGGTGATTTTTTTATTACATACTTTATTCTGGTGGGGGTCACGAGGTAAATGGGTTGGATGCTTCATGGGTTTGTATCGGAAGTATGCTTGATGCACTTTCTAGTGACCTTCAAGGGAGTAGCAGCCTTGTCAAAGGAGCTTTAATTTAATTACACTGCTTCATCAAAAAGAATACTGAATAATTTGACTTTAGTTGAATAAGAGGGTTTCTCTTTTGCTCATGAGTTTAATTAGAGGTTGATTTAGTATTTTTGTGATTACAATTCCTTATATGAAGCTACGATTAGTAACTTCTTGTCTGTGGGAGTTTTATTGAAGATTGAAGCTGTCACGAGGAGAATCTTGTGGATCAAGTCTACCGAGACAAACGCAAAAGTTCTTGTTTTCTCTAGCTGGAAGGATGTTCTTGATGTGCTGGAACACGCCTTCAAAGCTAACAGTATCTCTTATGCACGGATGAAAGGAGGGAGGTAAACAGGACAATAAACGACATCTTCCCTTCTGTATATGAACATTTACTCTTTGCATATTTATTGAGTAATTATTTGGTATGACTTGTACCAAAAGAAAACTGAGTTTTTCAGTCGCAGTAAAGACCATGGGTTAATTATTTTATTTAGATTACTGACTAGACTTGATATGGACTGATGGAATCAAGATGCTGATGCCATAATGATACTGGAAACAGGAAAGCACACACTGCAGTCAGCCATTTCAGAGGACAAAACACTAGTGTAAAAGTAAATAAAAGGGAGCATTGCCAAGATATTCAGGTGTTGCTGCTCTTAGTCCAGCATGGGGCCAATGGGCTCAATCTCTTAGAAGCAAGGCACGTGATTTTGGTGGAACCACTGCTTAACCCTGCTGCAGAGGCACAGGCAATCAGCCGAGTACATCGGATTGGGCAAGAAAATAAGACGCTAGTTCACCGTTTCATAGTAAGTTCATCTGTTGACTTCTTATGCAATCTTATTCGGTATGATAAGAGTACTGCATATGTATCTTGCTGTGCTGATACCAGATCGCCTGTGGTTCCAATTGAAATGGATCCAGTTTGGAGTTGATTTCATACTAAACCAAATATTGTCAGTTGGAGAACTGAAATCATCCTGTCAACCCAAAGAATGGGTGACCCTTAAATGAAGCCAGATACCTTGGGTTGAACTACTTTTGTTCAAGTTAATTTATGACATATAAGATCACTCTAAATGGAACTCTCATAACTGAGGTGAACTCTGAAGCATGTTGACCTTTCGGGGAATCTGATGATTCCATTTTCTAGTTCGCGCGCGCGCGCGCGTTTGGGGTGGGGGTAGAACTTAGAAGGATAGGATACGACTCCATAACTTCACATATTTCTTCAAAACTTAGTGAGGTTTTTCTTTGTTCCTTTAGGTGAAAGATAGTGTTGAAGAGAGCATCTATAAGCTGAACAAAAGCAGGAACAGCAGTTCATTCATCAGCGGGAATACGAAAAACCAGGACCAACCTGTCTTGACACTTAGAGATGTGGAATCCCTGTTTGCGGCATCACGTGCCAACCCACCGCAGACTGATGAGAGGCCTACAGAAAGCCTAATGCATTTGCCGCCTTCCATGGCCGCTGCTGTAGCAGCTGAGAGAAGGCTCCAGGAGCAGACAGCTTCACATATTTCCTGAAGACAGATCTTCCCATAACAACATTGACCATCACAATGCACGCTCCAGAAAATTCACAGGTTCGTCACTGTTGGTGGTTAAAAAGCTGTCCGACAACCCGCTTCCCTTCTGTAGGATGTGTTTTACCAGTCGCTCTCCATTCCGTAAATCATACTCACCTTGTACATACCATAATTTGTTAG
>CM062251.1:10511666-10543382 GCA_031216285.1 Syzygium syzygioides | reverse complement strand
CGCCTTCCTTCTCCCGATCAAATACGAGCGGAGACTGAGCTTCTCTTTCAGGGTTTTAGCAAAGAAAGAAGCGAAGAGGGAAGAAGTGGGCATGCTTGGTTCCGCTTTTGTGGAATGCGTTTGGCAAAATGTAAAGGCCCGTGAGGTAAAAAGGATTTTCGAAATATAAGTCGTGTTTGGTAACGCGTATTTTAAAATCACGTTTGAAAGTAACTTTTATCTAAATACCGTTTAATAAAAATTATTTGTAAAAGATTTTTGTTGATATTTAAAAAGAAAAAAAATTAGCTAATCGACCACCAACGTCGGCCACCACTGCCAGCCAGATCTAGTCAGATCTAGTCGCCGCCCAGCCTCGCCTTACCTCAGGCAAGGCGGCTTAAGGTCCGGCGACCTCAAGCGTTGTCGCGCGACCTCAGGCGGTGGTCGCGCTACCCCTAGGCGGCAATCGCCTGCGCACTAGCCCTCAGGCGACGATCGCCGGCACCGGACTAGCTACTTGGGAAGAGGATGAACAGTAGAGATAAACAATACCCGATTGCATTCCGAAAAAATGCAACTTCCCAAGACTCCTCATGGACTCCGTTCAGCCACAAGGCCCTTTGAGAGCTTTGGAGATGCAATTGCATCTTGCCAAAAGATTTACCAAACAATTTCACATTTGCTTAAGAGATTTTAGACTCCCAAAGCAGATTTCAAATGCTGAACCAAACAGGCCCGAAAAAGGAGGAGCAGCAGCTCCAGCTGGACATGGGCCTAGTAGGCTTGAAGATAAAAGACCCCGCCTTGAAAGCCAATGGGCCTTCTGTAGTTGAGAGGGCAAAGCCGAATTGGAACGGTACAGCGCGACTTCCTTCCATGGTTACTGCATCTTCTTCACCATCGTCTTCGCGATCGGGGAGAGAAATCGATAGCGGGAGCGCCGGAGACCGGATGGAAGATTTCGAGAAGAAGGTGTCCATAACAGACCCAATGGACTCTGAACCCGAGACCACCACCCCCGCCGCCGCCGCCGCCGCCGCCGCTTCCTCTTCTCAAGTCCTCCACTTGCTCCGCCGATTCCTCGCCGTGCAGCAGCGCAGAGCCGAAGCTTATGCCAAACTCAAAAGGTACTCCCTCTCCCTCTCTCCCTCTCTCTCTCTCTTCTCGCGTTGCCCTTCCCATTTGGTTCTGCGAGGGGCTGAGGAACCTAGGCGCGATTTCGATTTCGATTTCGATATCGATTGCTGCGGATTCGTGCGTTTATCTCGGATTGAATGATGGGTTCGATTGATGTTTCGCTGTGGAAGTGGAAATGCCGAAACTTGATGTTCATTTACTTCCTTGTCTGGTCGCACGAGCAATTTCCTCCAGCCATTTTGATTCGGCTTCGTGTGATCCTTTTTTTTCTCTTTTGAGACGCAGAGGTTTCGCTGAGTACCTGGTTTCGGGCGGGGAGGTGGCGTACCAACAACTATGCGGCGAGATCACCGCGGAGTTCAACGATTGCTCTAAACAAGTCAGGGTTCATGATAGCTTTTCGGGCGAGTAGTATAAGAAATGATCTTCTTTTTTTTTGTTTGTGGCAGTTCATGTAGCCATGAGGTTTTCTTTTTTCGTGATGGTGCAGGTTATCGAAATGGAGTCCTTATTCATGGCTCCAGATCACTGCCGGGTCGATTTAGCTCAGATGCTGAGGGCGGTCCAAGCGCAGGAAAAGCAGAAATTGCATCTGGTACGGTCGTCTATGTATTCGTTTGCGATGCTTTCTCTTGTTCCTAAGGAAAGTCTGCGTCTTTAATCAGGGGATACTTTCCATGTCTCGGTGTCCTGCATGTTCTTTTGGATGACAGAAGCATGGCAAGCAATCTGTTCTAGAGTGGCACATTCTAAAGCAGGGGTTTACATAGATAAGCCGATCGTAATTGAGAGAGAAGTGAGACTGTAGTAGTAGGTTAATAGCAAGATCATTGACTGAACAATGAGATGGGGTGCTATAATACTGCATGATTATTTAGGAAGACACACTGCTTGAGGTGGCATTTAGCATGTTGGGCGGTGAGCCAGAGTAGACTAGCAATTTCTGTTACTCTCTGTATTGGTTTCAGTGCTTAAATTGAAGATGATAAATTGCCCTTGTCTATGCTATCCTTTAAAGAGAGAAGAGGGGGGAAGCTAAGTATCATTACTATAGCAAGAGAAACTTTAAGCACTAAAACATTGTTAATATTATTTTCTCGCCCTATTCTTACATCCTAGTGGATCGATCTGGTTTTTTTTACCTCTTTGTGATACTCTTTTTCTCCCCCCTGTAAATTCCGTGGTGTAATAGTTGCCTTTCTGGATTTTGCCTCCATTGACCTGATTTCTGTTATTGAAATTCGAAGACTGCTACCATTCAAGTGCTTAAGAAAGCTGGTCGCCCTTCAGAACGTCTTGTAAGCCATGAGAACTGCACATTCAAGAAGCCAATGCAACATGAATGCATGCATCTTCATGAGATAACGGAGGCTGAAGGGACAGAAGAGGCAGAGGCAGATGCCGAGTATGACAATGCTCTTAATGAAGCCATCAGAGGCGTGCAGGATGCTGTGACAACCATAAACGAACATCTGGAAGAAGTCAGGTATGAAATTGCGGCACTAGAAGCCCAGTAAGTTGGCGAATTTAGCTACCTACATGTGGCATTGCGAGCAAGACTACTATATACTTTTTAATGGTGTATAGTTAATGCTTTTGCGCGGGAATCTTGCTGCTTCACTGACTCAATGTACATCCACAAGTACTCTCTTTTTGCCTTTTTTCTCTATGGATAGCTTTGTATCTAATTATCCAGGAGGTGTAATGACAAAGGGGTTTTTTGGCTAATTGGTCAACTTCTTTTAGGGGTATAAAGATGAAGCTTTATTGAATCTCTGATAATATATGTTGCACCAAAAAGATTATTAGACTCTCATCGTCTTTCCTGGCTCTTTTTTTTATCCCTCCTATGTTGTCTGGTTCTAGCTGTCTTCTTTTTTCCCCCTTTTTTCGGCTTAAATCTGGTTCTAGCTCATTAGTAGTAATGTTGGGTAAGGTAGTGTTCTGCCTGCTAAAACTCAAGCAAGAGGTTTGATTCACTCTTCTCCATGTCCAATCTGATTCTCTTCTAGCTAAAGAGAAGTGAGGTGTGAGTGTACGCTTCCTGGGTTGCATGCAGCTTTTCAGAGTCTTTTCTACAAGAGCAAAACGTTGATATTGCAAGTGTTGACATTGTTGATTGGAACTAGAGATTGTAAAATCGGCTACTCAGGCCGAGCTGTTGATTACTCCTTTGCTCAACTGATCAATATGGTTTTCCATAGATGCAGTGAATAAAAAGGTGTCCATCACTCTTAATCTCGAGTAAAAGGAAAATCAACAAGAAACAGAGTCTTTAGAGAAGTCCACCATGTGGACTCTCCTAGGTGTTCATGTGCAATGTCTTGTTTTCCAACTAATCCAAGGGCAGGAGGTTTTACAGAAAGGCACTAATTTCACGCACTTAATGAAAAGTGAAGGTGGCACACTTTATGCATCATCTCTTATTCTAAGAATGACTTGATCATTTTAACTAAAATTTACTTAAATTGCAAGATTCATATTTTAATAATCGGTAGCTCAGTTAATTTCCCATGGTTATGAAGCTAACTCTTGGATGATTGTTATAGTTTATGAAATAGAAGGGTCATTTCGTCCACGAATTTGAACCCGTTTTTACACTTTGGTGCGTTTGAAATCGACAGGTCAGTCCATTCATGGATTTGGAATCCGTTTTTAACGTCATGAACACTTAGAACGTTCACATTTCTCGAACATCAATCGTGTGCTCATCGTGATTTGTAGTTTTTTCTTTCCCCAACTTTTTCAGACTGGCAACGTTTCTATCTTTTAACACTTTCATGGCGATGATCATGTTTTGAAGGCATACATCATTGCAGACCTTTTGCTTTTCCTCACGCAATCGGATTTTTCAAGTCAAGCCGCCACTGGGGGGAAATAAAATCCCATTACATGCACACGTTCTGATTGCCAAAATAGAATGATCAAGGCATCAATCAGAACACACTATTGCATTTGGAAGGATTCGTTTACCTTAAGATAATTCAAGCTTCTCCTTACTAGAGAATTTACAAGACTGAATCTAACGAAGGGTGCATCACCTACACAGCCCAATAAGGGAAAATTACAATCGTAATATTCCCCTTCTACAAAATCGTTACGAGGGAAGACCACAAATTGTACACACTACACGCTCCTCCAATCGATTCAACCGGGGCTACTTGGTTGTCTAGATGTCAGGCGTTTGAACATGTCATGCAGAGCGAAACAACTGCTCGCACATCCTCCTTAGTCCCACCAAAATTTTCTCTTCCCCAGACAAATGTAGTTAGACACATTGTTTCTTCAAATATCTTCTGTTCCGGCATTTCATGTTGAATTTTCATCAATCATCCCTGAGCTGCTTCCAGCACTTCTGCCTCGAGCTCAGGATCCGTCGCTGAAATTAACGAGGCTGACTGAATCTTTCCAGCATGTTCCAGTCGCATCAATATTACACCCCTGGATTTATGTACAAATGGAAGGAGTATTTCATCCCACAGAACCAAAAGATAAACTAGGAAAAACCAAAGCAGAAGTTCATCAACCAACGATACAAAAACAAACTGCGGGATCAAAGAATTTTGGGGAACCACAGGCCTCCTTTGTCTCTATTTTTACTCTGACAAGAACAGCACCAAATGCTAATCGGATGTCCACATTTCCTTTGAGGTTACATTTTGCCTATCAATACATTCTGAGAAAATAATAAAAATGTCTTCCCCTTAAGCTGTATTAGTAACAAGATCCAATTAATAATACCATCTCCAAGAACCGGGAGAGCAACTTGATTAATGTATAATCCACGACACCACATAGCACATGCAGGTAATCAACCAACTTTGAGGCTACTTGAGCTGTACTTTGAATACGAGTCTATTTTTACTTTCAAAGAAAAATAATATGAATCTAAATTCAGGAGCAGCAAAGAATCATTCAGACGATCAAAGATTTCTTTCTTTTTGCTCATTAAGCTGAACCTCAAAAGCGATGAAAAGCACCAGAAACGTATTTATTCAAAGCTTACCTTGCATAGCGAGATTGTATGGAGATATCCCGAACCTTAATTCTATTTACAGTACCACTTTGGCTTACTAGAACGACTTGTTCATCACTTTCACCATCTTCTGTTCAATGGAGAAAAGAGAGGCATGCAGAAAGTGTTACAATGAAGAAGATGAAATAGAGTGATAGTATGAAGAAAACCTAAGCCAATCAATTCGTGATGGAAAAGATGCTTCAGGGAAGTCTCATGAATTACCAGCCAATGAAAAACCGACTACAAAAACAGCAGCCAGGCGGTCTTCTGAGGAAAACTGAAAGCAAGTAGCAGCATAAGTGATCCCCAAAATAAATCCAAAGTTGCGTGGCAACTACAAGCAGACAAACAAGAAATTGGAAGTCCCTTGCACACCTTATATCCAATTAGACCCACTCTGTTGAGACGCGATGTGCGAAAGCTACCTAATGGGACCCGCTTTCCATAGCCACCCTCAGATACAAACAGCAGCCACGGACCACAGGGGGCTTTAGCACTGAAAATAAGAAAAGTCAGCCATCTTTATCTAAAGGATACTAGAAATTGGCACTTGCTATTAATGGTGCTGAGGCACTATCGGCTAACTGAAAATGACATGCTAAATCTCCTCACACTGTACAAAAAAGAATCTTGTGGTATAAAATTGTTCAGTATATGAGAAATGTAAATGTATGCATACCTACTCAAGTATGATAAGCATGCATGCATGTGAATGTGCGAGTTCTTTGCTTCACTAGACAACAGTCCATGTAAGTGGACCATACTAAAGATCTATAGTGATGAACTATGGCAATACAAACTTATCTGACATACTAACAGGAAAAAGGAAAAAGTCCAAAGAAATTCCAGTCTCAGCCAAAATCACTTTTTTCATGCCTTAAATCTTTGGTTAGAACAAAACTCTCAAATAGAATGTGCAAAAACAGGAAATTAACCAATACTTGCTGTGGGAAACATTTGATACTTCTTCCAAATTCCCCCGCACGGATGATGGTATAATGTCCACACTTGCCATCTTATCTTCTCCTTTAAGTCTCATAGCAACAGCACCCCTTGTATTCCTTCCCTGTGTTCGAATCTGGGTCCAAATAAGAGTAAAATGTCATTAAAAAATTCGCAGGAAAATAGTTTCAAAAGGTAGTGGTGAGAAAAGTAAGGTAATTTCAAATGACTAAATCACATGCACGAACCATCCCCACATTGAAATTCTGGAAATTATTGTCGAATGAATGCAAACACACTTAAGTACTATATTTGAAAAGACAATTCAAACACACTTCATATATTAGAATAAGACTATTAAGGTTCCACGTGAATGGTACAATTTAAGAACTGTGGATGTTTCTTATGAACATTTTGAAAGCAATAAGAGACGCTCAATGCAGGAAGAATCCAGATAGCAAACAAAAGGAAAGTACAAGCTAAATTTGATTACATAGATTATCAGAACCTATAAAAGGAGAGATTGTCAATGTCATTCACTTTATTCAAGCATATTGCAGATTCAGGTAATAAACCTTCAACTTAACAACCTACTAGAATTATCTTTCAAAGTAATCCCAAATTGGGTCATGAGTCACAACAACAGAAGAAGAGAAACACTATTAAATGGAGAGACTTAAAAGGACCAAAAAGTTCATTCTTAGACCTTGGCAAATTATTGTTTATGGACCAAGGTGATCTTTAAGTAAGATTATCCAACTTCTGAACAAGAAAATAAGGAGAAGAAACATTACAATGTCGCAGGAGCTAAGGATGACCATTCCATTTTGGGAAGCCATAGCAACGAGATCATCATTTGAGCAAAGGCGAACCCATTTCAGCTCATCACCAGAAACCTAATAGAGTAAGTTTGTTTTGTCATTGAAGATCACAACTTTACAGTGAACACTGAAGGCAGAAGAGAGAGAAAGAGTAGACTAACCAACTGAATCGCAATAATTCCTGTTGACCTTATGGATGAGAAAGAATTCAGTGATACTTTTTTGATGTAGCCGTTTGCAGAAAGCATGAGTAGAAACTGATCTTCAGCGAACTCTTTCACAGGAACAATTGAAGTTATTCTCTCACCATCAGATAATGATAAGATCTGCCTCGGGCAAAAAATATCGTGGGGAACAATCAGCTGTCTCCAATACCAGATATATACTAACGGCAAAGCAACCGAACAGGATTATACCTGGACCAATGGTGTACCAGCAGCAGCCCTCGAGCATTCAGGAATTTTGTATGCCCGTGCTGAGTAAACTATTCCCTTATCACTGCAAATTTACTTAGTGTCAACTATGTCTTCAGCCAGAACAGCAGCACTGTCCTTTTCTTAAATGTAGAAACGAGTTCAAAGATTTTCAACAAAAATGTCGGCTATCGACCACATAGTGCATTCATATGTTCCTGTCAGATGCAAATTCACAGTAGTGAATCATAGTAAAATAGGTAGGGAAAGACCACCTAAAACAACATACATAACTCAGGTGAAAAGTAAAGCAAGTTAAGAATCTTACACCACTAAAAACTATCAAATGTAATTCAGGTGAATCTCTTATCTTCCACTAGCATCCAAGCTAGACCAGATTTCTCCACAACAACCAGGACGCAAACAGAGCCAAGTGAGAAGTCACGGCTTATACTGACACAGATCAAAATAGAGTACAACAAACATCTCCATATCACTATCGACACGTGGTCAATGATCCACTGGAAGGTCCCCACAGCAATACTAGCTATAAACAATTAATGAATCAACACTCTCAACTCGAAATTCTGGAGATAAATGATAGAGACAATAAAAACCTAGAATCAAAGTAGAGGCTAATAAAAACATAATAAACTTAAAGGAAAAATGACCAATTGCGAATAACATAAATATGAATACAAAAAAATAATAAGTTTTCATATCCAATCAACAATATTTGCTATTACCTGAAGTAAAGAACATGATCATGTGCATGACAAACAATGAAGTCAGACATGGCATCATTGACTCTTAATTTTCCAACAGATTTGCCAATGGTCCCCCGGTGCTGAAGATTGAAGGTGTTTGGTTTCATCCGTTTCATGTAACCTTTTTCACTCAAGGCCTGAACATTCAAAAAGTATTCTGAGAATGGAAATTAAAATAGCAACAATACGATTATTAGGCTAAATAACCTGAACTTTTGCAGTGTTTTCCATATTTGACTGGAAATCTAATGACTATCAATCCACATGACTCTTACCTCCACACCCCACCTAGTGGTTCAACCATACTTCAAGGAGGCTAATAGGATTTTTTATCAATTAAATAACAACTGCTATCAAAGTTGGCTTTGGACAAGAGAGAGGACAGAGAGGGAGAGGAGAGGTAGGTATTCCGAGAGTTGACAACAATGATGCTGTGCTTGTCCCCAGTAGTACAGGGACATGTCAACATAATAAATAAGAATGGTGATCAGATGACTATGCAGGTTATCTAGCTCCAAATGAAAATCGGTAAAGCTGAAAACAGATTGGGTTGCAGAGTATGGCAGCAAACCAGCCACCACGGATGACCATAAATGTTGGTTCTCCATGTACAATGCCTGCTCAGACAATGCCACCGTGGTTGACTGAGTCAGCCTTTTTATTCTTTTTGCAAACTTTTCTAATTGGTTTTTTCATGAAGGCCAACTGAAAGCACTATAAAACATTTTCTTGTCAAACTCAAACTGAACATTTAATGTCTTTGGAAGAATTAGACATCATTTGTATCAGATCCCAACTCCAACCTCATGGCGTGTATGCGGCAGAGTGACTGAGGGTGTATTTGGTTCAGCTTTTGGGGAAAGTCTTTGGGAAATTGCAAAGGCCTTAAGGTTAAAGAGGTTTTTCAAAATGCAAGTAGTGTTTGGTAAATTGTGACTGAAAAGTGCATTAGAAAGCAACATTGGTTTTAATGGTGTTTGGAAAAATCACACTTTGTAAAGGACTTCCGCTAATTCTTTTTTTTTAAAAACCTCAAAACCGGCGAAGGGCTCAGCAGCCGGCAAGGCTAAATTTGGCGCCACTAGCCTCGCCGGCGATTGAGCCTTTCGCGGTGACATCATGCGAGTTGAAGACATTTCTAAAATTATTAAAGTTTAGCGAGGGAAAAGTTGGTAGGAAAAAAAAAGTATTAGCATTCTGGAAATGCTCAAACCCCAAAGCACCTCTGGACCTGCCTCTGAAGGCCTTTAGAAATGCAATTGCATCTCCCAAAGCTCTCCAAGAAATTTGCCAAACGATACTTGCAGTGCCCAAAGCCCCTTGAGAAAGTGATTCCCAAATGCACCCTGAGGCTATCATTAACTACTCATACAAGTTCTTACTCATAGACAATCTTCAAAGTATAGGTCAAATTTGAAGAACTCCCTAAAGGTTGTAATTTGGCATAATAAAGACAAGCTTATCAAGTACCAGTAGCATTTCTTCGTTTGGAATGACATCAATATCTTCAACTTGACCGCTTTCAGTCTCCTCTAATAGTGAACGCCTTGGAGTAGCATACTTATTCTTAAGTTCAACTGCTTCTTGTTCTATCAACTGAGAATAAATCACATATCAAACAATGATCAACAGTAATAAAATATTTCTAATCATCACCAAAAATAGTTATCCAATCACTATTCAAATTAAAAGGTTTTAAAAAATCCTTTACTCAAGGGGGACAATCAATATCAACAGTGAAACAATGGGGTAAGCAACTGCTTGAAACAGTCACCACAAACAAACCCAAATGAAAAGGCAGTAAAGCTAAAAGAATATTAACAACTAGTTACCTGTAATATGTTTTTTCGGCTTGACAAGAGTTCCTCTAATTTAAGAATTTGTTCCATCAATGACTTGCTTTCATCAACAAATTTCTTTCTCTGTGCAGCACAAACACAGAAAAAGCTATCAACACAAATGAACAAGATCAAAATTGAAAAACATGACTTATGCTCCATTTTTGGGTACCTCCAGAAGAGTGAGTCGTCTTAAACTTATGTCAAGTATAGCTTCAGCTTGTTTTTCAGACAAATTATACTCTGCAACAACAATATATTGATGAGACGTATATTGATAAAGAGGTTTCCCACGTCAGTAATCACAGAAATTCCATTGTACCAGTGTGAACAGCATTTTTGGTGCAAGATCAGATTATAAGGACAAAAGAGTCAAATCAACGAGATACTAAAATTGGTGAATAAAAGATTAATCTCAAGGAATCTAAAGATTTCTTTTTCAACAGAAAAAGTCAAAAGTAGAGGCATATCAATAAGAGCAGTTTTTTAAGTCACTTAAACAAGCATACCACTCCTAAGACCAGCTGATGCATTTGCATTGCTTGAGGCCTCCTTTATTATGCGAATCACACCATCCAGATTATCGAGTCCAATCACAATGCCCTAAGGATCATAGGAAGTTTATTATGTATTGCAAAGGTTAGAAGTCCAAAGCAAAACAAATCCAAGTTAAAGCATATATAATTGCCAATGCCTAATGGCAAGGACTGGAGAAATTTTACTACGAAGATCTTTTACAGAAAGAATCCACCAGGACAAAAAAATGCACAAGATAGAATAACTAGTTTTGATTGCAAAGGAAAGCTTATTGTTTAAAAAGAGATCCTGACCGTACCTATTTTTCCCTTTTTACTTTCCTTTATATTGCCTTTCAACTGAAAACTTTCAACCATTATAAACACACTGTTAATCAATTACATATCAGGTAGCATAGCAAACCTCAACAATATGCTTTCTTTCTTGTGCATGAGAAAGCTTGAACCTCGCTCGTCTCTCAACAACAGAGCATCTGAATTCTAAGAATGCCTGAAACAGGAGTTTTCATCGAAGTATAAGTTTAATATGCATGATCACAATTCATAAAAAATAAGAATATATGGAAAGACACAACAGCGAAGATGGATCGCTCAAACAAAAGGGAACAAAGAAGAAACTTTCACCAGCCTAGCTCATTCCCATCCCTTGCATAGTATCTTACTCAGAATCACAAAGTGATTTCAGGAATGTGTTACTAATTCCAATTCATTGACTGATTCAATTTTTGATAAATCCAGCCAAGGGACTGGTGATTTCTCAGTCCATAAGGCACATCTATTCTACTTCGCAAAAAGGAACATAATGGCACCATCAGTCAAGTTAATAGGTTCAACTGCTCGTCAACACTCCAACAGAAATGGTTTACTCCAGGCATTCGTCAGAACCTTCAATCACCCATATGATAAGTCAGGCACTTAGGCATAACAATAGTACAGGTAGCATCCAATCACCTGAAGCAATTCCTTCAAACCCATCTGTTTCGGTTGTCCATTTAAAATACTGCATAAAGGAGGAAGACAATATCAAATGATACAGTTCATCGTATAATGCAAATAACAACAGTAAAAAAATAGCTTTCCACTAATTGGAACCGGCCACCTAAATTTTAGGTCACTCTAGTAGTATTGAGTCTGATGACATAATTCTGCTGAACAAAATGCATTTTAGAGCACAGTGCTGCAGTTTATACTCAGAGAAAGCCCATCTCAAATTCTGACAGAGATGGATCAAATATAAAAGAAACGCTCTCACAAATAAAAATTGCACTAAAGAAAATTTAAAGATTTAATTCATATCCAAAATACCAACCAAGCATTCTCATAACCGTCCTTCATTACCATAGCAAGTATGGCAAAATGAAGCAACATATATTCCTCCTAGGGAAAATTATAGCATCTTAACCAACTATACAATTGGGTGTCTAAATGAATGGATTGGGGGGAGGAAAGTTCTTATTCCTCTTAAAAACCAAAAGGTATGACCACTTGCAAAAGCAAGCAATTACCCAATAATGAGATTATCAGCCCAATGATTCACTCCATCCCTACAGCTTAACATCAGGATTCAGGAGAGTCACAAACACAAGCTTCTGCTTCTTCTGCAACATTCTCCATTTCAGCCTTCTTAAGAAATTGCTGTCGCACAGCTACTTTTCCATAGACTGTGATTTGATTGTCTGGTGTCACTGATGCTAGTAAATTTCACAGACACAAAGATTTTAACCAGGAATTGTTTTGACTCTCCCTGTTGCATTATGCAAATAAACTTTCTTTTCTTTAGCTGAAACACTTATCAACATAATTTTCAAAACATGTTGAAGATTGTATCCACAGTTGCATGTCAATTCCTTAGAATAAGGTCCAGATGAGCTGACTCTTCTCCATTTTGGAATCTGATCTCCATAACGTTGACAGGGAGCGGGGAAAAGGGACAATAAAGCACGTCATGACACCAGATTTACCACAGTTATACAAACTTCTGTGATTATCAACTTGCAGAAAAGAAAAAAATTGCAACAAGCAAGTGATGTTTCCAATTTCATCGGCTGTCCGGTTTATGTCGTGACACTGAACTACAATATACATGAGTCCAATCAGAACAGGATTTGCCCCATCCACTTGCCTTATGGCACGGAAAGAAAATACAATGGATTCCTTGGTGCAAAGCCACAAAGAACTTACCCCACCATGTTGCAACTAAAGCTAGATTGAAGAGCTGTCAGGCGATATAGATTATTTAGGACAATCAGAGGGTCTGATCCACGCTTTAGCTGAAATTCAAATCATTTATCCCCCATTAGCCAATACATGAACGGAAGCCAAATTCTGAGAAATATTGCCAGCTCCTAAAATATTTATCATAATGAAAGGAAGGAGTGAACAATTTCCATACCTCAATCACAATACGCATTCCAGACCGGTCGCTTTCATCACGAATATCACTAATTCCATCCAAATTCTGTAAGAATAAAAAAAAAAAGAGCGATGACTATTATCTTAAGAGCATGTAAGTCACAGCACGGAGCAGCTTATATTTTTTTTGCTATGGCAACATACAAGTTAGACAATTTCAGAAAAAAGGTTGTACTACTATCCATGAGTCCGACTGGTGGTCTTGCAATGAGAAAAAGGACCAGTTTCAAATGTCTCAGAGAATATGCAATACAAGGCAGAGCACGGTAACATTGCAATAGTATATATTAAAAAAAGCTAAATTGTTCAGTCTCGGACAGTGATTTATAGGAGATTGATTGCACAAGAACAGCATGAGTTGAAAATCCAATACCCAGCCTAGATGTATCCACAAGCACACTGCATGTTTATAGCTACCAGGAAATTCATTTGACATCAGGACATAAATGATGGAGGGAAGGAGTTGATTTAGTTGCGCAACTCATTTTCAATACTTAGCAAGGGCACCAGGATGTGCTTAAGCAGATGTTACTTCAGAAGCATAAGCCTAGCATTTTTTTGACCAGATGGAATGTAGCCACCCCAAAACAACAATTAATCTCGTGATATCTAACATCCATGATGAGCCAAAAATTTCATACATGAGTAAAAACAGACTACTCAAAAGACATTATTGCCCAAACACCTTAATGAGGTTTGAGTGAATTGGAGCAACTTTAAAAAATAGCAGAATGGACAAGGCATGACCAAGGCTGAAGTGCAAGGGCATATGCACCTGACTCAGATGCCAAATGAAAGTTGCCACAGTATTCAACATTTATGTCATAAATGATGCCAGACTAATTTCACCAAAAGAAGAAAAGTACATCCATACTACTAGAAGTATACACTTAATGTCACAGAACGAGAGCTTATCGAAAAGGTAGCTGAAAATTTTGACTTGGTTTAATCTGTTTGCTATGAAAGAATGACAATATTCGTAGTCTGATCATGAAAATACCTTGTTTTCCACAAGTTCAGCAATCTTTTGCACAAGTGATGCTTTGTTCGTTTGGTAAGGAATCTGGTTGGCATACAGAAGGCAACAGTAGGAGAGTCATCACAACCATTTTACCCCCAGCCAAATCACAGAAATGAAAACAAACCTCACAAAACAATTTACCTCTTTTATGATTACTGCTGTTCTTTTGGTCTTTGAGTCGAGCAACTCCACATCAGTTTTCCCTCGGACAACAACCCGCCCTCTCCCAGTTCGATATGCCTCTAAGATGCTTTAAAGGTATAAATATTAGCCCGACCATTGAGATACGAGTGATTGCTGCTATTAAGTCCAGTCATCTGGAATTACTAACATGCTGCTATCATGAAAATATTCTTGAAAATTTCAGGCATTACAATGCTTCGTGAGCGGTTGGAAAAACAGAATTAGTAAGATGAAGTCAAGCAAAAAAGAAACTGAGGGGATAGACCTAAACAAGTCAACTCTTCATTCCACCTCCAGAACAACCAGTGAATCTAATCTTTTAAAATAATTGTTAGATTGGAGGAAAAACATAAAGGTAGGTCTTCCAAGGCAAAAACATAAAGGTAGGTCTTCTAAGGCCATGTACAGCTACGAGACTGGACAGCTTCAAACACATTCCCGGAAAATCACATACTTAGATCTATAAAGTCAACCTTAGCGACTTCCAATGACTACTTAAAGTCCAATCACTGGAAGGGGAAAAAACCTTGTAAAGTTAAGAGTCGAGCTTCCACCATGACAAACATCAACGAAATGAAAAATTAGTATATAACCTACCCGATATTTCCCATGATCAATCCTCCGGTTGGAAAGTCCGGACCAGGCATGTATTCCAACAATTCTTGCAGCTGCAAGAAGGCGAAAAACCCATAAAGTCTCCCAATAGGAGTAAAAAGACTGAAATCAGCAACAAAAGCAGAACTATTAGCACTGTGAAGAGTCCCCTTTCTTATAAAGAGACAATTAAGTATTCGAGTAATGCAAGTTTTGAGTTAAACACAGAAAAGCATGAAGCAGTTTTTTCAATCGTTTCTTTTTGGTGAATTAAGAGTTATAAGCCAAAAGTGTTATGGGAAAGGGGTTCAGACCAAGAATTACAAAAGGAAAAACAAGCTGAAGCATACAGTTCTACAATGCTACACCATCCGCATTTATCATTAATAACATGAACAATGAGACAAAGAAAACTTCCCCAGAAATAATTTTGCAAGAAGAGAAGCAAATTGAAATTCCAAAGAAAAAAGGCTTTAAAAAGAACCGAACAGATTTTTTGACCAAAGAGCATTGATAAAAACCTTTTTGGTATGAACGTCACCTTCTAGTGAAATTACGGTGCTTACCGTGGCTTCTGGGTTATAAATCAAAGCACAAAGCGCATCTACCAACTCCCCAAGATTATGAGGAGGAATGTTAGTCGCCATGCCAACCTATCAAGAGAAACTATACTAGGTCAAGAAATATGGAGCATGGGGATACATTATTCATCTACCCCAGAGATGGCAGAAGCAGATGGAAAAGGAAAATGGAGAAGAAAGCTTACTCATAATTGGCATATTAAAACTAAAGCACAAAGTGAAAGATAAAAGAATTTGTTTTGAAGTAAAATCACCGCAATCCCAGAGGAACCATTCAACAATAAAGTTGGAAGCCGAGCAGGTAGCAGTGACGGCTCCTTTTGTGAATTATCGAAGTTTGGAACAAAATCAACCTGCAATATCACAGAGATTAACCCATGGAGCTGCGAGTTACAAAAACCATTAAAATATGATCAGGCAGTAACACAACAAAAGATACTCACTGTGTCTTGATCGATGTCTGCCAACAATATGGCCTCCGTCAATCCCTGCATAACCAAGAACTTATCATATGCTGTTTTATGACCGAACCAGTACAGTGTAGAGTAAGCTCTAAGTGTATCATTCTAGTTTTTGAATTCGATTAAAAGATTCCCTTATTTAGAGAGAAGCTTTGCTTTGCTTGTCCGCACATGGTTAACTGCTCTGAATGAGTTACAGCTAGAAGACTCTTTGAAGGCAACAACTGTTAAGGGCCATTTTGGAGGTAAGAAAGGTTTGGACTCAAGTGCCCTTCAACATCGTGCCTGCTATTCATTTGTGGTTTTAAATGGGTAGTAATATTTGCGTACTAAAGAGAAGGCAAAAATATTGTCATGGAGCCAAAGTTCATGATGGTTAGGAATTAATCCTCCATGTTCATCAAAACATTTGTTCTCAAATAGCACATTCATGGGTAGTAAAGCCTCCTTAAAGTTTCCATCCCAGTGCATTTGCAAATGCGTTAGCACCTCTTTTGTGCCCTGCCTTCCTTTTCTAGTATCAACAAATATTTATCCAAAATACATGGATGCAAACAGAAGATAGAATTGTAATCACCAAAATCTTGTAATGGTCTGCAATGGTTTTACTCCATAGAGCTCATTATTGGCTCTTACTCGCTTATGAAAAACAAAATAATCATCAACCAAAGCCAAGCTAAACAGATCAGGTAACATGTTTGAGCATTTACACAACAATTAGGGCCTGCTCTGCCTTTTTCTCAGATATTAAAACGTCTGCCCTACTTTCTGTAAGACTCGTAAAACATAGGCATAACAGCCCCTTTCCCTCTTCATAACAGTGCCGCAAAGTCAGATGCAAAGGTTGTGTCATTTTCAATATTAAATCAGTTCATAGTTCCCCATTTAAAACATTTCCAGGTGGTACTAAAACAGATATGATGTCCACTCATCCAAAAAGAGTTTCTTCATGTGTTACTTTCTTATGAGGTCAACTGAAAACGTCCACTTCAAAAATCAGAAGATTACTTCTTCAGAAATACCATAAGCTCTGTTGATCAGGTTCACAGCTAAGGCCCAAAAGAATTGCCATCACATTGATCTATCAGAGTCAACAGCTACTTATTCCTTGGCCCCTCCAAAATTTTCTTAAAGCACTTTAATGCATATTTTCTTGAAGTAACAACTACTGCCACCAAATCAGAGAAGCCAAAGCATATTTCATAAATTCAGTAGAAAATAATGCAATTGAGATAAGACTAAACAAACCTCCAGTCTGCATTCCGTGTAACGCATGGCAGCTGCAGGATCAGCATCAATTGAACCAAAATTTCCATGCCCTTGTATAAGTGGGCAGCGCAAGGAGAAATCCTGGAAAAGAAAATAATGAGTTCTCCATTGATTGCGGAGAGGAAAATGAAATACAAATCACCGTGATAAAAGAGAATCGAGAAGAGTCAGAGAGACAAAGGAAATAAAAATCCAGAAACTTCAAAACCTCTGTTATTCCAGCACGTGTTCAGTGTAGGAAATATGATGACTTTACTGTTCTAAAACCAAAATCACTTATTTATACAATTGAATGTTAATTCCCACAATAAATTTCCTTCCATGACATTTATATGTAATTGATGGATAGCAAGATAGCAATAAGATACCCAATACAAGAAGTTCTCCATCAGCTTAATCTTAAAGATGAAATTTTCCCTTCGCTTATCAAAGGAAAATTCTAGTTTAAGAAAAATGATTGAAAAAAAAATCATGCACTCCAACTAAGAATCATGGGTAAAAGAATAAATCGTTTGCACAAGTTTAATCCAATGTCAGAGTAAGCATTTTAATATCATGCAAACTGACAGACAATTATAATAGGAAAAACCATTTCACTACAAATAGCATATCAGCTCCTATAAACTGCATATTTACCTGAGCCATTCGAACTAAAGAATCGTAAACAGCAGTATCTCCATGGGGATGAAATTTACCCAAAACCTAAAAACAAGATCAGGTGAGCTACGTGATACATCTAAATGGAAGCAGACATTCAAGGAAAGGGAAATACTGTATAATTACTCAATGAAGTACCTCTCCAACAACTCGAGCACATTTTTTGAATGGTTTACGAGATGAAAGACCAAGTTCGTGCATTGCAAACCTGTCGGACAAAATAACTAGGAAGAGAATCAGAAGCAAGATATTTATCCAGGAATTTTATAGAAAAAGCGAGTGATAGTAGTTAACCAGCTGTCACTAGCCCAACATAATATCCTTTATTGCTCTAAAGTTTTAGTGAAGTCAAAGGAGGGTCCAGCATATTCTAATTTCATTCATAAAGCAAGATAGATTGTCAATATTCTCCATTTAGGCAAAGAGTGGACGGTCAAGGGCAAAATTCAGGAAATTTCCTATGGACCCATGTTCTTCATCCTCCCCAAATTGGGAGAAGGGAAAAGAGGCAAACAAGATCTCAATTTCTTGAGTTACTCTTATTGTTTTCCAGACAGTGTATATCCTACAAACAATAGGTCCACTGATCCTCATCTGCTGCAAACATGTGACCTTTTTTTCATTTCCTTTAAAATGTACTTTTTGGAAGACCTATATATGCTTACTAAGCCTTGAATTCTAACTTAAGAGGGTATCATGATTCGCAAGATTATTTCTCTTGTTTCCCAACAACGCACGGCCTTGTTCTCTCCCCGTCCAGTCTCTCCCCTAAATATAAACCAGTAAAGTACGCCCACATCCCCCTTCTCCCACTTCTATTTCTCAACTGTCATTCCCTTCACCATCCTTTATCTTCTGTTCAAAAATAGCAGAAAGAAAAGATTCTGATATTTACTCCAGAAAACTTCTAAAGACCATATCCAAAATCTTTACATTTTACAGATGTTGACAACACATGCATCTCGACATTGGACTTTATTCGTGACAGATGCATACACACCTTAGCTAATGTGCATAATTGCACACAGAAGCTAAGAGAAAATGGCAGATATCCATATCTTATTTTAATGAATCAAATGTGATATTTCTCCCAATGCCAACCTTAGCTTCCATTGCACACTAAAAGAATTACTGAAAGAGTTGGCGCGGATAATATGTTGACACCTAAATTGGCGTATATTGTTCTGATCATAAAATGTTTCAATATACCTTCAATGAGATCAATCAACAAAAGGGTTGCGGTGCATATAAACGAGAAAAGCAGATTAACACTCAAATTACAGCAACGCCTTCCTTGAGAGCATTTGACTCGAAACAAGGATTAACAGCCTATCTAAAGATAAAGAAAAAGAATATGCTTTACCTTACCAAAAAGAAAAAGAAAAAGAATATGCTCTTCCAGACATTGCAATGCCAGAACTAAGAGGCAATTAAAAAGATCCTAACTTTCATTTCCCTAAACAACCTCGATAACCAAAACTACAAGGTTCGCTGCTATCATTACCCTGCATTTCATTACCCGCCTAAAAACCAAAAAACCCAAATAAAAGGGAATATTGAACAAGCAGAACCACGAACTCACAATATCCTGCGATGCACAGGCTTCAACCCATCCCGCACGTCCGGCAAAGCCCGGCCGAGCAGCACCGACATCGCATACGCCATGTACGCATCGGTGGCCTCCTTGTGGAGCTCCGTGGGGACGATCCTACCATTTCCGTCCACCTCCCTATCCCTGACAATCAGGCCCCCGTTCCCATCCAGCCCTTCCGCTGGACCCTCCTGCTTCGGAGTCCCGTCCCTGCGCCTCGCCCTCGCGGGCCGAGGGCCCCTCGAGGAAGAGGCCGAGTAGAAGCGGAGGCACGAGAGGTCGGTCCAGGCGCGGGCGAAGCGCTTGGGGTTGGCCGGCACGGGGAGGTGAGCGCGGAGGAGGAGGGAGGAGTAGCGGAGGGTGGAGCTGAACGCCATGGGAGGAGCGGAGAGAGAGCGCGAGGCTGGGAGCGTGGATGGAGGAGAGGGATTCATGGGAATGGCATGGCCATTGCTGTGGAAGTGGAGTGAAGCGAAGCGAAGAGACAATTGCTGCTTGTGTGTGTGTGTGGGGGGGGGGGGAGGTTTAAGGCAGAAAGGTGAGTTTTTTAAGGTTTTTGCTGTCCTAAAACCCTAGGAGAGAGAAAGAGAGGGGGCTTCATGCGCGCCAAGATTAGATTTGCCTTTCGGATGAGTGAATCGTTTTGTTTCGGGGGATTTTCACAAATGGTCCCTAAATTTTAATTTAATGTACAGCGTGATACTTAAATTTTTAATAATTTTAATATAATTCATGAATTTTAACTCAATATATAATATGATCTTTAAATTTTTAATATATGTTCAAAAACGTACTTTGACTATACGAAAATGTTTAAATATTATTCTTCCAATAATTTAATTTCGGTTACATTATTTAAGAAATACATTGCACACTAAACCAAAACTTAATGATTATTTGTGTTATTATCCTTTTTGTTTTCTTTGGGGTTTTGCAAGATTGGTGCCAAATTCTTGGACATTGTTCAATTCCATCCTTCAATTTTAATTTTTTGATCAGTCTAACCCTTTTTGCTTTATCTTTTGAAATAATCTGCCCCCTTCAAATTGACATTGGCAATCCAACGTAACTATAGAATCCAAAAGCCATGTCAACACATCTTTTTTAAAGATTAAAAAATCGAACGATGCGAGGATCGAGAGAGAGAGAAGGGGGGTGCGGAGGGAGTGTGTGGGGGTTAGTAGTGTCATCTCTCTACCCATAACGGTAAAAGGTTACAATCCTAACTAAGGCATCTGCGACCGATCCTCACTATGAGTAGGCAAAGGTAAAAACCTTATGCAATGTCGACACCATTGCTCGTTATCACAAAGCAAAGGTTTAATCACTAGGGTTTGCCTCAATAATCACCTTTCCTACTTGGAAAGAGGGAGATGGGAAATTCGATTTTTCACATTTTCATTGTGCTAAGGGTGAAAATATTTAGTTTGAAATGTAAGTTTTAACTTCCACGCTCTATAAAGAAACATGACAAAATTCTAAGAGTAAATTAAGAGTTAGCATAAGATAAATAAAAAAATAAAAAACAGACATGGCACCGCTTGCCCTTAACCTAAATTCGGGCAAGGGCAAGCAGGCATTGTTTGATCACAGGCTTATGAATAAGAAATTATGATATTTATTCGGTTATGATAAAAAAATAATTTAAAAATTAAAACCGTCATTACAATTGAATATGAACCCATTATTAAACATGCTATCACCTTGAGCTAGTCTTTTATAAAACATTAGGTTAACATTACAAAAAAACTTTAAATTAGTACATTTATAATAAATTTATCCCAAATTTTTTTTTACTACAAAAAAACATAAATTGACACATCTATGACAATTTTACCTTCTTTTAATTTCCGTTAAATTGGATTAATACCATGAAAAATCACAAAATGATACATCTACGAAAAATGAAGGACAAAACTCCAAATTGGTACACTGTCATCTAACTCAATAATTCAATGATAAAATTTAACGGAAACTATCAGAAGGTAAATTTATCACATGTGTGTGCTTGTTCGGAGTTTTTGATGGTCAGAAAATTAGATTGGGTCTTCGTTATTTCGTATAAAAATTTTATTTGTCCATCAGCATGACGTTTTCGTTTCATTTCCGGTGCTGAATCGGCATTTTCGGTCCTCACTTGCAAGGAAAAGTGGAAATTTCCCCTCAAAATCGCGATTGAAGACTAGTTCGAGGACTAAGATGAAAAATATACGAAGGCCACGGGGCGATCTTTCCAAATTTCCCCTAATAACAACAAACGACCCCTCCATTTCCGCGAATTTGCAGAAGCAGGAGGCGCCACTCCCTCCTTCACTCTCGCCGGCACCGACGTCGCAACTCCGAGAAGAAGAAGAAGAAGAAGACAAGCTTCCGCGTCTTCCCGTGGCCGCCATTGATGATTCGCTTCCTTCTCAAAGCGTCACTGCGAATCCCCATCAGCAAAGGAGGCCCGAATCCCTATCTCTGCCATCCCTCCGTCCAATCCCTCTCCACCGCCGCCGCCGCTCCTTCCAACCCCGGCTCCCTCGAGGACCACCTCGCCCGCGCCCATGGCTTCTCCCCGGAATCGGCCCGCGCCGTCGCCGCCGCCGTCGACCCCAAGCTCAGCCCCAAGCTCGACTCCTTCGTCGCCGTCTTCAAGGGCCACGGCTTCTCCCCCGCGGAGGTCGCCCGCGTCTTGCTCAGGTACCCCAGGGCCCTCCGGTCCAACCCCATCAAGAACCTGAAGCCCAAGCTCGATTTCCTCGCCGGCAACGGGGTCGCGGGCGAAACCCTAGTCCACGTCCTCACCAACGATCCGTATCTTCTCAGGAGGAGCCTGGAGTTGCAGCTCGCCCCCTGTTTCAATTGCCTCGTTAGGTTCTTCGGCAATAGGAGGGACGCGGTTGCCCTCTTGATGGTCAAGCGCGGGACTTGGGTACTGCACAAGTTCACCGGTTCGATGGAGGTCAATATCAATAAGCTCAGGCGGCTTGGCGTGCCGGAGTCGAGCATCGTGAAATTGATGACGGTCCGTCCTAGGACTCTGTCCCGGGACGCGGCCGAGTTCAGCGAGATCGTGGACGAGATAAGGCGGATGGGCCTTCACCCTTCGAGCTTGATGTTTGTTTACGGGGTGATTACGCACGCCGGGATGAGACGCCCGAAATGGGAGTCCAAGATAGCCGTCTTTAAGAAGTTTGGGTGGTCGGATGAGCAGTTTAAGGCGATATTCATGAAGCAACCTCAGATTATGAATCCCTCTGAGGAGAGGATGCAGCAATTCTTGCATTTCTTTATGAACGTGTTGGGATGGACCGCGGACGAGTTGACGAATTGCCCCAGTATCTTTATGGCGAGCTTCGAGAAAAGAATTTTGCCTAGGATGTCCATTCTTTGGGTTTTGCTATCGGAGGGTCTTGTGAAGAGGAAGTCGTTGCTAGGGAAACTCCTCATGTCTGAGGATAAGTTTTTGAGTAAGCTTGTGATGGAGAATGTGAAAAAGGCTCCCCAGCTTTTGCAGATGTATGAAGACAAACAAGTTCTAGCACAGTTCCATGCTGTCAAGGTAACACCGAAATTCCTCCAACCGCACATTTAAACTTCTTTAGTAGTTACAGGTTTTTTGCTGTCTAGGCTTTTGACTTTCCTGTTTTGCCTACTTAATGAGGTTGGGAGTAGAAGTGTGATGTGTAGAGGCAGTGGTTTGATTAGGCAGGGCAAGGGCATTTTGATTTAGATATCAATGCCATGGTCATATGGCAGCATTGAAGGATTTAAGGGCTGGGGAGGCGGTGGAGGACTTTTAGAAATTGTGCTAGTGCCAAGCTTTTGAAAACATATTACTACAGTTCATGTCTTATAAAATTTTAAAATAACTTATTACTTATTGGAGTGACATTGATAACGTTTCAAAAATTTACTTGAGATCAGTGTATTTCAAGCTCAAATAAAAGCATAATATTTGGCTTGTTGATATATCAAACTGAGTCTTGTTCTTAGTTTTTAATAATTTTATGCTCTGGTAGATTGAAACTGTGGTGAGGCCATTTTTTAACAACAGTTCAAACAGAATACTCCTAAAGGAGAATGTTGAGGGGGTACTTGTTTCAATGTCTTTTTTCTTTCTTTTCTCTGTGAAAAGTAATTGTCTTTCCGTTCTTTATTAACACGCAGAGCAATGCCAAGCAGTAAATTTCCGTCTGCATTTTGTTTGTTAGCTGTTATAGACCCTTCTTTGATTTTGCTCGGCCTACTCTTTGGGAGGTTCTACATAGTATTGCCTCCTCTATTGATTTAATTTTTCTTTCGGCCAAGGCATCATTTTATCTACAAAAAGAGAAAGAACTATTGGGATGATTTGACGATGCTGAATAGATTTGCGCAATGATGACCTAGTTCTAGGACCTCGGTGTATTGGAGGAACATTGCATGTGTTCTTTCTTCTTAGACCTCAAGAAGAAGCAATTTCAGCTGCATGTTTTTTGTATGTCATGCGGTCCAGATTTAATCTCAGTCCTTTTTATCATATTTCTGGACAATTTGATATAAGGACATAAGGACTCATAAAAATTCAAGTTAAGCAACACAGATTTTTTTTTTCATCTTTTTTCTCTTCCTTTTTGCATTGAGGTCTCTGCCTTTTTTCCCTCTTTCATCTTTATTCTTTCGGTGGGTTGATAATCAGTTACTATTTTGGGGGACCTATGACACCATTTATCTGGCTTCCAGTTATTCACTTTCCTCATTTATATCAAATTAATCTTTTAACAGTCAGTGAAACTAGAAGTTTAGAGATTCTTAGATTTAATTGTTAATTCCTATTTTAGTCTTGACTGAATTTCAGTGAATGGTAAGCTACTATGTGTGTGATGACTCAAGATATTCGAAATTCATTTTTCTTGTCTTAGTTTTAGATTATATTGTCCAGGAGAGCGATAGAAGGATAAGTTGAGAGAGCAACTTGCCAACATTTTTTAGTAGATAATGATGGTTCTTCAATGCTATCAATAATTTAGGTTCTCATAGTCCTCTTGGATCTGCGAAGACCATTAATCCAATTTCTCTCTATATGCTTGTAAAATTGACATACCTTGGTTAAATGCTTTTTTTTCTTTAGCTAATGTTCTCCTGCATCTTTGAACTATGGATAAGAGAAGGGGATTTCAGTAGCATCACTTTATTGTGAGCATCTCTGCTTAAAATCAGAGTTGCTTTGCTAAAATGAGGACTATATAATCGAGAGGAAATTGAAAAAATCCATCATATTTTTATGGCTGACCGAACATTCAGTTGAGATGCATTTGCAGGACATTGAATCTTGTTTTGTTCTCTATGTTGCTTTCACAATCTTCCATAGCGCTCCAGGTGATGGTGCGTCTGTTTTTTCGTAAGTAGGAGATTCTGTGAACATAGTTGATCGGGCAGCCTGTCTTTGCTCTAGGTATAGCCACCGTTTCTTGCATTTGCCCAAGGGAAATGTTCAGGTGTTTCAAAACAGGGTTTTCTTCCTGGAATTGGGGGGCTGACCTTGCTTTGCCATTTGAGATAACTGTACTGTGCCTTATCCAAATGTTTATTCTTGTGATTTGGCTTGCATGTCGACTCGTATTTCTAGTTGTTGGCAGGCGGCCTTGTCTTATTTAGGACTGCAATCCATCATCATCATCATCATCATCATCCGTGTACCCTTCTCACAGCCTGTTACCGATTTCTCTGCCCCGTCATGGGCCTGTCTTCTCACTCATGGTCTTTTCTTATTGAAGATGCAGGACTTGTCGAAAGGAGCAGTAGGAAGAGAAGGACGTTTGTAGAATCTTTGCTCCGTTAGCTCTGGAGGAGCTCTATGCTGTTTTCTACCGGTACGAGGTGCCATTGTTTCTCAGATTCTTGATCCAAACTAGGGTAGAGCCTTGCTTTCTAAATTTCGTAGGATGGAAATAGTTCATTTTCTTCTCTTTGGACTGACGCATGACATGCCTGGTTGTCCGTATGAGGCACTCTCACAATTATTTCTTGTGGTTCTGTGAAAAGATCAATATAATCATCAATTATTTCTGGTGATCCTGTCCGCAACTGAACTTTTTTTTTTTTCCAATCAAGCACTTCGACCTTTCATTTTAGTTTGATGCGAGAACTCCGTTAAATAAATTATCGCATTACGTGATTTTGTTAACATGGCTCGTTTACTCAGCAAAAGTTAAGCACGATTGGTGATGTGATACGCATACTTAGCAAAAGTTGTGCCATCTCCATGTAGGTATTGATGACGAGGAGAGAGAGAAGAGAGAGTGCCCACAATGGATCTTTTAGCTGTCTGATACCGATATGTCTCATTCGACGTCGCATGGTCTTAAAAAGCCACATTGGACGCCATGGTTAAATATGGTATTAAGGAGAGGAGTGTTATTGTTCACGTTGGCATTTTCCATCCGCAATTTTAATGGAGGTCTCGTATTGCCGTACGTTTGAAAAATTGAGCTACTTGATTTAAAAGACATATATGCCAGTTTGGATTTTGTGATTGTAAACCCGGGGAGAAGGCTTTTTGAAATCGGTGGCAATCAGCGCCGGGCCAAATTTTTGTTACGCATTTGATCACATTCAGAAGGCAAATGAACCATGTATCATCTATGTACGCGAGAAAAAAAAGCGTCAAGCTTGTTCAAAAGTATATTCCCAAGCTATTATCGATATGTAATTGGCGTTGACTTAGGTCAAATTTTTCGGTAGAACTTTAGTGACGCGCTACTACATGCAAGATGAATCTCTGAATGATCCCTCAATTTTAAAGCATCTGATACCGTGGGGGAAAGCATGTAGATGAACCCCTCCCTCTTCTTGCTCTTCTTCTTCCTCCTCTTCGGTTCTAACGTGGTCTCGATGTTCCGCTCCCTGCTGAAACTCGAACCTCTCCGGCCACGTCCATCGCCTCCGTCGACGGTCCACCTCCGCCTCTCCCTCCTCTCCCTCTCCACCGCCTCCTCCTCCTCCTCCTCCTCCTCCTCTCCTCCTCCCTCGGTCGCCGACGCCCTCGTCCGCGCTCATGGGTTCTCCCCGGAATCCGCCCACGCCGTCGCCCGCGCCGTCGCCCCGAAGCTCGCTCCCAACCTGGACGCCTTCGTCGCCCTCTTCAGGCACCGCGGCTTCACCCCCTCGGACATCGCCAGCATCCTGACCCGGTGCCCCGACACCCTCGTGTCGAAGGCCAGCAACCTCCTCGAGCCCAAGCTCGAGTTCTTCGAGGAGAACGGCGTCTCGGGCGGGGCCCTCGTCCACGTCCTCGTCAACGACCCTTACGTCCTCGGGAGGAGCCTGAAGTCGCAGCTCGCTCCCTGCTTCGATTGCCTCGTCAAGTTCTTCGGGAGCAGGGAAGGTGTGGCGTCGCATCTGCTGGTCAAGCGCGGGACTTGGGTCCTGCGCGCGTTCGCTGATTCGATGGAGGCCAACATCGCTACCCTCCGGCGGCACGGGGTGCCGGATTCGAGCATCGCCAAGATGATGACGCTGCGCCCCAGGACGTTGTCGCGGGAGACGGGTCAGTTCAGTGATCTCGTGGATGAAATCAAGGGGATGGGGTTTGACCCTTCCTCCTTGCTGTTCGTTCATGGGTTGATTTCGATGGCTGGAATGAGACGCCCTAAGTGGGCGGCCAAGATGGCTGTCTTTAAGAAGTTCGGGTGGTCAGATGACCAGGTGAAGGCGGCATTCTTGAAGCAACCCAAGGTTATGGGTTTGTCTGAGGAGAAGTTGGAGAAGGTGTTGAATTTTTTCATGAACGGGTTAGGGTGGACCGCAGATAACTTGGTCACGTATCCCACCATTTTTATGTCGAGCTTCGAGAACTGCATTTTGCCCAGGTTGTCCATTCTTCTCACCTTGGTATCGAACCGCCTCTTGAAGAGGGAGTCGGTGGCGTCTGGGCTCGTGCTGTCTGAATCTGTGTTCTTGAGGCGGTTTGTGATGAAGAATTCGGTCAAGGCGCCCCATATTTTGCTGATGTACCGGAATAAAGAAGTTCTGCCGCAATTTAACTTGGTTGAGGTAACACTCGTGAATCCCTGCAGCTCTACGTTCATCTTCTTTTGTATTTCCTGATTCTTGGGTTGATTTGAACTTAATGGGATACGCGTGAAATGGAATACGAGTTCCCCTGTAGATGTATCTTAGGGTTAAATGAAATGCAGCGCGCATAATGGGATATCGATGGCATGTAGATGTATCACGGTTGTTTGGCGAGGAAAATAGCTGCTGATCTGACTTTTTGTTATTGGTTCTGTGTTGTGAACAATGACATGTGAATGCCTCTGTGGGCATCGTGGTAGTGGCTAGGCCGTAATAGGTGCACCGACCAATGCTGTAGCAGGTCTTGTCTGCCTTGTAGCAGCATTGGTAGACTTAGTGCTTATATCATTCGTGTTCAGTCTTTGGGAGGTTCTATACAAGAATTGCCTACTGCAGTTTGCTTCTTTCCTTATATGTTCTTCTGGATGGGGGAAGAAATTCATCTGTCCCCCAAAGTATCTGGTTCGTGAAAAGAGAGAACTTCTGGATGAATTGACGATGTTGGATAGGTCTATACAAGTCAAACAAGTCTCTGGCTTATAATTCTAGGACCCTGGGCAATTCAAGCAGCAATATTCGTGCTTTAAAATATTGAGATGAAGTAAGTTATACTCAGCTGAACAGTCTGCTTTTATGTGCACTCTATTATGTGGTTATAAACTAAGCTCTTACCGTAATTGTTGTGCACGTTTTGATTACATGAAGACTCTAAAAAATTAATCGGTTGGGAAGTTTTACAGATTAAGCAATGTACATAACTCTTTTGTTCCTCCGGTTATATTAAATGCTCATGCTTATGGTTGCATGAAGGTCTCTGCTGCCTCTCTTTTTTTCCCCCTTCCTTTTGAAATTTTCTGCTTTTTCTTTTGGTTGGTGGAAAATCAGATTGACTTTCCGTGTTTATGTCGAATTAATCTTTTTAGAGTGATAGACTCAGAAAGCTAGAATTAGAGATATATTTTTTTGGTTGGAAAGATTGTTTTCTATTATAGTCATTAACAGGTGAATGATAAGCTACTATATGTATGATGACTCAAAGTAGTAATAGTCAACTTTTTTACCTGTCTTTTGAGGTTACAATTTCTGCATTGAAAACAACAGGATAAGTTGATGCAGCTATGCTTAACAAATTTTGATTACATTGTGATTGTCCTTAGATGTTATCAGTGATGTGTTCGTAAATGTTCTTATCAGAAAGAGTGATTGGACATTGATTTGTGCTTATTGCAGTCCATAGAGATAAGAAATATGTGCTAGTGGTGTGCGTGTGTTAGTACATAGGGAGAGAGTTTTATGTCTCGAGTTTCATGTTCACTCCAAATAATAGGAGGACAGGAAGAGTTATACTCTCGACCTCATAAAATTGGTTAAACTTGTGATTTGGCTTGGACATTGACTCATGCGTTGATGAGACGGCAGTCTCGCTCTATTTAGCCTCCAATAAGTCCTCTTTTGTTGAATTAGTATTTGGTATTTGTCGATGAAGTTGCAGTTCTCTTTAGTTTCAGCAGTCGTAAGTGAAAATTGCTATCACCCACTAAAATTACAGAGTTCTCTGGCTTTTACCTCCCTATTTTTTTGCTCAGTCCTGGCTTTTGGTATTTATGATGCAGGACTCGTCGAAAAGAATGGTAGAGGGTGACCAGTGTTTGTAGCATCTTGTTACATGAGCTTTGGAGGAGGTCCTAGTAGTTTTTAGCTTATGCGGGATGCGGATGTTTGTCGGGTTTTCAATTCAGACTAGGGCAGTTTCTCTTTTATTTTTTTGATTTTCAGAAATCTCTTAGTGAGTATTTCGCTTATGCTGATCGCAATTTAAAAGTTGGAATTTAGGATCTTGTTTTCCAAGGGCATGTTCATGTTGTATCATGTGTGCATTTGCTGAAAGAAAGCACTCCTAAGGGGTTGCGAGGATTTCTCTTCAACATTGTCTTGTGGCTGAAGTTCGTGGCAGCAATTGAACTATTTTTATGAAAGGTCTTAATGTGTGCATATACTCTTGTACACATACATTGAGCAACTGAGATAGAGAGAGCGAGAGCAAGACCTAGCGCTGCCACGGCTCACCTTTGTGGCAGGAAACATGCGATTGCCAAGGGTCGCATCGGCTGACACTGGGATGTTCGCAGGTGAGTCATAGGCGAAGATCTCTCTCGACGGTTAGTGTCGTAATTCTAGCCAAAGCCCGCGACCTTTCTTGAGGTTTGGCTATGGACGGTCTTCAAAGGCTGGCCAACCGCGAGCACAGCCCTCCCTCCCCACCGCCTTTACCCTACGTATATGCTGTCGCCGCATCAGCATCATGTGTCAGCTTTGCCGCATCAGTTTTGTCCAATCAGGGGAGTCGATTGCATAATTCAAACAACTTAAAGAACTGGATTGCCAAAAACATTTAACTTTGACGATGCAATCGCATTATCATCAGGACTCTCCTGAGTGAGAATACTTCTCCACATCTGTCTATTTCCACTTTACAATCGACTTATTAGTCTGAACATTCTGGATAGGTTGAGTAAATCGTCTATAGTTCCCCATCTCGAGTGCCCCTTCCTTCTGGTTAGCCTCTCCATCTCTCTCTGTCTCTTGCCCCACTCCACGTGACTCGTTTTCAAGAAGCCATTCAGGGACCCAAAGTCGAAAAATCACAGAGCAAGCGACATGGGCCCGTGAGGAATGAAGCCCAGATTCAACTCAAACTTCTGCAAAATTCTCCCATCTTCCTCAGGGAAAAAGAGAGAGAGAGATAGAGACGGTCACAAGCTTATAGAAAGGCCAGCAAGAACGGACCCCACCTATTGGCAGCATGGCTGCAGCTGAAGCCAAGTGTTGGGGGAGAGGGTCTCATTTACAGATTAATTTATTTAGACCCGCAAGCTCTTCTTTCTGTTTTCCCTTTTTCCAATTCATTTGACCCTCCCACAATCTCTTCTTTAAGAATAGTTGGTTAAACCCCCCTGACCATCATGGGTTGGTATTTTGTCCTTCCCCCTGCGTTTTCTCCTCTTCTTGCTTTGGTAAACCAACTTCTGATTTAGCCCAAGCGAGCTCACAAAATCTGATTACAGAGAGAAAGAGAGGGAGAAAGTGAAGACCCACCCACTTCTTTCATAACTATCCTCTCTCCCTCTCTCCCTCTCTCTCTCTCTCTCTCTCTCTCTCTCTCTATTTCCATTCTGTCTCCCACATTGTGCTCCATTTTGCTTGAGGAAAGAGAAACAGATAGACGAGCGTGAGGGAGATTCTTGAGGGCCCCAGATGAGAAGGTCTCCTCCTTCCTCTTCCTGCTCTTCTTCCCCATCGTCATCGTCCTCTTCATCAGCTTCTTGTGTTGTTGGGTCTAGTAGCCCTCCTGACATATCCGAGAAGCCCAAGAGGAAACGGTCCAGGAAAATTCAGAATCGCAATTCCTCAGCTGATGATCAGTCCCAGAATGCCAACAGCCCCAGCTCTGCTCGGAGAAGCTCCATTTACAGAGGAGTCACCAGGTTCTCCCTCTCCCTCTTGTCTCCCCGTGTCTCTCATGCTCTTTGCACACGAGGGAACATGACAAAATGCGTTCTTGAGTTCATAATCTTTGCGGGTTTGCACTTGCATGCGCGAGTACTCGACAGCTGATCGAAAAAAAAAACACACGAAACAATACAAAACGCAGGCACAGGTGGACAGGGAGGTTTGAAGCTCACCTCTGGGACAAGAGTTCTTGGAACAACACACAGAACAAGAAAGGACGACAAGGTGTGTAACATGGATTCTCCATAATTTTTCTCTTTTTCCCAATAACTTATGAACAGAAAAAGTCTCTGTTTTATTATTGTAATGGGGAGGGGAAACCAATGAGATCCGCAACATTTGTTTAATACCCATTGTCATGATCAAGCTCTTCTTACCAGAGATTTGTTTACCAACTGACTGCGTTTTTATTCCTGATCATCCCTGTCATTGCCAACGTTCACGGTCGCTCTTGTCGCCGCTTAGTTTATTTGGGTAAGTCTCAAGATCTCAAACCCCAATTTCCAATTACCTTTTCCTCCGGAAACGGAGTTTATCAAGACGTTCCATTACTTTAAAATCTAGATTCCTAGCGGTAGCTAACTCCTGCTTTTTGTTTTTGCGTTTCGTGGCGTCGTTGTCCAAAAATGTAGGCGCTTATGATAGCGAGGAAGCGGCCGCTCGCACCTACGACCTCGCCGCCCTGAAGTACTGGGGGCCCGACACGATCCTGAATTTCCCGGTACGCGAAACGGAGAAGAGCCCGACGGCAATCGATTCGCCCGTTTCTTTCTTCCCGACGACGTTGTCTGATTTTCCCATCGATATTTTCCAGATAGATGGTTACGAGAAAGAGCTCGAGGAAATGCGGAACGCCTCCAAGGAGGAGTACCTGGCGTCCCTGCGGCGGCGCAGCAGCGGCTTCTCCAGGGGGGTTTCGAAGTACCGCGGCGTGGCCAGG